>JADRCH010007686.1:633313-748350 GCA_019843965.1 Rhynchomys soricoides | reverse complement strand
CTGTTTCTCTCTCTCTCTCTCTCTCTCTCTCTCTCTCTCTCTCTCTCTCTCTCTCTCTCTGTGTGTGTGTGTAGGTGGTTTCCAAAACTTGAACTCAGGCCACCAGTCTTGGTGGCAAACAGCCTTATCTGATGAGCCATCCCATGGACCTCTAATCACTTCTTCAAAGCTCTGCTTAGTATTTCCATCCAAGTATCTACCAAGCTTGACTCTGCTTAGTTTCAGAGTTTAGATGTGATCGACCATAGTCAAGATGATATGTACGCCTGTAGACCCCACTTTTTAATCTTATTCCACTGGCCAGTAAGCTTTACCACCTGATTTTTGGGTGTGAAACATACAAATGGTAGAGTCGTGTAAGCATATATATGAAGAAGAATGCTAACATTTACTCCTCAAGTGAAAAATTGTATGGTAAGAAAATTCTGTCTCCATAATGTCGTTCTTTAAAAAAAAAAAGAACGAGGTGAAATGACTCAGCAGGTAAAGGCTCCTGCAAGCTAGCCTGGCAGCCTGAGCTCAGTTTCTGGAACCCACACACAAGTAGGAGAGAATTTCTCAGAGTTTAGGGACATAGGTAAAGGAGGCACAGTTCCACACTGTCACTCTCAGCAACCTGAGGGGTACCTCCTCGACTGAGTCAAACCAGAATCTCTGGCGTTGACACTGAAAAACACTTCGGGACTAGCCAGTTGGTGAAGCAGGCCTGGGGATTGTATGAAAGATTAGAATAAGGGCTTGAGCATGAGAGTTGGGAGAAAAAGAGCCTCTCATAGGAAAGTCGGGCACATCCGAGTACAGGCTCCCTAAAGGAGAATCAGAGCTCATTGTTTTTACAGTTACCACATACAGTGTTTGAAGTTACTATGGTATCACTTGGCGCTTCCCAAAGCACCAGTAGGATTGCAATTGATAAGGTAAAAGTCTAACTCTTAGGGATACAGGGCCGTAGGGTACCTGTACTATAAACTGTTTCATTTGAGATGCTCAGGCAATGTCTCAGGAGAGGACCAAGCTCTCCTCAAGGTCTTATGCATTCAGGTAGTAAGCCTGCATCTTTGCTGCTTCAACATAAATGATCTGCACATGAAAACAATACTTTGCGTTGACATCCTTCTGTTGTTACTGTACAGGACTTCTCTGCTTTTTAAACTGTCAAGAGGCTTGAATTAGACTCTGGGACAACAGGTCTCTTTCTTATGTCCCCATAATTTCTCTATCTTCTTACCCTGACTCGAAGTGATTGCATGAAGTTGTCCTCTGATCTCCACACACATTGTGGCACATGAATATCCATGCATCATACACACACAATAACAACAAATAAATAATTTTTAAGAATTACCATATAGATGGGAAAAATTGAGAACTGGGTAGTTTCTGGGAAAAGTTTAGAAACATACAAAGGAAGGAATGTGCAGGAATACCCCTTCAGCAAACCAGGAACACACCCAAAGAGACAAGGTCATTTCTTTCTTCGGAGCTGATTAGATGTACTCAAGTTTGGGTATGTGTTTGGGTATATTTAATGTACATTCCAAGCTACCAGTCAGGAAGATTTCTTGGGATCACTAAAGCTTAGAAAACACTAGTTTGAGTCATTGCTGTTTGAAATAAGCAATAACTCCTTCCCTACCAGTGGCCAAAGGTACTACTGATAATGCAGCTCAAACAAGATAGAAAAGCCTCAGTAACTGCTTTTTTTTTTTAAACTTAAATTTTAATTTAAAAATCTAATAATTTATTTATCTTATTTATGCTCATGTATGTTTTGCTTGCATGCATTTATGTGTACCACGTACATGCCTGGTGTCCACGGAAGTCAGAAGAGGACGTTGAATTCCCTGGAACTGGAATTACAAATGGTTGTGAACCACTGTGTGTGCTCAGAATCGAAGCCAGATCCTCTGTAAGAACCAGAAATACGTTTAACCTCTGAGCCATTTCTTCAGCCCTGCTGCTTTCCCCCACCTCCGCCCTCCTTTAATGGTATTGGGAGAGTTGGAGAGATAGCTCAGTTGGAAGAATGCTTGCTTAGCTTGCACAAGGCTCTGGGTTCCATTTGATGCCATATTCCTGTAATCATTCTGGAGGTCAAGGCAGCAAGATGAGGTGTTCAAGGTCACCTTTGGCTTCAAAATGAGTTCTGGGCCAGTCCCAGATACATGTGATTCTGTCTAGGAAAGGAAGAAAGAAAGAAAATGTTAATGTTACTTGGGCAAAAGACCTTAATTCTGTACTTTGCAGCTAATGACATAGCTGAGCTTATTAACAAATGGCAGTTACTCAAAGTGAAAGTAGGTTACTGGCTGGAAGCTGCTAAAGCAGTTACCCAGACTGATGTGCATTGGACCTTGCAAAAGCTTCCTACATGAGCCTCTGGAAAGATGCCGCTATCACTTTTCTGCAGTGAAGATACTGAAATTGGTGTGAATGCAATGAAAGCTGAGATGCAGGTGGAAATTCCGAGATAGTTTTGTCATCTTGAAAGCCAATTACTTGCTCCAGTGCTGCATTTCCAGATTCAAGGTTTGAGGACAAATTTTTACTGCTTGTGATCATGTGAGTCCTGGCAAATGCAGAGCACATATAAGAAAGACTAAGAAAAAACAATCCAAGACTGTTTCCAAAAATTGTCAGAAAGTTTCTTCTGTAAGCCATGGGTGTATATAGCCATTTAATTGATACTATGCTGTCCCCCTTGACTCCAGGAGGTAAATTTTGGCCCTGGTAGGTTACTATCAGGAAGATTTACTAGGAAAGCAACAAGATCTGCAGCAGAACTTCACCTACCAAAACCCATCATGCACTTTGTCTGACTCAATTGCAAGACTATGTTTATTTACTACAAAAATGCAAATGTATGTATGCTGCCCTGGTTGACTTGGAGCTAGCTATGTAGACTAGGCTGGCCGCGAGCTCACAGAAACCCACCTGCTTCTGTCTCTGAAGTACTGAGATTAAAGACATGTGATCACACCTGATACTGTTTGTTTTGCTTTTATAAATATTACTGAAAAGTGTATGTGTGTGAGTGTGTGTGTGCGTGCACACACACACACCAAGGTATATTAGAGTATTCCTTGCAAAAGTTGGTTCTCTTCTATTTTGTGTATTCTAGGGATAAACCCAGGTCACCAGGCTTGGTAGCAACTGCCTTTATCTGGTGAGCCATCCTACTAGTCCAATTGCACAGGTTAAAATTCTCTGTTGTCATGCAAGACTGAGTTTTTGTATTTAGTAGGTTTGTGGGATGGCTTTGTTTTTCTTCTCATTTTGTGCCTTTTTCCCCTTTCTGGTGCTGCAGGGCCTCACACATTTGAGACAAGTGCCTTACAGCTGAGCCCTAGTAAAGATCCATTTTGTTTTGTTTCGTTTCTTTCTTTTCTTTCCTTTTTTTTTTTTTTTTTGTTTTGTTTTTGTTTAGACAGAAAGACGAGTGCTGTCTGGATTTCTAGAGCAGAGTCTTTTCAGCAAGAGGTCAGGCTTCTGCTGGGCTTTGGAAAAGAGGAACTAGTTATTTTGTAAAAGCTGAAATGCTTTATGTGCTCCACCCCTTCCTTTTGTGGATGAAGAAACGGAGATGAAGGGAAGTACCTTTGCTGGGGGAAAATGCACAATAACACGTTTTTAAAAAAACATCATTATACCAGTTGCAACGTGGACAACTCCGGCAAAAAGAAAGCCTCTTTGGGGAAGAATATTTTAAGTAACAATCCCCAAGCCCTGCTGCACTGCCAGTTCAGGCCTGCCCTTCTCTTTCTGTGTCTTTGCCTGATACTCAATGCTTGCTGCTAGCCCTGTTTGAGCAGTCCCGAAACGATTGTCTAGCTATTGCTGGCCAGGCAACCTCAGTTTTCGCTTCTTCCCCTCTTGACCCCAGTGGATGCTGCATGAGACAGTAGAGTGTTCATGTTAGGTACTGTGATAGCATGACACACCTACAGAACACGGAGGACTGGAATCTATAAATAGGAATTTTGTTTTTGAGACAGTGTCTCCTGCAGCCCAGGCTAGCCTTGGACTTCTAATACACTCTGGTTGGTTTTCTATAGTGCTGGGGATCAGACCTGGGGCTTTGTGCATGCTCTGCAGGTGCTCTGGCAACTGGAGCCACAGGTCCTGGCCCCAACATACATCCATCCTTCCTTCCTTCCTTCCTTCCTTCCTTCCTTCCTTCCTTTCTTTCTTTCTTTGAAAAGGGAAAATGAAGACTAAGCTAGCTTCCACAATAGCTGCAAAAGATGAAGAATCGGGTTGTAATTATGGGTCTGGTCAGCTCCAAAGTCCATGTTATTTTCCCAGTAACCCACTGACTATAAGCTGTGCTGTCCTTTTCATTCTGTTTGATCTTGTTTCCAGCAATTCATTTGGAGTAATTTATTTGTGCATGCCTCTCTGAAAATAAGGTTGTCAGATTAAACACGAAGCATTATTTGGGGCACATTTATACCAAAAAAAAAATCATTTGTTATTTATTTAAAATTTGAAATTTAAATTTAACTAGGCATTTGGTTTTTCATTTTTCAGACAGGGTTCCACAGTGTAGGCCAGACTGGCTTTGAATTCAGTATAGTCCTGCCTCATTCTCCCAAGTGCTTGCTGGTCTGGGATTATAGGCCTCTACAAACACACTAGGCAAGAAGAGTGTTCCCTCTCCCTCTCCCTCTCCCTCTCCCTCTCCCTCTCCCTCTCCCTCTCCCTCTCCCTCCCCCTCCCTCTCCCTCTCCCTCTCCCTCTCCCTCTTCCCTTCCCCTCTCTCCCTGCCTTCCCTCTCTCCTATTTCCCAGAGAAATAATGCCAAAGCCACTTATGTGACCAAGTTAATTTACAATTATGGAAGCTGGCACCAGCAGCAGTAGCCTCAATTTGCAAAATATTTTAGCAGCAGGTATCACAATAGACTTTATCCGTTTTTGTGCCTTTCATTATGTTCACTGAATGATGTTTTTCTGCTTGCACTGGGGGCATGGTCAGAACTAAAATAGTCAGCTAGTAGACTGAAGCAGATGGTGGTCAGAGCTGGTTGAATCTTAGCATTTTCCTGGGACCAAGCTAATGTGTACCTCCAGGTGACTTCACCCAGGAAAGAAACTATTTCTAACCCAATCTAGCCTTTGAATCACAGAGCCTTTGTTAGTCTCAAGGGTTACTGTGGCTTTTGGTCTAGGATAAGACTTCCACTGAGCAGCCAGAGGGACTGTTTTAATTACTCAGGAAACTTGGTCTTGCTGTACCTTTCTTCCTTCAGTCTGCAGCCAAACTTTCCTTGAAGTTGGTCATATAGAACTGGGGCCCCAGGGCATGGGAAGTTCACCTAAGCCTTTAACTGCAAGGGAACTAGCTAGTAATAGGGATTGGTGCCTATAACATTTTATATCCAGATTTATCTTAGACTTTTGAGATAAACAGCAAGCATTGTATGTTATTTATTGTTACGTCAAGAGCCCCTAGAGATACATAGGACAAGAGAAAAATTGGAGCTGCTTTTGTTCGCCCTTCTAACAAATGAATACAAGATACATTTTGGTGTCATATACTTATGGGGGGGGCCTTCTTTGTTAAAAAAAAGACTAAAGACAACAGACACTGAAGTGATTTGAACTCTGTAGCCGATACCCTCCTAATATTTTTAGTTCTGCAACATCTGTTTATCTGACATTAAATTTCTAGCAAATGGTCACGCCAGGAGATGCTGTTTTCATTTTTATGTGAAGCCGAAACACAGGATAATAAGAATCTGCTTGAGTTGAAGAAATATGTTCGTATATGAAGAAATATGTTCTTTTTACAATCAGAGCTGGCTGAGAAAGTGACTTTTGAAGCTAGTGGCAGCCTTCTTTTTGCCCAATTTTCAGTCCAAATAGTTGAGGTTAGAGACATCATTTGTTGTGTATTTAGATGCAGTAGAGGAAGGCCTCTGCAGCTCAGAGAAAGACCCGGATATCACAAATATCTTCTTCTCCCCATTAGACTACTTTCTAATTATTTCTTGTCTCTTTGCCTGACACAAGCGACAAGCAGGCAGTGGGTCTGTAAATTAAAAGCGCACATAGCAAATTGCATACCACCCAGTTGCTGATGTTATTTTTATTTGGCTCTAAGAAAATCACAGCCTACACATTAATTGGCATTTGTTTACAGGAGGGGGGAAAAACATGACTTTTGAAAACTATGACTCAGTGGAAACACTTCTCCTCACACTGGCTTGCAAATGGAATTGCTAGGCTCCCTTTGGGCTGCATGGGTGATTCCAGCAGGAACCTGGGATTCTTCCCAACAGAGTGTTAATTAAAGAGAGCCACCTCTTGTCATGTTCTCAGTCCTGCAAAGCTTCAAAATCTTCCAGTCACTTCTTTAATCAACAACATGTGTTGGATGTCTACTTTTAGTGTGAAGCACCTCAGCTACCATGCCGATTTCAAAGGCAGTGGTGAGGACAGGGTTTGATTGCATAGCTTTAAAGTCAAGGCAGCTAAACCTATATTAAGAGAGGCCCTTTATACCCGCCATTGACGTGGGATAATTTTGTAGAAGAGACAGATTTTGCCTTTTTGTCTTTGTACCTCCACTATTAACATCCATTTGTTTGGGGTTTCCTGTAGCTCAGGCTGGCCTAAGACTCACCAAGTATCCGAGGTTAACCATGAATTTCTGATCCTCCTGCTTTTATCTCCCAAGTGCTGGATTGCAGGCTTGTTCTGTTATGCCAGTTCATTATTTTTAAACCACCCAGGGCTTTTGATGCTCACCGATCAACACCAACTTTCTTTTCTTTTTTGAGATAGGGTCTCATGTAACCCAGGCTGCCCTTGAATTCACCAGGGATCAGAAGATGAGCTTCAACTTCTGATCTCCCTGCCTCTGACCCTCAAAGTGTTGAAACTCCAGGTGTGTAGCACTGTACCCAGTTTATGTAGTGCTGGAGATCAATTCCAGGCTTTGTGAATGCTAGGCAAGCACTCTACCAGATGAGCTACAGTCCCAGCCCAGTAAAAGGAACTTTCTTATTGAACAGGATGCAATTAATTTGGTGTGCCAACTTAACACTGAAAAAGAAAAACCTCAATGTATTATTTTGGATTGTAGTGGTTGGTGATGTGTTTATAAAAAGATAAAGATATATATGTTCTATGGGTGTGTAGGGAGGTAGGTGTGCCTCAGCGGGCCCATGCTGAGGCATCCCACACCACAGTATAGTACAGAATAAAGTTTATTTAGGGCATGGGGAGGGGAGTTAAGAGGGTAGTAGAGGCAGAGAAAGGCAGAGAGAGGGAGAGAGTAGAGGAGTGGAGAGGCGGGCCATGAGCATGAGGAGGGGGGGGAGAGAGATAAGAGATGCAAAAGAGAGGCAAGAGATAAGACAGAGAGGAGGGGGCAAGCAGCCCCTTTTATAGTGGGGCAGGCCCACCTGGCTGTTGCCAGGTAACTGTGGGGAGGAGCATACCTGGCTGTTGCCAGGTAACTGTGGGGTGGAATGCTAACAGTTGGTCTTCAGGATCAAACCTCACTCAGAAGTTCCCACATACAGCTGGAGGTGTGGGTCAGTTGTAGATTCCTTTCCAGTACTCACAAGGCCCTAGGTTTTATCTCCAGAAACATCAGATGAAGTTCTTACTTGAGCTAAGGTGTGTGTGTGGGGGGGGGGGTAGGGTCCATATTCTTGGGACTTCTGGGCACACACACGGCATTCAGAGCATGCTGAGTGAGTATATAAACGAATAATAAATTATGCACATGTTATTAGGTGAATAAAAAAAATACAGTGTGCTTCTCTTGCCGAGTTGTCCTCTTCAGTATTGCGGTTTCATAACGTAAAGTCCAGATTGAATAATCCCAAAGTTATCTGTAAACTACACTGATCACATATTCAACACATAGAAGGTACAGGTTTTAGACAAAATTTTCATTTCCTACTCTATTTTATACCAGTCAGAAAGTCTCTCTATAGAGATATATCTATTTCTTAACACAAAATGTATCACAACTAGAAAATAAGCTAGCTGGGGATGCAGTAGCATGTGGTAGGCCCTGAGTTTGATCTCTAGCACTGCAAGAAAAAAAAGAAGGTGAAATTATATTTTTTTAAAAAAGAAAATTGGTTCTGTAGTCCATGTAGGCTGCTGTAACAAAACGCTAGAGACTGGGTGGTGTAAACATCAGAAATCCCTTCACATGGTTCTACCATCTGGGAAGGCCAAGGCTAAGGCTTCTGTAAACTTGATTTGTGGTGAGGGCTCTCTTTCTAGTATTGTAGAGACTGTCACCTCTGTTCTCTCTTCTTGCATGGTCACAGTCTTCTCTGATTCTTGCCCTTCACTTATGACCTTCCTTCTTACCTCTTGAGGGACATTTACCCTGGGAAGTCCAGGTTTGAGCATAGGAATGGGGGAGAAGAGGCATAGTTCCCCCATATTGATGCTCAGATGGGTCTGGCAAAGATACTTTGATTTTAGAACCCTCCAATTACTAACACACACACACACACACACACACTCAACTTTCAAAAGGCCTGTGTCACAATTGCCTGTCAGTTTTGTGTCTCAAAATAAATAAATAAATAAAGTTGGCCTTTGAATTTTAAAGTTTAAAATTATTAGCTGACAAATGGAATGTTAAAAGTCAGGAGAGTTGGTCCTCTGGTACAGTGACTGAAGAGAGGCAGAAGGAAGGCTTTTCAGATGCTGCCATGCCCCACTTCCTGTTTAGTGTCAATTCAACTAATGGCTTCAGTTTGGAAGCATTCCTTCAGCTGCTCATATACAGTTTTTGTGATTTCTTGCACACATGTTTTATATAGGTCAATCAAAACTCAAGGCATCATGGTTGGGGAGGTAGCTCAGTTGATAGAGTGCTTGCCTGTGTGAAGCACTCTGGAAACTGGAAATGGTGTCACAGGCTTGAACACCTCAGGAAGAAGTGGCAGTGTGGAAGTTGACAATTTTAGGTTATCCTTGAGCTACTTAGTGAGTTCAAGGCCAGCCTCCCAAGATACACAAAACTCACCTCTGACCAAACTAAACTGAACCAATCCCCGAAAGAAATACAGACAAACAAACAAAATTTAAGGCGGGAAAGAAAAAGAAGCCAGAGAGATGCATTTAACACAGGAGATAAACTCTACAAATGATGTGCTGCTTCAGTCCAGACTAACAGGCCACTCCTCCTTCGTTCTCTGTAGTTCAAAAAGTCATAAGAGGTTAAAATCTAATGAGTCAGAGTGTACAGAGGAGACTGGCCTTGTAGTTGAGTATAATATTATCTTCCCAGAGGCATAGGCTGAACTGCAGACACAGTTAAAATTTCTGGCTGACATTGCTTGATGCTGTTTCCCAGCCTGGTAGCTTAATGGCTGGAGGCTAAAAAGCCACGTTTCCAGGGAGAGGAGGAAAGTTTTCTGAGCAGGGGGTGGGGGGTGGAGGGGAAATGTGGACTCAAGCCCAGACATATAACTAAGCTTCTCTCAAGAGAGGTGGCAGTTTTAAATGACTTGCAAATAAACACTGTAGCAGCATACCAAAGGGGGAGGGGAAAATCAAAATATAAAGGCAAACACTATGTTGTGTTCCAGGAGATTCCAGCTGCTCTGGCCAGCAGCTTTGGATCTATGCAGTGATAAGTGATAGAGTTGGCTTTCTTAGATGATCGGTAGAGCTGAAAAATGAGGTAATATGTTTGCGATTCTTAATGTCAGCGTTCCTAGAAGCTTCGAGCTCACACATCCAGGGTGGAACTCTTTCTAAAAAAATTACAGCTAAGGAATTAGCCCTGTCAAAAGCTTTTGACTAGCCAGTGGCTTTGTAGAGACCAGTGACTTATGAATAGGTTGCCTGAATTTCAGAATACCGTGACTGCTCCTTTGTCCCCAGCATTTCCATTCACTTTTTACTGTTTCACACTGTGCTTTAACTGCTAACAGAACATTAACAGCAGTAGCCAGTTGGATGTTTTCAAAACCTTTTAAGCTGGGGGGAGCTAACGGTACCACTCAGACTAATTGAAGTCCCATGTTTCCATGGACACTGTGTTATCAACCATTATCTTGGTGACTTTGTGAGGTTGATCATGTGTAAGGTAAACACCATCTACCCTTGCTTACCTTTTATGGAAATAGAGGTATAATGTTGGTTGTGAGCCTACCCTTTAATGGCTGAGCCATCTCTCTGGCTCTGAGATATAATTTAAAAAGCCAGGTGTAGTGGTGTGCTCCTATAATCCCAGTAGTGTGTATATGGTGGGTTTCAGATGGGAAAATCAGAAGTTCAAGGTCATCCTTGGCTATGTATTGAGGTTCAAGGCCAACCTGGGAAACAGAAGGTCCTCTTAAAATAAATCAGTAGCCAGACACAGTGGCACATGCTTCTAACTCAGCACTCAGGAGGCAGAGACAGGTGGTTCTCTGTGAGTTCAGGGCCAGCCTGGTCTACCTAGTGAGATCCAGGACTACATAGTGAGACAATGTCTCAAAAACAAACAAACAAACAAACAAACCCTTGAAACTCTTCGCCAACTGTGTCCTGCCTTATGAAAAACAATGATATTTGCATTGTTGAAAAATTAGGATTTGGTGTGTGAAGGTGGTGAGCCTGTACTGAGAATATCCAATGTATATGATTTCATTATATATAATATATAAAAATGAATATGATTTCATTAAAGGGATAATTGTTTCCTCTATCTCTTTATCATGGCTTAAAGTGAGCCTAAAGTTCTAGGGTGGTTCTGTCATCCTGAGGATGGTCGTCCACAAAGCCTGTGTAGGATCTATAGGTAGGTCATGGTTTCTAGTAGATAAGGGGAGACTTGTTTTCAGTGGTCTAAACTCTGGTAGGATGCTTCTGCTTCTGTCATGGACCTGCTCAACTGGATTAACTCATAAAGGAAGAAACAATAGAATATCTATCCTCCAAAAGGGTAACACTAAGATAACTTAGGAGGTAGACTAAAATTGGGATATAATATCCCATTTCACCACAAAAATCTAGAGATCCAGATCCAAAGCAGCCTACTAGAAAGAATCAATGTCTGGACTGAAGTTCTCATCCCCATCCATACATGCAGCCTCTAGGCAGGGGTACTTATTGATTCGATGAAAAACTGGGCCTTCCTTCTGGTGTTCCTGACCAGAGAACCAAGGACATTTCTAGACCTTCTGCTTTTCGGATCCCTGCCATGAACTGACTGTCCAATCTCTCACTCCTGTTCTCATCATTCTCTGAACAGGACACCCTTATTGCCATTAGAGTGTTGTGATAGTAACTGGTCTGGATTCTTTTAGGTAAATTAAGGTATTGGGTGTGGCCACTGGGATAACCCTTTTGTGAGCCTATCTAAAAGACTCCCAAAGTGCACCAGTGGTTTTATTTGTATAACTTCCAGGTCTAAGAAGGGGAGGAAGTCCTTGACTGGTGCCTGGAGAGAGATGTGAGGAAAAGTAAAGGCAAGAGTTATTAGCCTTCCAGGTTGGAAGCAAGGATCCAGGAGAATCCAGAAGAGGAGATTTTAAAATGTCTAAGTCAAGGTTCACTAGACTCTCTTAATGGGATCACTGGAGCACCCTTTGGGATCCTCCTCATTTTTTCCTTTGTCTTCCAAGGCTGGACTAGAGATCGATGAAGCCAGGACTTGCTTTCAGGCACTTTGATAGCTGTTGGGGTAGATAGGATCACAACGAGAAGTCATCCCTAGATGGGTTCTAGACAGGAAGAGAGTGAGGAAATTTAACTATCATTTGATTTGTTGGCAAAACCAATAGTGGGCCTGTGTCTCTCAGTTGTAGGAAGGCACTGACATGTTGAAATTGAGCCAGAGTCCCAAGTGTCTTCTATCTTAATGCATGTCTTGCACAGGTGATCACTGTTACAAAGAGTTCAAGAATCCAGTGGCCATGTCATGCCTAGAATCAGCTTTCCACAATATGTCATCAGGATCTTCAGTTCTTTCCTGGTCCTTCTTCTGACATGTTTCCCGAGCTTGTGGAATGGGGGATACAGATGTCTTACTTAGGACTGAGCAGAGAATATGCATTTTAACAAGATCTCCAATTACCAACTAGGCAGTGGTAGTAATTGAGTTTTCTCTTCTCCAAACATCTCCTATCTGGTTCAGCCTGTGGTTATTTGGGATGACTTTCACAAGTTTATATCACTTCTTAGAAAATATTCCAGAGCAGCACATACAGGTAACTTAGCAAGACAATTTACAGTCAAAGCTTTACATGTGACTCCATCCCCTCATGCCTTTGAAACTAGAGAGATGGCAGAGAGCAGGCTGACTGGTGGATGAGAATAGGAGAGCCAAGCAGAATAGAGAGCACAGAACCTTGGGTGGAAGAAAATAAGTATAATCCATAACTAGGATACTCTGGGACCTTGGAGCTGTATGAGACAGAGGGCTATAAGAAAATAAAAATATTTCTAGCAATGGTCACAACAATAGTAAGTTAAAGGTTCCTGAGGGAAGCAGAGAGGATTTCCTTAAAAAGAAACAGATTCAGTTTGGACATGGTGGTGCACACCCATGCCCCAAACAAAACCAGCACTCAAGAAACAGAGGCAGGAGGATGATGACTTTGAAGCCATCTTGGGCTACAAGAGACCCTATCTTAAAAAGTAAAATTAAAATAAACAGTGGCAACCACAAAGCAGATTCCTCAGAAACAGGATTTCTGAGGGTTTATGACATCCTAGTCTTCATGGGAAAAGCTTGAGAATCCATATTCTATTCTAAAAGTCTTATTTTATATCGCATGTGTGAGTATCTTGCCTGCATGTATGTATGTAGGTGTACTATGTGCATATAGTGCCCACAAAGACTAGACAAGGGTATTGAAATCCCTAGAACTGGAGTTGCAGATGGTTATGAACCACCATGTGGATGCTTGGAACCAAACCAAGGTCCTTTGAAACTACAGCAAGTGCTTTTAACTACTGAGGCACCTCTCCATCTCCAAGAATGTGATAGTTAACATTTGCCTCAGGTGCTCACATCCACTAGCAGGACCAGGTAAATGAACGATGAATCTGGATCCCTTGCCTCGTGCACCACAAATGTCACCACTGCTCAGTGATCCTAAAATAGGACTTCTCAAACTTTCTCAAACATTCAGGACTCTCTTTCAGCCAAGAAATTTTTATGTAATTCCAGATATATAGGTCTATAAAATAGGTATAAAAGTCAAACATTTATTGCTAACAAATCATAAAGAAATATATTTTACAACCATTCTTGAAGGAAGGTTGACAAAACCAAAACAATTCTTTGATATATATATCATATTACCATTTATCAATGATGAA
Organism: Rhynchomys soricoides; assembly: GCA_019843965.1. Lineage (NCBI taxonomy): Eukaryota > Metazoa > Chordata > Mammalia > Rodentia > Muridae > Rhynchomys > Rhynchomys soricoides. The sequence goes on along the minus strand of JADRCH010007686.1, from coordinate 735,052 downwards.
AGCAAATTTGCATGCTAATGAGATGGATATGTTTGCTGATTGCTGCAAAGGTTTGATACTGCACGACATAGAGCTGTTTCAATGATTTTCAGGGTTGAAGAATATGTTTTAAATTTTGTATTAATTTTTTGAGAATTTTGTACAGTACATTTTGATTGTAGTCACACCTCCCCAACTCCTCCCAGATCCACTCCCACTCCTTACCCACACAACTTTCTGTACTTAAAAAAAATGAATCCATCAAGTCAGATGTTTGCTGCACACATATTTTTGAATGTGTGGCTTTTCTCTTTTTCTCTCCCATACCAGGGGCCACACCCTTAAAGAAAACTGACTAGCTGTCTTCTGGCAGCTCTCACTTGTCAATAGCTCTTCAGTTAGGTGTAGGATACTCTGTGCCCTCCTCCCTTCTCCATGCTGGGACTTTATCTGGCTTGAGCATGTACAGGTCTTGCACGTGCTGTCACTACTGCTGTGTCCAGAAGCCACTGTTTCTTTGTAGCTTTCCACTTCCACTGGCTCTTTTACCTTTTCTTCAGAAATGATTCTTGAGCTTTGGGGATACAGAATTTCCATTTAGAGCTAAACACTCCCTAGTCTCATATTCTTTGCACCTTAGCCAGTTGTAGTTTTCCGTGTTCATCACTATCTGTGGCAAAAGAAGCTTCTCTGATGAGGGTTAAGAAGTGTGTTAATGGATGAGTAGAAATGTAAGTTGTTAGAAGTCAGTTTAATACTGTGTCTATTTAGCAGGACCGTAGTTTGGAGGTCCACGGGAAGGTGACCACTGGGTACTGTGCTGTGATTGCCCAGCCCTACAAAACTCAAAGAGCAAATTGGTGGAGTCTGGGAATTTGTGGACTTCACCTAGGAAGAGCAGCTGTATCCTGATGATGCTCAGAGGAAGCTCTTCAAGAGATTCTGTACAACAGTCACATTGCCAACTTTACACAGACAAGTTTGGGACCTGAGGACCACCCGTCTCCAGGTAGGAAACCTGGACACACAGGGACAACATTCGATCCATTCCTGTGACCTGCCTGAAGACTACATGTCATGTACTGGTCTTTCTGCTCTCCCTCCTATCTCCCCATCTTTTAGTCGGGACCCCAGATTCACACCACCAATTTCATTCCCACCAAGCACCCTTGCTTCCTGTTTCTAGGCTAGTACCCTAGACTAGGGATATTTTGTTTTTTAAAATCATCAATGCTCCGAATCCTACATCACATAAATATATAGCTAGAACGTGGCTGAGGTATGCCATATCTCTTTTGGATTAGTTTTTTTTTTTTTTTTTTAAATGAAACTCAAGTCAGCAACTCAAACAGAAAAATTTAAAATAATTCTAACACAATACAATACATAATTATGCTTATTGGATACTTATATGCTAAGGAATGATATTAGGGGAATATTATGTCTCTCTTTTATAATCAAGCTGCTGTGTTTCTCTAAGGGGCAGAAAATGTTGTGTGTGGACTGAAAACACTGAAATCTGTAGTGTACAGTAGCCTCAAATCTTAACCAAGATGTGTCTGGAAGCATCCTTGGTGTCTCACGGTATAACAGCATGTGCAGTATGAGACCTGTTGACATGTTCTCGTGCCTGTTCAGAACCAAGCCGTGCAATGGAACACAGTGAGTGCTGCCTGAAACACTCTGAATTCGTGATGCATCTTATTTCAAATTAGGTGTTTGGTCTCTGTGTATTCAGAAACCTTTTATTCTCACATTTTTATGCCCCCCTTTCAGTTATGCAACTTCAGCTGGGGTGCAGGCTTACGGTTTAAGAAGCTGGTACCAGGAACACCCTGTGGCATTTCACCAACTGCTTTTCATAATGGAGAAATGGCTTCGGTTGCTCAATGCCAAACATGCAGATGGAGGAGGCCTGTATGACTCCGAAGGTTTCCCTCTTTTGACTTTGTTGTAGGGATTGGAGGGAACCTCTCCATCTTCTGAAGAGTCTATCATTTAAATCTATGGAAACCAACAGACAATAGAGTAATAGGGGAAAGGCCATACAAATTGGTTATGTACATGAGACCATCACAGTAAAATGATTATTTCATAACCAACTGGCAGTCACTTCATAAGTGATGGGGGTGTAGGCAATTTAGAGGTGTAGTAAATGACTTTTGAATGTGATTAAGGGCCCTCAGGAACAGACAGTAATCTGGGACAAAAATCTGTCAGGGCTGTGGATATGGTGCTGACTCTAGTTTTTCTTTGTACCACATTTGTCAATTTCTTACGGTTGATCAAATATTAGAGGAAGGGATTCTAAGGCGTTGACCATCTTCTGGAAGCTCTGTTGAGTAGACACTAATGGGAAAGCCCATCCCTACAGCTGCTGCTTCTTAAGCTCCTTCAATGTGAAGTATCACCAAAGTGCCATCCTCTGGGTACTGTTTTCTGAGTCCCAGTGTCATTAGACCACTTTCCGTAAAGCTGTCACATTGGGAGGAGGGGTGTGTGTGTGTGTGTGTGTGTGTGTGTGTGTGTGTGTGTGACATTCATTGTTGATAACAGTTTCTATCTGCAACTTTTAATTTGGTCGAAAATGATAAGATCAATTTATATGGGCTGTGAAAGGAAACTAGATTGGAGATTCAACAAGGATGCCTCCTCCTTCCTCTATTCTTTTTTGTTGGTAATAACCAGCAACCCAAAGTATTCTACAGGTCTCCCTAGGGATGCAAAGCAGACTCTCCAGGATAATTGAGAGAATTTCTGCCAGCCTTGGTATTAAGGCAATTTCCAAATGTGATGGGAACAGGCACATACTGTTTCTGCCCTCTGAAACCTTATTTTTGTTCCAAGAATTCCCTAGAAAGGAAATACAGTAATTTAATACAGCAAGGCTAAACAGCAATAGTAGCGAGAGTGGAGAACCATCTGGTGCATTTTAGTAATTGTCAAAGTTAGCTTTTCTTTAAATGTTACTTATTACTCAGTCCACCCATGTTAAATGACTAGATCACCTGGTAGTGGTATGCTGGAATGACAGTAGTGTACCTTCCCCTTAAATGTCTTGACTTGGGGCTCAGTTAGGAATCTAAACCCAAGGCTTGATCTCCACCTGTATTTAATCTTCTATAGCGGTTTCTGGCTCCCTTTCTAAGTCTGTTTCTAAGATTACTGATTGTGATACTGTCATTCAGGACACTGCTTGGTATCCCGTGCATTATATGCAGAGGAAGCTTTTAATTTATGTGTATGTTATCATGCATATAACCTTGTGCTATAATAAAAGAATGTGTGAAATTTGCAAATAAATGTGTGTAAGCATATAAGGTGGAACATTATCTGAAGTTCCTACCCTTCCTTTAAAATTTTTCATAAACTTTTCATCTAGTATATTAGCCTGCAAGCATCATGTTACCTTCTCATTTGACAATAATGTATTCATCTTGGTTAGCTTACTGAGCTACAAAGGGCCCTATGCATAGTGTGCCAATGTGCACACCCAGAGGCCATATTTATTATTCTTAGGAATGTTACTACTGGGAACAGAGCTAATGATAATGGTGATACTTTGGGGAAGATGCTACACTGGTATTTCTGATGCTGCTGGTGATGATGGGGATGAGGATGAGGATGATGGCAATTGAGGAGGAAAACAGGAAAGTGTTATTTATGCCTAAGATGAAAGCAACACAGGAACTGAGAGTTTCTCCTTTCTGCTACTTAGTAATGAGACAGCTTCCCCAGCAGCAATGTTCTTTCCTGCTTATTTATCTTGCTTCCTATACAGCCTAAAAATACTTTCAAGAGTCCCTGAGGAGCTATTGACAGTTAATGGCTTTTGGAGGTAGGGGCATCATCACCAGTGATGTAGCCACTTGTAACTTGCCCATGCTTCAGCAAATAATCCCTACACATGCTCATACAAGCAACCCTAATTTAAACTCAGTGGGTCACAAAACAAAAACAAAAACAACAAGCAAGAGAGTAGGAAGAGGACTTGTTAGGAAACAGAAAAGGTTCAGCAGGAGTGGGGGGGAATAAACGAGCAGCAGACTATGACTCAAATTCATTATACACACATATAGATTTGTCAAAGCATTAACGAGTAAATAAAAGCATCACTTAATGTCATCTTTCAGCCTGTAATCTCACTGGAAGCCTCCTAAGATTGCAGCCTTGGAAACAGCAGGTTTTCCTAGGCCCCCAGCATTCTTTGGTATTTTGGTCCTGGGCACTCAGCAAGATGAGAAAGCTGTGAGTCATGATTTCCATATGGAGGGATTCCCTCCCCTCCCTCCATCTCCATGCCTGCCACACCATCTGCTGCTGCCACTCTCAAGGTTATGGAGCAAGAGGTGACACAGGAAACAGAAAAGCAAACAAACCCTGTTTTATGAATAAAAGGAAAAAGATGCATTATTTGGTTACCAAAGCTATCTTTGTATAGTACAGAAAAGTCAGAAGCCCCCCCCCATCAACACCAAACAAAACAAACGCACACACCAACCCTAAACAAACAAAATAGACTTGTTCATTCAGAACATTAGTAGTCATTTCATCTCCTGCCCAAACCATCATCCTGTATTTATGCATGTAGCAAGCTCAGAAGGAAAATGGGATCATTACCACATAATTTTGTGACCTTTTCTTTTTGTTTTAGAAATTGAATCTTGAACATTTTTCTGTGTCAGGAAACATAGCCCCACACCCTCATTTTGAATGTTTAATGAGTATTTTCTGTGGAAGGCATCATTCCAATTGCTGGAGTTTATATATAAAAATAGGCAAGACAGTCTCTGCTCCCCTGTGTGTATCACAGATTTTTTTCCCTGTCTAACATTTAGGTAATTTCCATATATTTGCCTTTACAAACAATGCTGTGATGACTATCCTCATAGCTAGGTTCTTGCTTACACATAATTTTCCAATGATTATGCTGACTAGTCTTTCTCTGCCCCTTCATGTCCACTTTCCATCCCTCTCTGCCTTGCTTCATGGACCATATCTTCGGGCTTATTTGCTTTTTGGCAATGGACAGCTCCCACGGGACAGTGCAAAATACAGGAGAGAATGGCAGATCATATATTAGGACTCCTGTCTTGCCTCCTGGTGGGCTGTTGCACTGCTTTTCTCATCGCTCTGGCAGAATATATGACAAAATTGACTTAAGGAAGTTTGAGTGTATAGTCCATCATGTCGGGGAGATGTGGCAGCAGGGACATGAGACAGCTAGCCACATTGTACCCATTCACAGTCACTAACTAAGGTGGATTAATTCTGTCACACGATTTGACTTCCCTTTTTTTTATTCAGTTTGGGATTGCAGCCCCCAGGATGTTGCCACCCATTTCGAGTAAGGTCTTCCCAGCTCAGTTAATCCAATGTAGAAACCCCTTCACAGACAAGTGCAGACAGAGGGTGTCCCCTTGGTGATTCTAGATTATTCCAAGTTGACAATCAGTATTAGATAGACGTCATAGCCTCGCATGGAAGGACAATGCCTTTAAATCCCAGCACTTGGGAGGTAGAGAGGGAGGCAGATCTCTGCAAGCTCAAGGCTGGTCTGCTCTCTACAGTGAGACCCTGTCTCAAAAAAAATTATCCTCATAGTTGTCATTTTTATTTCTATATTGATGACTGTGGTATCTGGGCTACCCTCTCCTACAGCTCTCTTTTTAGGAGTTGCTAACCCCACGCTACTGCAGGATGTCTTGTTAGTTTCCCCCAGCCTTAGTCTTCGCCTTATAGAGAGTTCTTTATGAAACCTTATCACTTACCTCTGGGAGTGTTCCATATGCTTCCTGGAAGGACTCCAGATGATGAATCATCTGTGCCTTGCTTCTTCTGCCTCCCCATGACTGCTCACCCGCAGTGGGAGCCTGGGATGGGTTGTGTAGAAAGGTTGAAAGCTCCCATCTTTTCCTTCACTTCAAGGCCTGGACACCAGTGAATATTGAGGAGCAGCTGCAGACAGGAGCTTCACCTATCCTGTGAGACATTCTGATCAGAGCACAGGAACGACACGAGAGAGGGTTTAGCACTCCACGCCTACATAGTCCTCACTCCATGACTGTGTTGCCCTTGTTTGGTTTTGAGTGATACCCTCTCTGTGGTCAAAATGAGCCAGGGACAGATTATTTGGCCATTTCTTATCCTTCCATTCATTTTGTGGGGGAGAGATTTGGAGATTTACTAAAAGAAAATTTAAAGATAGCTCTTAAGCACAGAGGTTATTAGAAAGAGATGCTCAGAGAAAGAATAAAACATTCTCAAATATAGGTATGAGTTTTTGACATCTATACTCATTTCTTAGCCTTTCAAATACTAGACCACAGGAAAAAAATTCTTTAATCCTTCCTCTATTTGTTGTTGTTGTTGTTGACAAGATGTTATTATATACCACTGACTGGCTTAGTATACTCTATGTAGCTCAGCCTGGCCTTGAACTTATGCCTCCCCAGTGCTGAGCCCATAGGTATGTGCTGTTGTACTCTTATTAAATTACATTACAGTTGGTCATGCTGGTTGATGCTTCTCAACACTCAGGAAATGGAGGCAGGAGGATTGCAGCTAGTCTGAGACCAGTCTGGACTATAGTGTGAGACTTTATCTCAGATTTTAAAAAGGGCCTTATAATATTCTTATGAGGTAATTGGAAGTTTGTTTTTAGAGCCCTAGATTAGAGTCTCCTGGTACCAGCTTTTCTGTGACTGCACAGTTGAATCAGTAGAAATGTGTTTTCTTCTTTTAAGCTTTAGTTGTATGTGTATGTACGTTTTGCCTGCATGTATGTAAGTGTATCACCTGCATGTCTAGTGTCTGTGGAGTCTCTGGCCTCAGAGAGAGCATCAGATCTCCTGAAACCAGAGTTCTAAATGGTTGTGAGCTTTCATGAAGGTGCTAGAAGTCAAACCAGGTTCCTCTGAATGAGCATTTCAGTTCTTGCCTCTGGGTTTCTGCCTGTTTCTGCCTTGGTTTTCTGCTCTGACATTTGTCAGTGATGGACTGTAACCTGTAAACCAAATCAACTCTTTCCTCTCTGAGTTGCTTTTGAACATGGTGTTTTATCACAGCAGTGGAAACCCTGAGAAAGTCGTATACTGACTGTGATTTTTAAGGCTCTCCCCTCCCCCTCTCATTTGCTGTTAGCAATTCAAGCCTGGGTCTCATCTCATGCCTGACTTTGGCAAGCACTCTACCACTGAGCCACATGCCAGCTCTCTTGAGCTTCTCTTTGTCAGGCCAAAGCTTTATGACCTTCCTCACAAGGATGAAACTGCAGTGAGATATTTTATGTAAATGTCATCACTCAGTCTATGTGACTTACTGACCCTCCTTCCCACCCCACATCTATCTCCACTTGTTTCCCTCTTCCCTCTCCTTATTGCCCTCCCCCTTCTTTTCACACAGTTTCCCTTTCTCTCTCCACTTCCCCTTTCCTGTCTTCACTTACTTTCCCCCCTTGGCTTTCTCCTTCCACTTTCACTGACCCTGAGACTAACATATGAACAAGAAGGATGGAAAAGCAAGTCAAAGCACATCAGATGGTCCCACAGCTCCTTGAAAATGAATCACAGTCATGCAGGGAATTGTTCTCAGGAAAACTCTCAATTATAAATTCACCCCCCCACCCCCGCCCAAGGCTTTAAGGCTTTGCTTAGTACTTCCCTGATATTTTATGAACTCTTCTTACCTTGGAGCATCAAGGAGACCAAGAATGTGCCAGCTGTGGATGATGCTGTTATTTTCCCAGACTTTGAAAAATACCTGGCCAGTGTTCCAGATTGAGGATTTGTTCTGGCTAATCAAAAGATAACTTCTCGAAGTCATTACTCCATCTGTCAAATGGTCTTATCTGGTGGAAGAGAGCTGGGCGGCTAACATGAGCCAGCTCAGAGTTGGAAGGGTGATTTGGAGCAATCAGAAACTACTGTGTCAGCAGGAAGGACAGTTTTAAAGGCTAGGTGCAGAAATGTCTTATTGGCCCAATGCACCAAAAATTTAGACTTTATCTGAATGTCTGGTTTTTTAATTACCATGTGCGTGTGCTCGCACGTGCGTGTGTAACTCCTTCTGTAACCAAGACTGGCTTTGAACTCCTGATCCTCCTGCCTTCTCCTCCCAAATGCTATAATAATAGACATGCATCACCATGTCTAGAGCCTCTCAAGTATTTTTCTCTAAATATTTATTTAACTTTATGTATATGTGTGTGTGACTAGGTATATGTATGTGTAGCTTCCATGCAGGAGTCAGATCATCTGATGCTTGTAGTTGTAGGTGTTGGTGAGCTGCCACATGGATGCTAGAAACCAAACTCAGGTCTTCTGCTAGGACAGTAAAAATTCTTAACCACTGAGTCATCTGAATTCTTATAAATCTTTAATTTATCATGAAAAAATAGGTTTGCTTCTAAGAATTTTCTCCCAATGGTTGTAGATTGACTTTAAGACCTTTTGCATGCTAGGTAAGTGCTAGATCATTGAACCCCAACCCCAACTCATTCTTAAAATCTTTTGAGAATTTGCTCCCGCAGTAGGATGGCAGAGAATATATCTTTCCTTAAAAACCAAAAACCAAATATTTCGAACCTTTGGGCTAATAACCACTTTTCAGTGAGTACATACCATGTTCATTCTTTTGTGACTGTGTTACCTCTCTCAGGATGATATTTTCAAGTTCCATCCATTTGCCTGAGAATTTCATGAAGTCATTGTTTTTAATAGCTGAGTAGTATTCCACTGTGTAAATGTACCACATTTTCTGTATCCATTCCTCTGTTGAGGGAGGGACCCATGGTGCTGGCCACATATGCGGCAGAGGAAGGTCTTGTTAGACATCAGAGGGAGCCTTGGGCCTGAGGGTGTTAGATCCCCAGTATAGGAGAATGCCAAGGAGGGAAGACAAGAGTGGATGGGTGGGGGAATACCCCCATAGTGGCAGGGGGAGGGGGAGGATATGGGGAGATTCCAAAAGGGAGATCTGGAAAGGGGGAACCATTTGAAATGTAAATAAAGTGTGAAAATAAATAAATAAATAAAAATCAAATGATAGTTTATATATAAAGTAATAAGTGCAGTATATAATCAATATGCAGGTCTCTCCTTCATAATTTCTTCTCTCCCACCAAAAGAATGACTATTCTGAATTTTACACTCCTCTCCTTTAAAACAAAATAAATTTAGCACATGTATTCCTAAACAATTTTAGTTTTGTTTTGAACTTTGCAAGACATCATATGTAATGAATTTTTCATTCAAGCTTCTAACATTCATTGCATCATCTGTGCTGTTTGCTGTTTTGTTCTTTGGAGATGTGGTCTCACTATGTTTTAGTTAGGGTTTCCATTGCTGTGACAAAATACCATCACCAAAAAGTGAGTTGGGAGAAAAGGCTTTATCCAGCTTACACTTCCACATTGTTATTCATCATTGAAGGAAGTCAGGACAATAACTCAAGCAAGACTGGAACCTGGAGTCAGGAGCTTATGCAGAGGCCATGGAGGGGTGCTGCTTACTGGCTTGCTCCTCATGGCTTGCCCAGTCTGCTTTCTTATAGAACCTAGGACCACCAGCCCAGGAATGGTGAATCATAACCTGGGACCTCTTCCATTGTTCATTAATTGACAAAATGCCTTATGGAGGCATTTCCTTAACTGAGGCTCCTTCCTTTCAGTGGTGACTCTACCTTGTGTCAAGTTGACACACAAAATGAACCAGGATGCAGTATATAATCCTAGCTGGTCTCAAACTCACTATCTATATTATTGTTAGTAGCTGTGTCAGTCAACTTTCTGTTACCATGACAAAAAAAATCTAAGAGAATCATCTTATTAAGAGAAATGGTTTGTTTAGAATAACAGTTTTAGAGCTCTCAGCTCATGATTAGTTGGCCTTATGAGAGTACATCCTGGTGGAAGTGGGGAACCAAGCAAAACTTCTCACTTTATTGTCTGGAAGCAAGCAGAAAAAGAGGGAAGGGCTTGTTTCCTGCTATCTCCTACAAGGCCATATTTCTAATGAACTAAATATTTCCCAGCAGCTCATACTTCCCAAGGGCTTCATTCTCACATGGTTCCTTAGAAGACTGAACATGGTATGTACTCACTGATAAGTGGTTATTAGCCCAAAAGTTCGAAATACCCAAGAGTCACATCACAGCAACCATAGGGCTGAGTGTGAGGTCCCAGATGGAGGACTTGGAGAAGGGACTGAAGGGGCTGAGGGAGTTTGCATCCCCAGGGAGGCAGCAACTGGCCTGACCCCCCATACTCCTGGAGACTGATCCACCAACCAAAGAATACACATGGAGGGACCCATGGTACTGGCCACATATGAGGCAGAGGAGGGTCTTGTTAGCCATCAGGGGGAGCAGAGGCCCTTAGGCCTGAGGGTGTTAGATTCCCCAGTATAGGAGAATGCCAAGGAGAGAAGATGAGAGTGGGTGGGTGGGTGGGGTGGGGAATACCCCCATAGTGGCAGGGGGAGGGGGAGGAAATGGGGAGATTCCAAAGGGGAGATCTGGAAAGGGGGAACCATTTGAAATGTAAAAAAGTATGAAAAAAAATTAAATAAAACTTAAAAAAAAAAAAAAAGATCCAAACTATAGCAGGAGCTGAAGTCCATCCCCCTTACGTTACATTGGGAGAAAATACACAATTCTTTTGTGCATAGTCCAGTCTATGGATCTTTAGAGTATTTGTTGTCTCAGGATTTTTGTGCTATTGTATTATTAACATAGATGAAAAATATTAGCATTTTAGTATTCCTCTGTCAAATTGTCATAGACACTAGATTAATTTGTCTAGTGTTCCTTTGAGTTTTATCTATTTCATCATTCCCATTTATCACCTCAAGAAACTTAGATGCAATAAAGAATGTGCTTTGCTCATACTCTCTTCCACTGTCACCGATGCGATTTCTAGTCTTCTCAATAATTCCAGGGCTGGGAATATAGCTCAGTCATAAAACTAGTATTGTAGGGCCCTAAGTTTAATTCCAAGGATACGCATGCACATGCATGCATGCACACACACACGCATCACATACACACAGACACATACACATACATGCAAAGATACCCTTTGAAGAGGGGGTATCTTCAAAACCCCCTCTTGATTATCTTTTTCTGAACAAAGAACAACTTCCGTCCTGATACTAGAATTAGAGAGTTGCTTATTTATTTACTTTTGTATTGTGACACATTGCCTCAAGTCTCAGGCTGGCCTTAATCTTTCTATGTAGCCAACGACGACCTCAAACTCCTTATCCTGAAATTATAGACCGACGTTCATTAGCGAACAAACCCAGGGCCTCTTGCATTCTGGGTAAGCACTCTACTAACTACCTGCCATCTCATAAAACTTTAAAGTTTTACAATTATTGTTTTATTTTGTGCAATATGAGGTGTTTTGCCTCCATGTATATAACTGTGCACCACATACACGCCTGGTCCCAGTGAAGATCACAAGAGAGGGTCAGATCCTGCAGAACTGGAGTAAGAGAGCATTGTGAGATGCTATGTGGGTGATCTGGAACAGCAACGAGTTCTCTGTCCAACCTTTAACAATGCTTTAGATCCATGAGACAGTGTGTTTTAGTGACGATCACATACATTCAGGATACCTGACTTTTTCAATTTTTTTTTTTTCAGAAAGATCCAGTATTTTAGGAATAAGTACTTTTTACTTCTGGGATTCAGCACCTTATTTGTGGTAACTGTACAGGCCATTTGAAGCCTAAGACAAAAACTTTGATCACAATGGCCTTCCAATGGAATGAAATAGCTAAGACTTGTCTGCTAAAAGTATATAACAAATCCCCATTAACTAAGAAACAGCACATATTCTACCCTGAAGCAGGTGACTCAGGGTTTTAAATGCTGTGAGAGTCAGTTGATTCTCCCAAATTTTTTTTTTTTTTTCATCTGCAAAATGGACAGAGCAGAGTTTTCCTCACACGGTGGTGTACCATATCAGGGAAGATATGTGAAAGGCACTGTTGTCACCTTATGAAATAAGGAACAGAGAGGGCATCCAGCCTGATTCTCATAGCACAGCATCCCACCCTAAGATCATTTCTGGTGTGTGTGTGTTTGTGCATGTGTGTGTATGTGATATCTCATACATTTGTGGGTAGCTATGTGTATGTGGTGTGTGTGTGTGTGTGTGTGTGTGTGTGTGTGTGTGTGTGTGTGATTTCTGATCCTTTTGTGGGTGGTTCTGGCCAAATAAGAAATAACAAAACCCTTCAATAATTCTACTACAAGACTGTAATGTAATTAGCTTTTCTTAGGATGTCAGAGTTTTCTTCGAAACCTGTATTTTGGGTTAATAGTCCTTTCATGCTGGGCTACTAAAATAAATCCTTTGTACTTTTTATTTGACTGGCAAAGAAACATGCCTACTCATGGTGTCTAATAATTAAGACCAGCATGCTGGATTCTTCTGGAGAAAAACATAAGCTAATTGATGTAAATTCATGCTAGGGCTATTACAGAAAGCTTTGGTTTTGTTCAGCTTTGCTACTTGGGGATCAAACCCAGGGCATTTGCATGTGGTAATGTATGAGCTGTAGCCACAGAATTACATCCTCAGCCTTACCTAAAGTATTTAAACTCAGATATTGAACTGGAGATCCTTTACTCTATTCAGAGTTCCTAGCACAGTGTCTGCCCCTAGCTGCTCAGTACGTGTTTAATGAGTTACTGTGTTTAATAAATAAGTGTTTAAAGGACTACCTCTTTCTTATCTTTTCTTATTGTTAATATCGTACTGTTTTTGCTTTCTTTTTCAAAAAAGATTTATTTATACAGCATTCTGCCTGCATATATGACTACAGGCCAGAGGAGGGCACCAGATCTCATTATAGATGGTTATGAGCCACCATGTGGTTGCTGGGAATTGCTGGGATCTCTGGAAGAGCAGCCAGTGCTTTTAACCACTGAACCATCTCTCCTGACCTGTTTTTGTTTTCTTATGTGCCCGTGTGTGTGTGTGTGTGTGTGTGTGTGTGTGTGTGTGTGTGTGTGTGCACGCACGCACGCGCGTGCGTGCATGTGCTCATTTGTGCAAATGTGTGCATTCTTGGATATTGGTCCTTTCCTTCCATCCTTGTTTCTTCTCCCCCTGCCCCCACCCGCCATGCTTATGCCAGGTTAGCTGGTCAGCAAGCTAACCATCTCCATATGGGAGTAATGAGATTACAGATGTGTGCTGCTCTGCTTGGCTTTCCATGGGTTCTAGACTTTCTCATTTTGGTTCTCATGTTTGCACAGCAAATGCTTCATCCAGCGAGTCATCTCTCCAGTACTGATTTTGTTTTCTAAATCTTGAGTAACAGAAATTTGGCATATCTTGAGAGGTTGTGTTTGCACATTCAGAACATTTATTTTCAAAATGTAAATATTCCCAGGAATAGGTTTATTATTATTTTTGACACAGTGTCTGGGCCACTGTAGCTCACACTGGTCACAAATAGATAACTTACTATGTATCCATGGCTTTGAATTCATGATACTCCTCCTACTGTAGCCTCCCAAATAATGAGATTACATGCATGAATCACTGGCTAGGATTTTTTTGTTGTTGTTGTTCTTGCTGTTGTTATTATTATTGTTGTGGTGGTGATGGTGCTTATGTTAAGAATTGAACCCAGAGCCTTATGCATGCTAAGCATGTAAAACTGAGTTATGTGAACAACCCCACATCATTTTGAAAAAGTACTATCATTATTAATATTCATAGTATTATTTTGAGACATTGTCTCACTGTATAATAGCTCAGGCTGTCCTAGAACTCACTGTATAACCCAGGCTGGCCTTGAATTCACCGTGTTCCTGCCTCTATTCCTTGAGTGCTGAGATTACAGGTGTGTGTCACCATTCCTGGTTTAGTTTTTAATTGTACAGGATTTACAACTTGATAATTTGGTATGCACATAACTTAAATAATCACCATTATCAAGGTCATTAACATATCTATAGTTCTTTTTTCTTTGTAACGAGAGAGCACTAAGATCTGCACATTGATCAAATGCCAAGAATGTAGACTGTTACCTGTCCCGTCCATACTGTAAGACTTCTAAAATTGATTCTTTGGACATTCCTGAGCTTTTTGCACCTTTTAACTAACATCTTCCAATATTCTGGTAACTGCATATGTACTCTCTACTTCTGTGAGTTTGAGCATTTTCAGATTCTGTATATAAGTGTGATAGTCATGTTTATCTATGCTGCTGAAAATGACAGGGGTTCCCTCTTTGTATAGAGGCTGTGATAATTCCATTATATGTATGTACCCCATTTTCTTATTTGAATGACCATTTTCATAATTGTACAATTACTTGTGTTTGTGTGTGTCTATATGTGGCTATGTACATGTGAGTGCACCCGAGTTGTCCAGAAGGGGGCATTAGATCCCTTGGAGCTTGAGTTATAGGTGGTTGTGAGCCTCCTGACAGGGTTGCTGAAAACCGAACTTGGGTGCTCTGGTATAGTAGTAAGAGCTCTTCATGACTGGGCCATCTATCCGGCTCACATGCACCCCATTTTCTTTACCTATTTAGCTATGGACAGACACTTAGGTTGACTCCATGTTTTGTCTAGCAGGAATAATGTAGCTGGGAACTCCTAAGTATGTTTATCCCAAGATCTTGTTTCCCGTTGGCCAAAGCATCAGCATTTAATTTTCCCGTTTCTTTTGCAAATAAATTTTAATAGCATATATTAGCTATACATAATAATGAGTTTCATTATGACATTTCCACAGACATGCATATTTTCAGCATATTCACCCTCAATTACACTGCTTTATCCCCCTTTCCTCTCCTACTGATCCCCCTCCTCTTCTCAACTAGTCTTCCTACTTTCATGGTTTTGCTAGTGTGTGTGTGTGTGTGTGTGTGTGTGTGTGTGTGTGTGTATGACCTAATGAGTTTAATTATGGTTGCCTATAGGAGCATGGCTGAGAAATTATTTATGAGAACATGAATACCTTATTAGTGGTTATATCACTCAAAAATGTCCCTCCATCTCACAGTTACCATTAACTCCCTATAGATCCTCAGAGAAGGGTTGGTCTCATGCGCCTCCCCTTCTTTGCAACTGTCAACTACTTATAAGTTCTTAGGGAGGGGCAGGGCCTCATGAGCTCTTTCCCCATCTGTGAAAGAATCTCTTGCAGATTTTGTGCAGATACTTGACAGGTGCTGAGAGGGCAATGGCCATCATGCCAGGAAAAGGGCTCCACATGCCACTAGGCTCTTACATTCTTTCTGTCTTCTCTCTTTTTTCTTTTTCTTTTTTTTTCTTTTTTTTTTTGATAGAGTCTCATGTATTTAAGGGTGTCCCCAAACTCTGTGTACTCAAGGGATGACCTTAAACTTTTGAACTTCCTACCTCTACCATTTAAGTGCTGGGGTTATAGGCCTGCCTCACCATGCCTGACATGAGCTTTTCTTTTTTTATTTGGTGGTGGTGGTGGGGTTATGTTCACTAATTCAAACTCTTTACTTATATTTTATTGGTTCAGATTCCCTTAGTCTTGCTGCTTCAGCTTTAGTAGACTACACACTTTTAGGAATTTGTCTGTTTCTTCTAGTTTATTCAATTTGTTAGTCTTTGAAGCCTTTTTATTCCTGTGGACAAGTGTGTTGTCTTCTCTTTGACATATAGTTTTGTTTCTCAAAACTTTTATTTCTTCATTTGCATGTTTGTCAATTCAATTTATCTTCTCAAAACACACATGCACACACACATTTCACTCTATTAATCCTTTCTATTGCTTTTTGGAGGGAGTATCTTTTCTTCCTTCTACTTAATTTGAGCTTAGTTCTTTTTCAGGTTTTTTCGGGTGCAAAGTTAGATTAGGGAAGAGCTTTCTTTTTTTATTCTTAGAAACTTATAACTACTTTTCCTGCATCCATAGGATTTGGTGTTGTATTTTTGTTTATGTCAAGATACATCTTGATTTTCCTTTTGCTTTCTTCTTTGATGAATTGATTGTTCAGGAATGCATTGTTTAATTTCCTCTTTTTCTCCCCTAGAATTTCCTTTCGTTATTGATTTCTGGTTTTATAACATTGTAGTTGGAAAAATGTCATATGATTTCTACCTTCTTAGATCTGTTGAAACTTGTTTTGTGGCCTGTATTAGTTGCTTTTCTATTGCTTGGATAAAACATCATGAAAAAGGCAATTTATAGAGAGGGAGAGTTTATTTGGATTTATAGTGCCTGGGGGTTAAAGTTAGATGCAGAAGTGAAGGTGTGTATGCAGGGAGCAGAGTTCATATTTTGAATCTCAAACAGGAGAGAAAGGGAGGGAGGGGGAGCTGGGAACATCATGAGATTTTTTTAAACCTTAAAGTCCACCTGCAGTGACATGTTTCTTCTTCCAGCAGGGCCACACATCCTAAACCTACCCAAATGATGCCACCAGCTAGGTAGTAAGTATTCAAACATCTGAGCTTATGAGGGACATTCTCATTCAAACCACCATATGACCTATTCTATGATCTATTGTGGGGAATTTTCTATGTGCACTTGAGAAAAATGCGTGTAGATGGCCCTGACTTATGATGGTTCAACTTTGATGTTTTCAACTTTAAAATTTTGATAAAGCAGGACTGGGGAGGATGGATCAGCTTATAAAATGCTTTCCATGTATCTTAATTATTTTTCTATTGTTGTGATAATACATTATGACCAAGTAAACTTAGAAAAGAAAGCAATTGATTTGGCCAATGGTTTTAGAGAATTAGAGTCTGTGATAACAGAGCAAAGGAACTGGTGAGAGCTCACATTTTAATCCACAACCATAAACTAGAGGGAGAAAGCCACTGAGAATCACATGAGTCATTTGAAATGTCTAAGCATGTTCCCAGTGACATACCTCTTCCAAGGCTACGCTTCCTAATCCCTCCCAAACAGTTCTACCAACTGGGGACAAAGTATTCAAATGTATGCACATATGGGGGTCATTCTCATCCAAACTACCACATCATGCAAATGTAAGTACTGGAGTTCAGATCCCTAGAACTCACATAAGAGCCATGTGGACATGGTCCTTCTGTAGTCCCATCTCATGAGAACTGAAGACAAGAAATCGATCTGGCTAGTCAGATGAGCCAAAATGGCAAGTTTGAGGTTCAGTGGGAGACCCTCACTATAGAAGACCCATGATATATAAGGTGGTACATTATTGAGGAAGACACCTGATGTCAGCTCTGGGACTCCAATGTGTATCCCCATGCATGCATGTACTCCACACACATATACATATGTAAAAATTTTAGATAAAGCGCTCCCATACAATTATTGTTTTTTCATTCAGTATAATAGCCAGTAAGCTAAAATAAACAGTCAATCTATTATTATAAAATAGGCTTGGTGTTAGATAAATTTTCTCAATGGTGGGCTAATGTGTTTTGAGCAAGCTAGGGTAATTAGATGTGTGGTACATGTGTTAAATGCATTTTTGGCTTGTATGACATTTGCAGGTTATGAGGACATAAGAATGTATCCTCACTGTAAGTTGAGGCACACCTCTGTCCTACTGTTGTTGGATAGAATGTTGTGTGCATGTCTGTTGGATCCAACTGGTCTACAGTGTCATTCATGTCTGCTTCGGTTTAATTGATATTTGGTCTACATGATCTATCCACTGTGAAAAGTAAGGTGTTTGACATCTTCTGGGAGTGATATCATAATACTTAATGAGCTAATGGATTAGATGAATCTAGCCACTCCTCTGACTTGCCTCTAAGTCTACAGCAGTGATTCTAAATGCATGGGTTGTGACTTCTTTGGGGGAGTCACACATTAGATATCCTGAAGATCAGATATTTACATTATGATTCCTAACAGTAGCAAAATTACAGTTAGAAAGTAGCAAAAATTTACAGTTAGGAAGTAGCAACAAAATAATGTTATGGTTGGGGTCCCCACAAGATGAGGAACTGTATTAAAGGGCCACAGCATTAGGAAGACAGAGAACCACTGGTCTTCAAAGGAAGGACACAAGAAAGGGAACAGGATACCATGAACATTTTCAATGAGAATTATTTGCTTTTGAGACGTTCCTGTTGACAACTTGCAGATCTTCACAAGCAGAAGTAAAGAGACTGACAGAATCTGGACAGATGCTAGCTATTCTTATATAAAAGTGTTAGGGGCCCCACAGGCAATACCCTATTCATGAGGGTGGAGTTGGGTGTGTGTGCACAGAGTTATGGTATCTGTCTTAGTTGCTTTTCTGTTGTTTTGATAAAGTAGGCTGAAAAACTTACGGAAGAAAGGGTTTAATTTTAGCTTACAACTCAAGGTACAGTCCACCATGATGGGGAAGTCAATGCAGCAGAAACTTAAAGCAGCTGATCCCATTACATCCACAGTCAGGAGAGAACAATGTATGTACACACGCAAGTCTTTTTCTCTACTCCTATATAGCCCAGGATCCCCTGCCTAGGGAACAGTGCCACCTACAGTTGATGTGTCTTACCACCTCAATTAACATAATAAAGATAATCCCCCACAGATATGCCTAGAGGCCCTTCCTCCAGGTGATTCCAGATTATGTGAGGTTGACAAAGAGGGCTAATTGTCACTTATTGTACTAGTATCTTTCCACATAGGTTATGGAGCATTCAAGCTAAAGAGTAGTACTACTTTCTTTCATTTATTTAATATGAAGCAAGTGGCATAGATTCTTGGGATACAGGAGGGAAGTGCCCTTGTGAGCATATTTCAAGAAGACAACAAACAAAAGATGCAATATATAACATGTTGAAAAGTGATACTGCCTGTACCTTCAGATTGCATGCCCCAGAGCTTCAGTAGCCACATGGGATACACAAGACAATGGCGTAGAGCAAATTAAGAGGTTGGAAGTTTAGGAATGTATTTCGTATAGCCAGCCAAAAAAGTTTTAAGGCAAAAAATGAAAACAAAACAAAACAAAATAAAAACCAAGACCAAACCTGTTAGCACTAATTTTATGAAGATAAACACTGTGAACGACGAAACCGAGAAGAGAGTGAGTAGAACTTTTTAAAATAACTAGATGGAATTTACATATTTCTTGAGCCTCTGCAGAGAGCTGATTCCTCAACAGCACCATAAAAACGAAACAGCTAATGTCATCCAAGCTACAAGATTAATGGCCCTGTTGGGATACAATGATGGTGTGTCAAATTTCCCCAAAAGATCAATAAATTAAACGCTTTATACAACTCTTAAAAAAAAGTGGTACTAGCCATGGAAATATAGAAGTGTGGAACGTGGTAAGGGACATTGAGTGTGGGAGGAAAAGGAGAGCCACTGGAGAATTTGGAGCTGAGAACATGACAAGGTCCTGCTTTGGTTACAAAAACGTCCATCCTGGCTGTTAGGTAGTATGGGGAAGGGATAACTTTAGGCAAGGAAGCATCCTGTAGAGGGGCACTATTACAGTTTTCCAACCAAGAGGCAAGGTGCTTGGATCATGGCAACACCCATGAAGTAGTAAGCGCCTGGACATTTTCCAAGTAAAGTTCTTAAAGTTCCTTCATGAATAGGGTGAATTTGAGAAAGTATCAAGTTGCTTTCCCTCAGTAACTGAAAGGCAATTATTGCTATTCTCTGAGATGGGGAAGGCTCTTGGTAAAGCCATTGTTCCAGGGAGAAGACTTTAAGATGCTGAGTTTGAGATGGCCTTCACACACATCTATTGAGTAAATTATTAGATTGTAGAACCTAGCGGTTGGAGAGAAATGAGTGTGGAGATATAGCTATGGGTAGTTATAGATGCAGAATTTGAAGTTGAATTAGAGTGATGGTATGGAGAGCGACAGGAAAAGATAGACAGGACTGAGCCTTGGAACATTCAAGAAAAAGAAGAAGCGAGGAAAGACTGAGAAGAGAAACCAGAGAGATGGGAAAACCAAGACCAAAATAGGGTCTTGAACACCAAGTTAGGAGCAAACATATTTACAATAGGCAAATAAGGTCCAGTGAAATGACTTGTCAAGTAAAGGCACTTGTGGTATAAACTTGATCACCTGATTTCCATCTCTTATCCCATGATGAAAGGAAAGAACTTACTCCACAACATTGCCCTCTGACCTCCATGTGTCTTGCGTGGTATTTGTGTCATCCTTCCTCATGATAAGTAGATAATTAAAAGAAAACAACATAATTATTTGGATTAGATGATTCACACTTAAAATGGGTATTTTAATCAATAAAAATCAAATTAAAAGGTTCTTCTGATTCAGTAATTCTATGTTTTAAAAATTCCAAGGTGCATAATCTTTAAATGCAAGGATATACAACATAACATAACCTCAAAGGAAAAAATTTAAAAGAATGTAGATTGTAGTATTTCTTAACTTTTAAAATTATGTTTATCCAATGTGTGTGCAGGTGTGCACACATGCCACAATGTGCACGTGGAGGTCAGAGAACACCTTTCAGGAGTTGGTTCTCTCCTTCTGACTTGGACTGGCTGAGCTATCTCACTGGCCTCAATGCAGTACATTCACTTTATAAATGAGCTTTTCAAATCCATTATTTCAAAGATGACCAGTGAAATAGATCATCATTGCTGGAGAAATTAAGTACAAAATAAAATAGGCTTTAAAACTAAATGTTATCATAATTATATGGACAAAGAAATATGTGTAGATCATCATTCTCCAGGCTCTCTTTGGCTTATACAAAGAGAGTGCTGGTGTATGCCTTTAAACCCAGCATTCAGAAGCAGAGGCAAGAAGATCTCTGTGAATTCGAGGCCAGCCTTATCTATATAGTGAGTTCTAGGATAGCCAGGAATACAAAGTAATACCCTGTTTAAAAATATAAAACAAACAAATGAAAAAGGTGGTATAAAGAGCAGATCTTAGTTCCCTTCTTGCTCTTGTTTTGCTCTGGGTTTGAAGGCACAAAGAATTGGGTTATTTTCCAGAGGTTCTACAGAGCTTTGGTTTTATAGACCTTTGCTTTCAGTTACTGGCTGAACAGGAGATTCATTCTAGTGATATAGTCCAGACTCTTGACCCAGAATTCTGCTTTCTGCCTCTTACTGTCTGCCTACTTTATTGGGCTTAAACTGCTGATCTTGCTGTCTTCATTTCCACATCTAAAACCAGGGATACAATCATTCTAACTATCTAGTGCTGTGAAGAAGGCATCTTTCAGTTCCTTAAAATAGGAAAATTAATGAAGATGCTTTGTCTTTGCTTTATTGTGGCATTAGCTGGGGTAACTGGATGATTGGAGACCTGAATTATCAAAGGCTAACATATTCATTACTCTGGTGTTCGATACTGGCCATTAACTGGGGCATTAGATAAGGTAGAGTCATGGGCACTTCACTGGCTTGTGCTTCCTTACAGAACAGTGGCTGTGTTGGCCAGGGCAAGAAAGCAAAAGCCAGGATCAACTATGTGCGGTGGTTCTTGACTGCCATCTTAACACTTGGGAGGATGAGACAAAGAGGAGCACCTTGAGTTAGATGCCAATCTGGACTTCATAGTGGATTCCAGCAGAGCTAAAAAGTAAAACCATATTTCAAAAAAACTGAGAGGGAGAGAGGGAGGGAAAGAGGGGGGAGAGAGAAAGGACGGAAGCAGCTAGGGATTTCGAAGACTTTCTAGTTCAGTCCCTGTAAATTGTGATTGCATTGGTCTGCAATTGGTCCAGGTATAGTATTGGTGCTTTCCTAAGATCTCCAGTTGATTCTGTGTGACCAATACTAAGAAGTACCACTCTTACGGATTTGGTTTTGCAGCTGACTTCCACTATTCCACCATTCACCATCTCCTTGGTTCCAGAGGGTCCAGTCATGTCATGCAATATCTAAAAGTCTGTCAAGGAAAGGAAATGGGGTAGATACCCATGCAGTAAAATAGATTCATTTCTTCATGGCTCTGGAGCTACCTCTGGCTATGCTAAGTTGACTATAGTTGGGTCTAGACCTATTGATATTCCAGCACGACGGAAAGGCTGAGTTTTAGAAGCAGAATGGGACTCCTAGGTGTCTAGTCATTGAGGTGGCAATGAGATCAGTCAGTTGCCATGTGAAGTTCCCCAATAATTCTTGCAAGTCTTCTCTGCATCTGAAAAAGGATTTGTTCTATTATTTGAACAGCAGCTAAAAAAAGCAGATAAGATAAAGATGAATTGTAGCCAAAGCTCCCAGGAGACCCACAAGGAATCAACACCCTGTTACTTTTTAGCCTGACACAAGATGTCACCATAGCTCCTGTACTTTTAGCAATAACAAATACTGTGTCAATCAGTGGGGAGAGTCCTTGATTTCATGAGTTCCCTTCACTCACTGCCTCCATCCCCAGGAAGAAGAGTGTACTCTAGCCATGAGGTTCATTAATCTATAGACCATTCCACCCATGCAAGAGGACATAGTAATTGTAAACACTTTTAAAATCCCCACTTCCCCATACCAACTATAAATAAAAATTAATATCCTTTTGAACATTTCACAGAGAAACTTCTGTGGAGGTGACTGTGAAACCATACCAGCTGACACTTCTATAGGATAACCGCAAGACTGAGCATCATACTTTTTGCTTTGCTTTGTTTTCATCACTGCTGCATTGAAATGATGTCCTGTTGCCATGCTTACTTTGGTCCCAGAGTGGAGCTAGGTGTGCACGTTTACCCAGTGTACCAATACCTGAAAAAATACAGTGGGTGAAAGAGCAACAGAGCATTGAAACATCTTTGGAGGCATTGCCAAGGTGAAGAAATCTGTGTTTATAGATTTTCTTTCACACATAGTATCATGTGTGGCTGGAAGGAAGACTCAGAATGATTGCTTGGTGGTAGAGATGATAGACTTACAGTATGGAAGGGCTTTGGGAAGGTGTATTCCTGAGAATGTTGACTAAGGCTAGAAGTATCAAGCCTCCTTATGCCCCACCCTTTCCCCACACTACCTCTTCAATATCCACATACTGAACATTACCTAAAGGATATCTGTTTATAGGAGTGCCAAATTCTTACTTGGCTGTAGGTTTTCACACCAAAATATCAATATCAATTTACTCAGGCTTGTGAAATCATCCAGTGATTCATTTTTTTCTTTCTATTCTCAATTTTTCTATAATTATTATATGCCTGGGGGATCTGATTATCAAAACAATATGATTCTAGAGATTTATAGTGAGGAGAGATATGAGTGTGAGTGTGTGTGTGTGTGAGTGTGTGTGTGTGTGTGTGTGTGTCTGTATGTTTCTACTAGTGAGGAAGATATTTGTTATAGTTTGGATGTGATGTGTCCTTTACAAAGGTTTAGTACTCAGTTAGTGGTGCTGTTAGAGAGGATTGGATCATGAGAACTGTAACTTCACCAACAGATGTATCCTTCGGCGAATTCATAGATGAATAAACTATTGAGAGGTGGTGCCCAATTGGAAGAAGAAGGTCATTGGGAGCTGGATGTGCTGTTAGGAGGTGGTGCTGCTGGAGAACCTGGTTTACCAGCCTATGATTTTGAAGGGTATAGCTTACTCTGGAGCCCTCTCTGAGCTCTCTAGTTATTGGCCAACAGGAAGTGAGCAGCTCTGCTTCACTTCACTTTCTACTCCACCCTCTCTGCTGTGCTGTTTTGCCTCATCAGAAGCCAGCTACCCATGAACTAAAACCTCTGAAATTGGGAAACAAAACAAACCCTTCCCTCCTTTATCAAGGTGACTTCTACCGTATTGTGTCACAGCAATGAAAAGTGACTTGGTACTCGATTATCTTCTACTTTCTAGTCAGTGGAGAATAAGGTATCTATAGTTCTGGGTGGAAGTGTATGGCATGTTCAAATTGGGGTACTCCATGAAAATTTTAACAATAAGTCTTTGTAAAGGTGGAGAAAATTTTAGGAAACTGAAAGGGAGATTATAGCACCCACGAATAGATCAATAGAGCTCTTCATTCCCTTACATCTGGAGGGCAAGGGGAGAGAGATTTTGGAGCTTCCAGTAAGAGTCATTAGCTCCACTGAAGGGATGCAGACAGATGCTTTATGTATTACCTGATAATAGAGGGAGCCAGGATATTATCACCCTGACTTAAATCTTCTCTTCCTTTTCAATCTCTACTGGGTGCCAGATCAACTAAGACTTTTTATTTGGTTCCATGTACTCAAGTTCCTAAGATACTGAAAAGTCAGGACTGGGCTAACAGTAATACTGGAGAAGGGGAAGGTGGGATATACATAGTGATTTTTGTTTATTTTTTCACAATTTCAGACAGGTATTTAATGCATTATTTTCCATATTTACCTCCCACTTTTCTGTCTTGTCCATCTCCAACTCTTATTGGTCCCCTTCCCCTTTTCAAATAGTCCCCCCTTATACTTTTGTGTCTCTTTTAGTTGTTTGTTGACCCACCGAGCTTAGGATTGCTTAGAGCAGTGGTTCTCACCCTTCCTAATGCTGTGGCTCCTTTAATCCAGTTCCTTGTGTTGAGGTGACCCCCCCCCCAACTATACAATTGTTTTCCTTGCTACTTCATAACTGTAGTTTTACTACTAGAAATGGCAAAGCAAATAATTTTGGAGCTAGAAGTTTTCCAAAGTAGCCGTGATCCACAGATTTAGAGCCACTGGCTTAAAGGAACACAGATGACAGGTTATTTACAGGAGCATGGGTGACTTACCACTGAAGAACATCTGTCCTTTCCTCAACAGCCATTAACTGCCAAGTGCTCCCCAGGTCTTGTGGCCCCTCTTTAAACACTACATTTTATTCAACATTTTTTTTCTTCTGAGACAGCATCTTACTATATAGCTCTGCCTGTTAAGCTTAGAGATAAAACAGAGCCTGTCCTAGTCATACCTTCCTTTCTTTATCTGTAACTGGAGATAGCAATAGAATTCTGATGGGTTTAGTATGAAGATTAAATGATATAATGTGACAGCCATTGCAGTACATTGAACTCCATGGAGACAGGGCCAGGGCAAGCGAGAGTCAGATGGGCACTGGGCAACTCTGTGCCTCATGGAGGAAAATCAACTAAACATGGGCAAAGGAGATCCTAAGAAGCCAAGAGACAAAATGTCCTCATATGCATTCTTTGTGCAAACCTGCCGGGGGGAGCACAAAAAGAAGCACCCGGATGCTTTTGTCAACTTCTCAGAGTTCTCCAAGAAGTGCTCAGAAAGGTGAAAGACCATGTCTGCTAAAGAAAAGGGGAAATTTGAAGATATGGCAAAGGCTGGCAAGGCTTGTTATGAAAGAGAAATGAAAACCTCCCCCACCCCCAAAGGGGAGACCAAAAAGAAGCTCAAGGACCCAATGCACCCAAGAGGCCTCCTTCGACCTTCTTCTTGTTATGTTCTGAGTATCTCCCCAAAATCAAAGGCAAGCATCCTTGCTTATCCATTGGTGATGTTGCAAAGAAACAAGGAGAGATGTGGAACAACACTGCAGCGGATGACAAGCAGCCCTACGAGAAGAAGGGCACCAAGCTGAAGGAGAAGTCCAAGAAGGATATTGCCTAAAGGAAAACCTGATGCAGTGAAAAGAGGAGTGGTCAAGGCTGAAAAGAGCAAGGAAAAGAAAGAAGAGTATGAAGAAGAGGAAGAAGAGGATGAAAATGAATAAGTTGGTTCAATCGCAGTTTTTTTCTTGTCTGTAAAGCATTTAACACCCCTGTACACAACTCACTCCTTTTAAAGAAAAAAAATGAAATGTAAGACTGCGTAAGATTTGTTTTTAAAGTGTACAGTGTCTTTTTTTGTGTAGTTTACACACTACCGAATGTGTCGATAGATAGCCCTGTCCTGGTGGTATTTTTAACAGCCACTAACCTTGCCTGGTACAGTCTGGGGGTTGTAAATTGGCATGGGAATTTAAAGCAGGTTCTTGTTGGTGTGCAGCACAAATTGGTTATATATGGGGACAGTAGTTTGGTTTTTTCCTTTTTTTTTTTTTTTTTCATCTTCAGTTGTCTCTGATGCTGCTTATACGAAGATAATTGTTCTGTTAACTGAATACCACTCTGTAATTGCAAAAATAAAATTGCAGCTGTTTTGTTGACATTCTGAATGCTTCTAAGTAAATACAATTTTTTTTATTAAAAAATGATATAATGTCTGCAATGTGCTTGACACATACGTGGGTTCTTGAAATCAGTTTGTGAACAAGGTTTCAGCAGAGCTTTGTTTAGTGAAATCCGTGTGAGATTGTCAAGGGATGGGCCTCAGTGTCAGGTTCCTCACACAGGGCCTGGATGCTTCACTGCCAAACTCCATATGTCAGAGCCTAGAGGTGTGTCAGGGATCATTTCCTTACACTCAAAATCAGTGAGTGGTTGCCAGGGGTTTCAGAGCCATGAGGGAGAAGGTGCAAGGTCTGGGAGACAAGGACTTCTGGGAGCATATGAATGAACTCCACCATTTGTAGCAGAGCACAGCCTTCACAGGTACCTGGTGCCTCTGAGTTCCTGAGTGTGTCAGGAATGTGGCACTTTGAATTCACCTTTTCTTACTAACTTTGAATTCTTACAAAAACTTTTCCTTTTTTCTTAATTTTAATTTTGGGACAATGTTTTTACTAAGTTGCCTAGGGCAAGCCCACCCTAAACTTGAGATGGTCCAGCCTTGGCCTCCCAAATTGCTGGGGTTACAGCTCTAAACCAACTGCTTTGGTTTTGTATCTTATTCTTTTTGGCTTTTCTAAACAAACAAACTCCTGCTATGTATTTAACCAAAATCTTCCTTTTGCTTTGTATCTAAAATTGAGTGGGTGCCCTAAGAAGTGGCTTAAGGTTGTTCAGCTTTTGGGGATCACTCTTCCCCCAAGAAGTCATCCACTTGAGATTTTAGGGAGCCCCATTATTCCCCTTTTATCTTACTTTTTAAAAACCATGTTGACACTTCCTTCAGACACAAGGCCCATTTTACACATTCTGACACATCTCCCCCCATTGTTCTCAAGAGTCCATTTCCTTTATTGTGGAGAAAATTGAAGATTTACAAGATTAGGATGGAAATGGATGAATTTCTTCTCTATTTATAGAAACCTGGTGATGTGTTTCCCAAGGTATGGATAGAACAATGGGTGTTGACCAGGCTTTTTTGTAACCATGGATACCCTATAATTATTCCTGAATCTTACTCAATTGTTTGTCTGTGCCTGCAATTTAACAAATATGGCTCTTGCTTCTAACTCACACATTTTCAAATGAAAACATATCTCCAATTAAGCATTCTCTTTTTATGAGTCAGCCTAGGCATGTTTCAAATTCATCCATATACACTTCAGAAGATGGAATCAATCATTCTCTTCGGATAGTGGGTGAAAATTGATGACAGTGATGATAATAACAGCTGCGCGTGACCGTATTGTCACTAAACCTAAAAATTCCAACTGAGTGGTTTGGAAAGGGCTAGACAGTTGGCCCTCCAACGCCTGTGGTCCTATTCCTCATTCACTTGGATACGATATTTGGGAAAATATCTGCAGAAAATGTCGATCCTTGTAGCTTTCCGTGTTTTAGCATTGTTTGAAAAGTGTGTGGATTCCAGGACAGCTCTCTTCAGAGTAATTAATGCTATATTACCAGTTTGGTGGCGATTCCATTTGACACACTTAAACTGGTTGATCACTCAGCAATTCACTTAATTTCACACTTCATTTCCTCATTTGTAATATAGCACACCACTGGCATTTCAAATATAGCTTTAAAAATATTTACATCTGACTTTCTGGGAAAAACTGCATATGTTCTTCTTAAGTCATGTCTTTCTTCTGGGGTTCTGCTAGCCCCTGAGCTAGTCATCCTTCACTTTTAATGAACCATTTGAATATTGCTAAGACTTATTGTGTCACGAAATATCAAATAACCAGAATGCATCTCTGAAAAATATTCTAGAATGTTTTTCTGATACCAGGAGACAGATTTGAATTATTCATTTAGTTAAAATATGTGTTAAAGTCACTGTTTTTTAAAAAATTCAGCTCTCTTTCTCCTGTTTATTATTCTTGCCTTTTATACAATATATGCATAATATTTAATGTGCTGAGCTAATATAATAATACAAAATGAAGTCTTCAATATTCTTAGATTCACTTAAGATAGTATAAAATTACAGGTTGAGGGAGGTATTTTTTGATTATTTTTGATGCAGAATGACATTGAAATTGACTTCCATGTAGTATTATCATTTCTGGATCAAGTGATAACAATGCAGGGAGTGGAGAGAAATTTATGTTATTTTTAAAAAAAGAAAGCAGTGTTTGTGAAGGAGGAATTCCATGGGAGATAGGGAATGATGAACCAATAATTCAAAGTGCTGATGAGAAAGAGAACTATTCCTTGGGCGTGGTGGCATGTGGAGCCTGTAACCTGTAATCCCAGCACCAGAGAGACAGAAGCAGGAGGATCATTGCAAGTTCAAGCTTAGCCTGGTCTATATAGTAAGATGACAGAGAGAGAGAGAGAGAGAGAGAGAGAGAGAGAGAGAGAGAGGCACAGAGGCAAAGGCAGATGCAGACACAGAGACAAAGAGAGATAGAGAAAGAGGCAGATAGAGACAGACTGACAGAAACAGAAACACAGAGACAGAGAGACAAAGACAAAGACACAGGGACAGACAGACAGAAAGACAGAGAAGAGAGGAGAGAGACAGAAACACCCACCCCCCCCCCCACAAGCACACACAGACTATATCAGTCATCAGTCATAGGAAATCAAACCTGTGATGGACCTCTGAGTATCTCTGAACAAGGCTGAGTTGGTCCTGTCTCATTAGGAAGCTTATGTCCTTATGCCCAGTTCTCCTCTTCTGTGATGACACACTGTTCAGATGAATGCATCTACAGACTCTGGGCTGGTGAGATGGTTCTGATGGCTGGAGTTCAATCCCTAGCCCCCATATGGCAGAAGGAATGAACCAACTCCCCCAAACTGTACACACACACACACACACACACACACACACACTTCTACAAATCAGTGAGCATTCACTGATAATCACCCTTACTATCATTTGCCTTTTCCATCAAAGAATAAAAAGATAACGTCCTCGATCTTGATTATTCCATCTTTTGTATTAAAGAAAGAAACTCACTCCAAAAGATGCTGGGCTTCAAATCACTTGGCTAATGTGAAAATTGTAAGATGTTCTTTATGAGAGGAAAATGTAAAATTGTAAAAGCCTTCACAATAGATTCTTCATTCTCACTGCTATTTTCATAGCAAAGGATACACATTCCCCCGCCCAAGGGGAATCTGGAGCAACTTTTCCTACAAGCCTACATTCTAATTGTATCAGGCCGACTATATCTCCAGAATTGTCATTCCATTAGAGAATTTGCAATAAATTTTAATGATACATGCAAATACAATAATCTAATGGTCCATTATAAAAGAAACGAGTGCCCATTACCATTTGTTTTCAGCAATTTGCGTGATTTCTTACCTCCTGCTGATAGAAAGTTCCAGAAGGCAGAGGACTCAATGCTTTTATTTATTTTTGTTTGTTTTCATTTTAATAGGAGGGTCTACTAGAGTGAAGGGAGAAGGCTAGGAAAAACTATTGCTCTTTCTTGTACCTGCACTAAAAATTTTATAGCCTTTCATAACCCGACATAATTCTGAGCGTTTGATTTGAAAACTACCTTAACGTAGTGATGTGAGCTGTTTTTCTCTCTCCCTGCCTCACTGGAGCTATCTTTAAGTACTGAGTGCAGACAAACACAAGGGAATAGGTAAAGCCAGATCAGAGAGGGGGAAAAATTCCTTTTGAATGTGTTTCTGTCTTGGAAGAAATCAATGGCATCCTCCCTCTCTCCTGCCTCTAGACTATTGAGTCTCTTTTCAACCAGAAATCTTAACTCTTTCTTGCTAGATATGGTTCTTTGTGCATATAGAACACTGGAGTAGGAGAGCCACATATCCTACCTAAGTTCCCAGGCAGAATCCACGACTTATTCGTCCAAGCAGTTTCCAGACCCACGTGTGGAGAACACCAATTGAGCTCAATTGTTCAAAACCAATCTAATAAGCCAAACTTATTGCCCCAAACTCTAAGCATCACCTTCAATGTGTAATTCCCATGTAAACAAACGGCAGACAGGATAGAGAGCTCTATTATCAGGAAGTGACATCTCTGCCCAAAACTATACTCACTCGACTGGAGTCTGGGGAGCACACACCAATTTGTTGAATTTCATGTTGGTTCCAGTATATGCCACATTTGCAATGGATTGCAGTGGGATAGGCTTGGAATTGTATTGCTTAGGTTATAATAATGAAAGAACATTGGAAAGCACTCGACAGTGCTTTATGGTCTTTCCGGTTCACTGATTTGAATATTACATTTGGGAAATATCCGTGGAAAGCAGTGATCCACATAACTACAGAAAAAAGAGGGGGTGGAGTTAGTGAGTTTTCTTTCCTTTGTGCAGACTCTAGTGCTCTCACTGGCTCATTCATTGGCCTTATAAATATAGCAGATGATGGTTCCCATTATCTCTGAATTGACATCTCTGATTAAATGATCAGTGGAGACTGGTTTTGATACCAACTCCAAATCTTCCTCATCCTCTCCTCTTTTTTTTTTTTTTTTTTTGAGTGGCACAGATTGACATGAGCTCTCACACTGTAGCTCAGGCTGGCTTAGAACTAACTATATAGCCCAGGCTGTCCCCAAACACTTGGTAATTGCCTCAGCTTCTCAGATATTATAGGTGTGCATCACTATACTCAGCCCACCTACAGAGTCTTCTAAGAAATGAGTTTGCTCGGATTGGCTTATTTCCTTTCTGTAACGAAACAGTTCATGGCCAAGAGATGGCTTCCGTGATTTTAACTATGATATTTGGGGACTAAGAGTTGAGAAAGATGTTCTCAGAGAAGAAAACTCATGGGCTGGGCAGATAGCCCAGAAGGCCTATAATATACCTTAAAGGAAATAATAGCGTGTGCGTGCATGCACGCCCACGCGCGCTCACATGCACAGAGCAACCAATAAACAATATTTGCAAATTTATGGATAGCTACTGAACTGGATCAATGGTTCTTATAAATATTCATTCATTTTGTAGTACAGGAAATAAACCTCATCAGTATTTTTTAATTAAAACCTTTTCAAATCTGAGCTCAAGAAATGGCTATGACAAAGAATACATGCCCTGAATGTATTCACCCCTTCCATGAAAACAGTTGGGACAGTTTTTATGCACAGCTAAATGAATGCATTTCTCAGCTTCCTGTATAGCAAGGTGTTACCAAATGAAACTGTATGCTGAAATTGTCTGCAAACAAAAGAACCCCTCTCTGAGTTCTTAAGTTTTATTAAAAAGAATTTAAAAACAGGCTCAAATAAAAGTTTGAGGATGATTTTATTAGAGTTTAAAAGAAAAACCCTAGGGTAAGCAGACTAGAAACCTTGGCAATTGCCAAGGATGGAGATGAGAAGGGAAAAGCAGTCACACTGAGTTAAGCCCTTGTGGAGGTCAGCCATTTGGTGGCAGGCATTCACAGGGTGGGGAAGGAAGAGAGAGAGAGAGAGAACCTGAAGTAGGAGAAAATGTTGGTTCTGAGTACCCAAAAGAAAGAGACAGAAGAGAAGAACAGGGAGAAGTTATGCCTTCTGAGTCAGGACTCAGAAAGGTGAGCTAGGTCCAGCAGAATCTCTCATGCCTTGAAGGGACTACACCCAGGAGCTGGAATTTTAGGAAAACAAAAAGTACATTATTTTTATTAAAGGGATAATTATCCCACCAATCTCTACAGCATGGCTTAAGGTGAGCCTGCCTTCCTGAGGGGTGGTCCTGTAGTCACATCCTTGACCTGTCAGACTGGATTACTAACATCTTAAGGGAGGGGCAATAGCATGAGTCTACACCTACAGGGAGATCCATTCTTTTGACTAAGAGATGACAGTTTTCCCATAAGAGGCCTTCAATGATATTCTAACACCACTCCTTATCTGTCTTCTTGGATGAAGGACGGACATGAATCCATTTTGGAAAACAAGATGACCTTGAACATGGTAGTTATATTCTAGGCATGGAAGGGTATAAAGATGGGAAGTATCTGGGCCTAGGAGGACCCCATGGACTGTACCACCACCTTGCTTACTTATGCACTTGTAGTAGAGAGAAAAAAAAAACTGCTTTGTTAAACCATTTTTAAAAATCTCTGGTGTGTAGAACAGTAACTAAATCAAATTCCTAAGTAGTTAAAGTGTCTCACCTCCTTTGCTTTGTTTTTTTGTTTAGTTTGGTTTGGTTTTGCCTGTTTTTCTTTGAGACAGGGTTTCTCTGTGTAGCTCCAGCTGTCCTGGATCTCACTATGAAGAACAGGCTAGCCTTGAACTCAAAGATCTACCTGCATCTGCCTCCCTAGTGTTGGCATTAAAGGCATGTACCACCACCACCAGTCAGCAAGGAGTCCCTCTTTAATGGAGAACATTGAACAAGGCCCTGAGTGCAATCCCTAGGCCTTCCCCCAAATATTAGTAAGAGGCCCATCATTGAGCTGAATTTGTTCTGGCTCTATGTTTCCAACATGTTAAAGTCTATTCATTAATTATTAATATTCTCTCTCTCTCTGTGTCTCTGTCATCTCTCTGTGTCTCTGTGTCTCTGTCTCTGTCTCTGTCTCTGTCTCTCTCTCTCTCTCTCTCTCTCTCTGTGTGTGTGTGTGTGTGTGTGTGTGTGTGTGTGTGTGAGTACTTTGAGACAGGGTTTCCCTCTGTAGCCCCGGCTGACCTTAAACTCAAGGCAATCCTTCTGTCCCTGTAAGATGGCTACCCTCAGCAGAATTTATGAGAGTGAGCCTTGACAAGCTGCAGGAAGAGAAACTGCCTGCTGGCCTCAGCTGCTGGGCTCGGCATCCATCTCATGTCTGAGCTGAGGATGTTTAGGCTCCTCCCAACTAATGACAGAATGGGCTGATAAGTAGGTAGGACTGTTTTAGAGATACAATGGTCTTGCCAAACCTTCCTTAGACCATGGCAGCTTCAGACACTTCTATCCAAACTCCTCTTTCTGTCTTCTTTTTCCAGGTTCAGGTTTGTATTTTGATCTGGTAACTGTCTAGCCTTTCTGGCTCGCTCTCTACCTCATCCTCCAGGCCTGGCTCTCAGGCACATCTTTGACTGTTTTATTCCACCTTGGCACCTGCTTTTGTGAGGTACTGGGCTAACACACTGCTCTGAAGTGGGCAGGGTCCGTTGCTATTTAAAACACCTGCAAGTGAACAGGCTGCTGCCCCTAAGCAGCCCCCCCTACCCCCCGTGCAGCTGGTCTAATTTGTGCATTCAAATATGCAAGGATTGATGCGTGCTGGGTGAGATTTAATGCAATGTCAGGATACCACCTCTTTGTTTCTCATCTCTCTTTAAATAAAGAAAAAAAAGTATCTGGCTGTGATGGCTCATGTCTTTAATTTTAATACTAGGAAGGCTGAGCAGACAGATGTCTTATGAGTTTGAGGCCAGCCTGGTCTACATAGTGAACTCCAGGCCAGCCAGGGCTATATAGTGATAGCTTGTCTTAAGAAAAAAGAAAACTAAAAATAAAATAAAATGAAGAAAAAAATGGAGAAGTAAAGTTACCACCTGGCACTGAAGATGTAGCTAAATGAAGATGTTAGCTGCCATTCCGAAAGCCCTGCTTTAACATCACCACATAAAGCAGGGGTGGCAGTTGACTGTAATTCTAGCACCCAGGAAGTGGAGTCAGGAGGATCAGAAGGTCAAGGTCATTCTTGGGTGCTTAGAGAGCTTGGAGGTCCTATCTAAAAAGAAAAGAAATAGAAATAGACTAAATAGTCACCGACTTCACAGTTTTAGTGACGACATTGGGGATGGGCTGTGTGCCAAAGCCCAAGCTGCTGAGATTGAGGCATGAGATAAAGTTGTCTCTCTTTTACCAGGTCATATATTGTCGACAGAAGGAGCAATGTGAAGGAATTGAGGAAGGGCTTTGCTCCACGCAGTGTTCAGAAACTGAGGCAGGGCAACCAGGGAGACTTTGTTGTTTGCTTGCTTTTGAGGATCAGGCCCCAGTTAGAGTGCTCTGTTTTGGGCTACATTCCATTGGCCAGGAGTCTGCTGTAGGAGACTGGGAAACTCTTGAGAGTCAAAGAGAAATAGCAGTGGTAATGGGGGAGTAGGTAGCCTACTCCTGTCCCAGACATTTGGAGAAGGTTAAGGAATAATGGGGGTCTGGTCTCCACAACAGAAGGAGTTTCGTTTTACGAGGACAATTCCATACATTGTTTTTAAAGTTAGTCCTCTGGCTATACTACTTCATTAGAAAGTATCCATTTTAATGGAATATGGAATATAATAAAGTATTTTACAGTAGTTAAACTGTCTTAACATCAGTTAATTTACGTAGAGATTTGTGATGCCATCAAGCATTCCCACACTACATTGAACAGATTGCAAAGCTGCCTGATCAAAATTCTCATTTCTTATTTATAGGCAGATTATAGTTCAGATCCAGATGTTGAATGGGAGAACAGGTAGGGAATTTTAATCTTGGTTTTCATAGCCGTGTTGAGTGATAAGACGAAGTTTATTTTCATTTTAAATGCATAAATAGATGATAAGCCCACTATGGATGAGATGGACTCTCAATAAAAATAAATTTAAGATTTAGCCAAATTTTAATGATTTGGCAAGCTCCAAGGCTCGTGTGTGTGTGTGTGTGTGTGTGTGTGTGTGTGCGCGCGCGCACGACGGCACGTGCATGTATGCTGCTATTGGGTGTCTTCCTTTAGTGCTATCCATGTTACTTTTTGAGACAGGGTCTCTAAAACTAGATCTCACCATTTCAGCAAGGTTACAGATGGGCATGGCTGTTCCTGGCTTGTATGTGGACATTAGGAATCCAAATTCAGGTTCTCATGCTTCTGTGGTAATCACTTTACCCACTGATCTATCTCCCCAGCCAAACAAGGCTATTTTGTAAATTTAGAATAAACAGCTTTGATAAAATAATAATGTTCTATATTAGACATATTGCCTAATTATATACATTTATTTTTAGCAGTACATTATATCCAATCAATCCTCTACTTTGAAAACTGTGGCAGGGGTGTTGGGGTGAAGGGCACATGTGTTACATTTTAAAAACACTTCATTTAATACATTCCTAGACTATCAACATGCATTTTTTTCTAATTCATGTTGGCTATTTGGCATCTCTACATGCTTGTAGCAGCCCAGTTACTTCAGTTTGCCAACTATTTCACAAGACCACATGGTTAGAATCTGATTAAAGATGACATTTTCAAAAGGGTAGCAGAGTAGCTTAATACAGCCTTTTAAAGTTTATAGTCATAGTATTTGCAGTTAAAGACATTCACATTCAGGGCTGGTGAGATGGTTCAGTAACAGGTACCTTCACTTGTTGAGCCTGAGGACCAGATATCTATCCCTAGAACCTACATGGTCCACTGACCTAGACACACACACACACACTACAAACAAAGGCAGACCCACATACCACAGCAAATAAATAGATACACAGATGGATTAGATAGGTAGGTAGATTGATGGATGGATGGGTGGGTGGGTGGGTGGATTGATAATGTAAAAGTATGGAGAGATAGCTCAGTAGTTAAGAGCACTTACTGCTCTTCCAGAGGACCTAGGTTCAATTCCTAGCACCCACATGGCAGCTCATAACCATCTGTAACGCCAGTTGCAGGAAATCTGATGGCCCTTTCTAAACTCCATGTACACCAGGTACACATGGTTCACAGACATACATGTAGGCAAAACATCCACACATACTCACACATACTTTTTCTTTTTTTTAATCATCTAAAACCGAATCCAGCTACCGGTAACACTTTACAGGTTGTGTACTTTAAATTCAGAAAGGATCTCAAAGGTCAAACAGTTCAACATTTCATTTCACAGTTTATAGAACAGAGTCTCAAAACTATAGAAAAGTGATAGCTTTTCTCAGAAGTGATAACTGCTTAGCTAGTTACATAAATGTGAAGGCTTAGAAACGTGACAGCTAATAGCTAATTAGGTAGATGTGAAAGCTTAGAAACAAGTCCATCCATCCGTGCAATAAATGTGTTCACTTTCTAGACACTGGCTTGCTACCGGTGACACAATGATGATCACAATTAGGTGTGGCTTTCTTTCTCATGAACGGGAGGAACACTCACTTTTAACCTATTGCCACACAGAGGAACTGTACATCATAGTTTGAGGAGACACCAGTGGCTGAAATTTGGTAGATGAGGGTGAAAGTTTCCTTTGGTCAGCCTGGAAAGGTGATGTTTGGGAGGTGAATTTTGAGTCAAAGAGGAAAAAGAATATGTCACAGGAAGCCATGTGCCATGAAAGAATTAAGAACAACACATGCCACAAAACAGAATTAGGTCTGTGGTGCTGAAACAGAGGGCAAGTGAGAGAATGTCTTCCTATAGGGCTGCAGACAAATGCCATCATCTCTTATCCTGGTCCCTACATGTAAAGATGTAAGGATGGCCCTTGATTTGACATTTCCTTACAATGAAAGGCAGATCTTGGGATCATCACAAAAGCTCAAGGATGTTGCTCACACCACGGAGGGTGTGAAACAAGAAAGAAACCACATTCTTGGTGGCATTATCCAAACTACAAAATTAAGTTTTCAATGATAGATAAATGATGCAAACCACTCAGTTGTGGCATTTTACAGTTTGAGGGAATTTAAATTCGATTTTAAAGATTCTTTGTTAACTAAAACAGGGAGCCAACCAACTTAAACTTCAACCACTGTGTTCTTTTTTTTTTTTTTTAAAGAATTTATTTATTTAATGTATATGGGTACACTGTTGCTGTCTTCAGACACACCAGAAGAGGGCATCAGATCCCATTATAGATGGTTGTGAGTCACCATGTGGTTGCTGGGAATTGAACTCAGGACCTCTGGAAGAGCAGTCAGTGCTCTTATCCTCTGAGTCATCTCTCCAGCCCCAACCACTGTGTTCTTAAATGTGATACTTGCCATCTGCTTAGGAATTAGTGAATACTTGGTGAATGAAACCCTCATTTTTGTCTCTCAGTGGATATGTGGAGACTCGTTAGTATCTATTATATATCTCATACTTAAAAAATAACACTTTTATTCTTTGATAATTTCATACATCTATACATCTTTTAAAGATTTATTTTATTTTTAGTACACTGTTGCTGTCTTCATGAACACCAGAAGAGGGCATTGGATCCCATTACAGACGGTTGTGAGCCACCATGTGGTTGCTGGGAATTGAACTCAGGACCTCTGGAAGAGCAGCCAGTGCTCTTAACGGCTGAGCCATTTCTACAGTCCCGCATTTATACAATTTTGATCATATACTTCTCCCGTTACGCTCTCTGACTCCTCCTGGACACCCACACAATACATCCACCTTCCAACTTCATGTCTTCTCTTTTCTTCTTTTTATAACCAAGACTGACAAGTGCTGTCCATAAGCAAATGGCTGTGGGATGTTCCACTGGAGCATTGGCAACCTACTAGTGGTTATACCTACTTAAAAACTTTCCTTAGCAGTTATTAATAGCATAGCTCCTCAGCTATGGTGAGGCTTAGCAGACATACCCTCTACAGTCCACGCTAGAGCTAGAGTGTTGACTGGCTTAATCTTGTACAGGTACTGTGAAAGTACAGTGGGTTCATGAATGCATGAACCCTGGTCATGTAATGATCATGGTCATGTGATGCCTTCCCCATTTTCCAGGTCTTAAACATTCATTCGTTCTATTCCCTCTTCCACCATTTCCCCTGAGCTTTAGTGAAAAGGGGTTGTTCTGGATATCCTATTTATCACTAAGCATGCTGAGCACGCACTTATTCTCAGCACTTTGACCCCTTTGAGTCCCTGCATTAACTACTGGCCGTTACTAATGGTCAAGGCCTGAGCGCAGTACAAATTT
The DNA here is from genome assembly GCA_019843965.1 of Rhynchomys soricoides. Taxonomy (NCBI): domain Eukaryota; kingdom Metazoa; phylum Chordata; class Mammalia; order Rodentia; family Muridae; genus Rhynchomys; species Rhynchomys soricoides. Next base: position 697,184 of record JADRCH010007686.1, on the reverse strand, counting down.
ACACAGTGAATTGCTGACACAGCTTTCGTGAGTTAAAAGGTGATGTTATCAGATCCCTCCAGCTCTAGCAGGTTTCTCCTGGAACTCTTATGAGAGCGAGGAGAAGGGAGATATTGGCTTCTGCAGCCAGTTTTCTTAAGGTTCTGACATGTGTCCGGGGAATTGGAGGAGGAAATTTTTAAGTCTTTCCCAGGTAGTTCCTTCAGACTCCAGTAGTCAACTATGGCCTCTTCTGGTCCTACAGGTCTGCTGTATGTATGTGTTCATTGCACACAGTACTGTTCTCTGCACACTAATACTTCTCTCAATTATATTTATCTGTAAAGTAGGTTAACATCTTTAACTCTCATGAACATCATCTTGTCTGTCTTTTGGTTTGCTAGTTAGTTTGTTTTGAGCAAGGTCTATTCCTGTAATACAGGCTGGCTAATAACTCACTCTGTAGCCAAGGAGGACCTTGAATTCTTGATGCTTCTGCCTCTACCTCCTAAAGGCAGGGATTATAGGTGTGTATCACCAAACCAAGATCAGCATCATTTAAAAATGGCTCTCCTGTTCATGTTGGTACCTTAAAAGTGTGAATCAATTGATTTGATCTTGTATTCCAATGTTGGTGTTTCATCTGTGTCTTTTCCTACCTTGTACCTCATTTCTTAAACTTTGAGATAGGAGTGAATCAACTGTGGGCTGGTTGAAAGGGGCACACTAGCTCAGACATAGCAAGTGCACATTCGAGGAAACATTGAATAGAATTTACTCAGTATCACTGCACAGTGTTGATGTTGTGAGCTAGATTGAAAGAAAAATGCGGAAGAGACTTTGAGACATGAGAAAGACTCCTGCCAGACAAGTTAGCACTTGCCTGTAAAACCAGCACCTAGGAGACAGAGGCTGGAAGATCAAGAGTTCAGAGTCATGCTCAGCTACACAGCTACTTGGAGATCAGCCTGAACTACCTCAGACTGTCTATAAAGTGGCAGAAACAGTTCTTTTTCTCCTATCAAAGGCAGTTACTATATAGGGCTCTTATTTCCTGAACCTTTTTCCTCTTCCCCTCTTTGCCAATTCAGATTGTGAAGTCAAGTTCCCAACAATGGTGGAGATATAGTCACCACCTAAATCAGGGATGAAAGACAGAAGCCTTTCATATGTTTGTGAGACACTGAGATGATCGATAGGCTCCAACAAAACCAACAACAAACCAAAAGACAAAACAAAATAACAACAACAAAATAAAATAAGCCCTCAAAGAAAGATTTCTTGTAAAAGGTTGTCAAAATGTCTGAGTTGTGGAGATGGCTTAGTGGGTGAGATCTCTTTCTGTGAAGCCATGAGAAGCTGAGTTTAAATTCCCAGTATCCATGTAAAATGCCCAGCATGATAAGTGTGCTGTAACTCCCTGGTGTGTGTGAACCTAAGTTTCAATCCCTAATCCACACATAAATAAATTTCCCAATCCTTTACACAGTCCCAAGTTCATTTAAAAAAAAAAAAAAAAGCTGAGTGGGGTGGCTCAGGTCTTTAATTCCAGCACTCAGGAGGCAGAGGCTGATCTCTGTGAGTTCCTGGCCAGCCAGGTTTACATAGTAGAGAGTTCCAGGCCAGAGAGACCTACATAGATCCTTTTTCAAAGCAAAGCAGAATAAAGCAAAATCCTCCCAAACCCACCAGGTATATCACTGAACTTGCTCCCGGTGATAGGACAACTTTGCTGAGTACCTGAGGCTGAGTTACTGCTCCCATAAAGGCAGTTAGGATTGTGGGTGACAATAGCTAAAACAGGTAGGAAAAATCAAACATTGGAACTTAAATTCTTCATGAACAGGAATCCCAGTGCTGAGATTTCTGGACAAATAATGGCCACTGTACCTGCTCTTTGTGCCCTTTTCATCTCTGCTCAAATGCCCTCGTCTCTGTTCTGTTGGACTTCCAGTCTGTTGCCATCAATTTGGAAGGTTCGTTCCAAGGGGCAGCATCCTGCTCTGAAGTCCACAGTGGGCTCTTTTAGTGATGGAGTCCTTTCTTGGGAATAAGATACTCATTTCTTCTTCCTCTTGCCCTCCTGCCTGAGTGGAGCCCAGCCATCTTCAACCCCAATGTCTGTCACTTGTTCCATTTGGGGCAGTGCCAAAGATTAAGTATAGAAACATCCTACATCATGGGCAAGGGCTCTACCAGGCAGCTACATCTCTGCCATTTTTGTTTCTCTTTTCCAGTTTGAAGCAAGGTCTAGGTAAGCGGGGCAGGTTTGCCTTGGACACACAGTCTTTCTATATATTTCTATATATATTTCTGAATAGCTGAGACTGCAGGCCTGCACCATGAGGCTTGGCCTCACTAAGCTTGTTTGGCTCCTTTGTTTTTACTATCTCCTCCTGATCCTCAGAACCAAGAGGAACATGTGTTGTGACACTAAGCTGAACTTCTGTCCCCTTGGTCTTGTTACACACACACACACACACACACACACACACACACACACACACACTCATAGGCACCTTAACCTGTACTAGTGAGTAGAGCTGCTGAGAGCTATCCCGACTGTTTCTGGTTCTAAAGCATTCCCACTGACTTCCTGAGCAACTTGACTGTGAGAAGGAAGGGGTTGTTACTCTGACTTTATGCTCTTTTCAGAAGATACATAGTCCAAGACACAGAAGTCATCAACATTGGTAGAGACCCTATTATTTTTGCTTAGATTTTATTTTGTGTTTTGTTTTGATATGAGGTCATATAGTCCAGCAGGCCTTCAACTTCTGATCCTCTTGCCTCAGCCGCCCCAGTGTTGGGAGTACAGACATGGTGCTTGACTTAAGTTTTCAATAAAAGAATATAGACCCTTGTTTAAAAGGTATATAATTAGTATTATGTGCTACCTGCAGAATTCTTCAAAGCAGTCAGTCATATCTTCTCTAGAAACCTTGACTTCAAGCCTTCAGTCTTAGGGGATTTTACATTTGAGTCTATCACTTGATTTATTCAGCCTTTGATTTCCAAAATTTCTGTTTGGGCCTTTGTCAAGATCAAGATTCCATCCTCCAGATCTTGGATTAAATTCCTCTCTAATCCACTCAGCTGTTTACTTACATCCTCTTTGAAAGTTTCCATTATTTTTATGTCTTGCAATTTTTCTTTTCTTTTTTAATTCTTCTCTCATATATTACACCCAGCCTCCAGTTCCCCCCTTTCCCTCACGTCACTCACCCACTTCTCCTCTCTCCCAGGCCTCCCCCCACCTCCCTTCAGACAAGAGCAGGCTTTCCAGGGATATCAACAAAACAGGACATAACAAGCTACATTAAGACCAGGCACATACCATCTCATCAAGGCTGGATGAGGCAACTCAAGAGGAGGAAAAGGGTCTCACAAACAAGCAAAGGAGTCAGAGACAGTCTGCTTCCACTGTTGGGAGTCCCATATGAATACCACTCAGTCATAATACATATGTAGAGGACCTAGGTCAAGACCCCTAAAGGCTCCCCAACCTCTGAGCCCCCGTGAATCCCAGTCAGTTGATTCTGTGGGCCATGTTCTTGTGTCCCTGACTCCTCTGTTTTCTCTGATCCTTCCTCTCCCTCATCCACAGGTCTCCCTGAGCTATGCCTAGTGTTTGGCTGTGGGAATCTGAATATGCTCCCATCAGTTGCTTGATGAAGTCTCTCTGGTCTCTCTGATGACCATTATGATAGGCTCTGGTTCCAGAAAATTCTGCAGGCAGGACAAATTGTAGGTCAAATTGTATTGTCGTTGGGTTGGTGTCCCAGTCCCTCCATTTGAGGTGTTGCCTGGTTACAGAAGATAGCTGGTTCAGGCTCTGTGTCCCCCATTACTTGAAAAATTTTCTAGGGTTACTCTTGTAGATTCTATGGAGTTTCCATTGCACTAGGTTTCTACCTCACCCTCAAATGCCCCCCAATTTCAGTTGTTTTTCCCAGTATTCCCCTTACCTGATCCTTCTTCTTTCCAACCCCACCCACCCTCAGTTCACTGGCAAAAATCTATTCTATTTCCCCTTCCCAGGGAGATCCATGTGTCCTCTCTTGAACCCTCCTTGTTCCTTAGCTTCTCTGGGTCTGTGGACTGTAGCATGATTATCCTTTACTTTACAGCTAATATCCACTTATTTGTGAGTACATAACCATGCCCGTCTTTCTGGGTCTGGGTTACTTCACTCAGGATGATTTTTTTTAGTTCCATTCATTTGCCTATAAATTTCATGATGTCATTTTTTAAACAGCCAAGTAATATTCCATTGTGTAAATGTATCACATTTTCTTTACCCATTCTTCAGTTGAAGGGCATCTAAATTGTTTCTAGTTTCTGGCTATTACAATTAAAGCTGCTATGAACATAGTTGAGCAAGTGTCTTTGTGGTATGGTGGAGCATCTTTTGAGTATATGTCCAGGAGTGGTATAGTTGGATCTTGAGGAGGATTTATTCCCAATTTTCTGAGTAACCACCAAATTGATTTCCAGAGTGGTTGTACAAATTTGTACTCCCATCAGCAATGGAGGAGGGTTTCTCTTGCTCAACATCTTCACCAGCATGAGTTGCTTGAGTTTTTTATCTTAGCCATTCTGACCAGTGTAAGATGGAATCTCAGAGTTGATTTGATTTGCATTTCCCTTATAACTAAGGATACTGAACCTTTCTTTAAGTGTTTCTTGGCCATTTGAGATTTCTCTGTTGAGAATTCTCTGTGTAGCTCTATGCTCCACTTTTAAATTGGGTTATTTGGATTGTTGGTTTCTAATTTCTTGAGTTCTTTATAAATTTTGGATATCAGCCCTCTGTCAGTTGTAGGGTTAATGAAGATATTTTCCAAGTCTCTGGGCTGCCATTTTATCCTATTAAAAGTGTTCTTTTCAATCTCATATGGTCCCATTTATTGATTGTAGATCTTAGTGCTTGTACTATTGGTGTTCTGTTCAGAAAGTTGTCTCCTATACCAATGAGTTCAAGGCTATTACCCACTTTCTCTTCTATCATGTTCAGTGTATCTGGTTTTATGTTGAAGTCCTTTTCCACTTGAACTTGAGCTTTGTGTAGGGTGAAAGATGGATCTATTTGTATTCTTTCTTCTCCATACAAACATAAGATCAGTACCATTGGTTGAAGATGCTTTCTTTTTTTCCATGATATATTCTGGTTTCAGAGATCAGGTATTGTTAGGTGTGTGGATTTAATTCTGGGTTTTTGATTCCATTCCACTGTTCACTGTGTCTGTTTTTATGCCAATACCATGCAGTTTTTATTACTATTGCTCTATACTATAGCTTAAAATTGGGGATGGTGATATCTCATGAAGTTCTTTTATTATACAGGATTGTTTTAGCCATCCTGGTTTTTTTTTTTTTTATATGAAGTTGAATATTGTGCTTTTAAGGTCTGTAAAGAGTTGTGTTAGAATTTTGATGGCAGTTGCATTGAATCTGTAGATTGCTTTTGGTAGGATGGCCATTTTTTCTATGTCAATCCTACAGTTCCACAGCATCTTTCCATTTTCTGATATCTTCTTCAATTTCCTTCTTCAAAGATTTGAAGTTTTTATCATACAGATCTTTCACTTAATTCAGTAGGGTTACCCCAAGATATTTTATATTATTTGTGGCTATTGTGAAGGTTGTTGTTTCTCTGATTTCTTTCTTAGCCCATTTGTTGTTTGTATATATGAAGACTACTGATTTTTTTTCCAGAGTTAATCTTATATCTTGTCACTTTGCTGGAAGTGTTTATCAGCTGTAAGAGTTTTCTGGTAGAATTTTTGGGGTCATTTATATATACTATCATATCATCTGCAAATAAAAATATTTTGATGTTCTTCTTTCCAATTTGTATCCTTTTGATCTCTGTCATAGTTAGGGTTTCCATTGCTGTGAAGGGACACCGTGACCAAGGCAACTCTTACAAAGGACAACATTTAACTGGGGCTGGCTTACAGATTTAGAGGTTCAGTCCATTATCATCAAGGCAGGAAACATGGAAACATCCAGGCAGGGTGGCACTGGAGGAGCTGAGAGAGTTCTACATCTTTCTCAAAAGGCAAACAGGATCAGACTGGCTTCCAGGAAGCTAAGAGGAGGGTCTCAAAGTCCACCCCATCAGTGACACATTTCCTCCAACAAGGCCACATCCACTGCAACAAGACTATACCTCCTTCTAGTACCACTCCCTGGGCCAAGCATATCCAATCCACCACAATCTCCTATAGTTGTCTTAATTGTCCTAGCTAGAACTTCAAGTACTATATTAAATAGATATATGGAGAGTGGACAGACTTGTCTTGTTCCTGATTTTAGTGGAATTACTTTAGGTTTCCTTCCTTTTTATTTGATATTGTCTATAGGTTTGCTGTAAATTGACTTCATTATGTTTAGATATATCCCTAGTATCCCTGATCTCTTCAAGACGTTTGTCATGAAGGGGTATTGGATTTTGTCAAAGGTTTTTTTCAGCATCTAATGAGATAAGCATGTGGTTACGGTCTTTCAGTTTGTTTATATGGTGGATTACATTGACAGATTTTCCTATGTTGAACCATCCCTGCATCTCTGGGATGAAGCCTACTTGATCATGGTGGGTGATCTTTTTGATGTGTTCATGGTTTGGTTTGTGAGTATTTTATTGAGTATTTTAGAATCAATGTTCATGAGGGAAATTGTTCTGTAATTCTCTTTCTTTTTTGAATCTTTGTGTGGTTAGGGTATGAGGGTGACTGTGGCCTTATAAAACAAATTTGGCAATGTTACTTCTGTTTCTATTTTGTGCAATAATTTGAGGATTATTGACATTAGTTTTTTCTTGAAAATCTGGTAGAATTCTGTGCACCCCCCCAAATAAAAACAAAAACAACAACAACAACAAAATCAACCAACCAAACCAACCAACTGTGGGACCATGTAAGGCAGCCTGGGTTCTGGTTGAGCTAAGGTTTAAAAACCTGGAGCCCCAGTAGGGGGAGGGTCACCAGCAGGGGAGGATCCCCAGCAGGGGACAACCTCATGTCAGGACCCTGGCTCCTGACATGAGGCAGCAGCTCTCCATAAGCATATGACCATCAGTCATGTAAGGGCAACTTCCAAGCCCCTCTGCAGGTAGAGGTGTGGTCACATAGCCTCAAGACATTCCCATTTTAATGAAGCACCTAGAGGCTTAGCCAATAAACCCCCCTTCCCCTTCATAGCCACTCCTCCCTGCAAAAGGTATTTTAATTTCAGGCCCACCCTGAGATTGTGGGGTATGGTTTCACTCATTGCCACTCTCCACTGTGACAATAAACACCCTAGAACCATGGATTGTCTCTCTTCATTGGGATCTGCAGTGGGGAAGGATGGAACAGGCCTTCATCTAAAGAGCCACGTCTAGTCTCCTGCAGAAGGCCTCTCAGCACTCCCAGCTACCACCAAACCAACCCAGCTAGCCATCAACAAGCCAAAGACTTGGTCCCTGGCAGGACCCTGCTGGGCTTCTCCTTGCCTTTCCCCCTCGGCCCTGGGCTAGATCCAGCCCGCAGGCCCCCACTCCATTCTCAGCTCTTCAGCCGCATCCAGTGGTGCCTGGGATGCCCAAGAGCCTGAGAACCAGATGGAGCCATGTAGTCACTGGAACTGCAGGCGGTGCTCCCCAACCCCCAAGCGGTGTCCCGAAGCTTCTCACACCTGGGGTGAGTAAGGTCAAACTTCCTGCATCCCACCTCTCCCAGAGGCCAGATCCCTGGTGCGGACGAGGGACACCCACACACCACTGTAACCCAACAACCAACCAACCAACCAACTAAACAACCAACCAACCAAACAAACAAAACCAACGATCTGGTCCTGAGCGTTTTTCTATTTCTTTGTGGGTTATAGATATATTTAAATTGTTTATCTGATCTTGTTTTAACTTTAGTAAGTGGTGCAACCTCTGAGAAAATTGTCCATTCCTTTTAGGTTTTCCAATTTTGTAGAATATAGGTTTTTGAATGACCTAATGATTCCTTGGATTTCCCTGGTGTCTGTTGTTATGCCCCCCCACCTTGTTTCTGATTTTGTTAACTTGGATTATTCTCTCTATGTGTCTTTTAGTTAATTTGGATAAATGTTTGTCTATCTTGTTAACTTTCTCAAAAAACAAAAACAAAAACAAAAAACAAACAAACAAAAAACAACTCCTTGATTTGTTGATTCTTTCACATGTTCTCTTTGTTTCTTGTTGAATTATCTCAGTCCTGAGTTTGACCATTTCTTGATGTCTACTCCTCTTGGGTATGTTTGCTTCTTTTTGTCCTAGAGCTCTCAGGTGTGTTGTTAAATTGCTAGTATGAGAACTTTCTAATTTCTTTATGAAGACACTTTGTGCTATGAACTTTCCTCTTAGCACTGCTTTCTTTGTTCTGTCAGTGTGGGTACTTGTATATTTTCATTGAATTCTATGAAGTCTTTTATTTCTTTATTTTTGCCTTGGGAGTTGTTTCCTTGAGTTTGTAGGCTTTCTGTTTTTTCTTTTGTTAAAATCCAGTTTTAATCTGTGGTGGTCTGATTGGATACAGGGGGTTAATTTAATGGTCTTTTATCTGTTGAGACTTGCTTTGTGACCAACTATGTGGTCAGTTTTGGAGAATGATCCATGAGGTTCTGAGAACAAGGTATATTCTTTCGTGTTTGGATGAAATGTTCTGTAGATATCTGTTAGATCCATTTGATTCATAACATCTGTTAGCTCCATTATTTCTCTGTTTGCTTTTTTCTGGATGACCTGTCTGTTGGTGAGAATGTGGTATTGGTGTGTACTGTTCAATGTGTGACTTAAGCTTTAGTAATGTTTCTTTTACAAATGTGGATGTCCTTGCATTTGAGGCATAAATATTCAGAATTGAGGTGCCATCATGGTAGATTTTCCTTTGATAAGTATGAAGTTTTCTTCCCCATATCTTTTGATTAATTTTGATTGGAAGTCTATTTTGTTAGATATTAGAATAGCTACACCAGCTTGCTTGTTGGTCCCATTGACTTGGAAAATCTTTTTCCAACCCTTTACTTGGAGGTAAAATCTACCTTTGATGCTGAGATGCTTTTCTCATATACAGCTAAATGATGGATCTTGTTTTCTAATCCATTCTGTTAGCTTGTGTCTTTTTATTGGGGACTTGAGCCCATTGATATTGAGATGTATTAATGAGCAATGATTGTTAATTTCTGCTATCTTATTATTGTTGTTGATGTGTGTGTATGTCTTCTTTGAGTTTTGCTGGTGTGAGATTATTTATTGACTGTGTTAACCTCTTAGGGTTGGAGTTTTTCTTCAAGGCCCTTCTGTAGGGCTGGATTTGTGGATAGATATTGTTTAAATTTGATGTTGTCATGAAATATATTGTTTTCTCCTTTAATGGTGATGTAAAGTTTTACTTGGTATAGTAGTCTGGGCTGGCACCTGTGGTCTCTTTGTCTGCAAGACATCTATCTAAACCCTTTTGTATTTTAGAGTCTTTGTTGAGAAGTCAGGTGTTATTCTAAGATCTGCTTTTACACGCTACTTGGCTTTTTTTTCTCTTGCAGCATTTAATAGTCTTTCTTTGTTCTTTATGTTCAATGTTTTGATTATTATGTGTTGCAAGGTCTTTTTTTTTTTCCTGACCCAATCTATTTGGTGTTCTGTAAGCTTCTTTAATGTTTATAGCCATCTCCTTCCTTGGGTTAAGACAATTTTCTTCGATGATTTTGTTAAATATATTTTCTGGGTTTTTGAGCTTGGATTCTTCTCTTATTCCAGTTATTATTAGGTTTGGTCTTTTCATAGTTCTCAGATTTCCTGGGTGCTTTGTGTTAGGCATCTTTTTATTTGACATTTACTTTGACCAAATTTGTTCTATCATATCTTCTATGCCTGAGATCTATTTCTATCTCTTGTATTCTGTTGATGATACTTGCATCTGTAGTTCCTGTTCACTTACCTAAACTTTCCATTTCCAGTATTACATCATTTTGTGTTTTCATTAATTTCTATTTCCATTTCCAAGTCTTGAACAGTTTCCTTGACCTGTTTTTGTCTTTCTTGACATTCTTTAGGAGATTCATTGATAACCTCCATTTTTTGTTTGTCTTTTCCTCAATTTCTTTAAGGGTTTTTATCATTTCCTTTTTAAGGATCTTTATCATCTTCATAAAGTTGGTTTTAAGGACATTTTCTTGTGCTTCAGCTGTGTTGGAATATTGAAGACTTGCTGTCATTGTATAGCTGGGTTCTGGTAGTGCCGTATGCCTTGGTTGTTGTTGATTGTGTTCTTACACTGGGGGTTAGGCATCTGGATTTGAGATAATTATAGGTCTAGGTGCTGATTTCTGAGTTTGTCTTTGTTGGATGGGTGTTTTGTTCCTTGGTTTATGCTTCTTCTTTGGTCTTTGTGGCCTGGATTTTTGGCTGCTGGGGTGACTTCTGATCCAGTACAGAGTTTCTGTCCAAATTGGGGTCTGGACTTCTGTTGGCTTGCTTGGTCTTGGTGCAGTAGGGGGTCTCTTCCTTAGAAGGAGAATGGGGATGGGATAAGGGTGCTGAATGCATGATGGGCCATCTATTTGGCAGCCGGTCTGGTCTCTGGTCCAGCAAGGAGTCTCTGCCTGAGTTTGCCTCTCTGTTTTTCTGGCTTGCTTGGCCTGTACCTGTTCTTCAATGTCTCATGGACTGCACCAGTTCTTTCTAACTGGTACAGCCTGCTCCTGGACAACAAAAGGCCACCAGAGTTGGGGCCTGGGGCACAGCAGCAGGAGGGGACAGTGGTGGTGTGGGAATTGGGGCAGGCAGTGGAATGGGTCTTTGGGAACTGAATCTAGGGAGTAGGACAGTTCAGCTGGCAGGCAAGTCAGTCACCTGTTCTGACTGGTGTGGCCCGCACCTGAGCAGTGGAAGTCTGCTTAAGTTGGGATGTGGGCACAAGCCAGCAAGAGGAGATGATGGTGGGGCAGGATGACAGGGGAGCGGATTGGGCATTTGGGAACTGGATCTAGGGAGTCTGGGCAGCTCCAAGGGCAGGAAGACTACTCACCTGTTCTTCTGAATGATGTGGCCTGTATCTGAGCAGTGGAAGTCTACCTGAGTTGGGGCCATGGGCTACTTCCACGATTTCGAACCTCATTCTTTTGACATATGAGTTGTTTATATTTCTGGTGTGCTATGGAGAGATTTCTATTACATCTGTTTGCATGGATAGCTGTATTTTTATGTGAGGAACTTCTTTGGGAATAGCCCTCTCTACTGATGTGTAGCTTGATTGATTTTACTGGGTCATTCTGTGTAATTTTTATGCAAGTTTATAATGTACATTGGGTATATTTCCTTGTAGTATCTGTGATCCTCTTCTTTCTTGCCCCTTCACCCTCTCATTAACCTGGCTTATGTTTAGTTCCACTATACAGTTTTCCCATCTACTCTTACATCATCAGTACACATAGGATTCTGTCTCTTTGAAAACTACATCTCACAAATGAGAAAAACCATTGGATACTTGTCTTTCTGAGGCTGATGTAATTTCTTAATATGATTAGCTCCAGTTGGAGCCTTCTCGAAACAGTGTGTCCTAGGGTATGGGCTGTTGTGTGGTGTTCAGTTGGGTCCAACTGGACTTTGAAGTACAGCTTCTCTGCTTGTTTGGATTGTGTTGTTTGTTTTATTTAGGATCTATGGTTAGTGGGGTTTGACACAGGGCTTAATATGCTGGAGCATGAGGGGCCTACTTTACCTGTAGTTCTTATGAGAGTGGGGTCCCTCTAGAATTTGGGTAGGTATAATCTGTATGTAAGACCTGAGATATGCTCTCCAGTCTTGTAGGCAGTGTGAAATTTGAAAGGGTGTGGGAGCAAGCTATGGTGTGGTCATGTGTAGTTGTGCTATAAATAATCTTTCTGCTCTTATTGTTGAGGGGGGCATGTGTGTATATGCGTACATGTGTGCATGTGATTGCATATATGTGTATGTGCCATGGAGCTTGTGTGGATGTCAAAGGACAATTTATGCTAATCTCTTCACTCTTTCTATCATGTGGACTCTGATAATTGATCTCAGGTTGTTAGGTTTAGTGGCAGGAGCCTTTATCCGCTGAGTCATCTTATGGGACTTAAGTTTGTTTTTCTTTTTATTAATTTAAATTTTAATATTTTTAAGTTGTGTGTATGTGTTTGTCTGTGTGCACACTTGGGTTCAGGTGCTTGAGGAGGCCAGTTGTGAGCTGCTTTATGTGAGTGCTGAGAACGGAACTTCGGCCCTCTGTAAGAGCAGTATAGGCTAAGACATATCTCCAGCTCCAACTTTTCAGATCCCATATGACTGAGACTACATTTCTTTTTTTGAGACAGGGTTTGCCAGGAACTTGCTATATAGGCCAGGTTGTCATGGGACTTCAGAAATTTGTCTGCCTCTTTCTTCCCAGGGTTGAGATTAAAGGTGTGAGCCACCATACCCAGCTATTCATTTTTTCCTTTGTAATCTGCACTGTTTCAGAAATTTTGATCAGAATAATGGGATTTAATTTGAATCTCTGATTTTGGGTGGATACTTGACTTTCTGAACTCTCTGGAAGGTTATAGAATTACTATTGAGCACAGGAGGCTTTCTGGTAAAGAACATGTTATATTGTCCTAGCCCTTAAGAATTAATCCAAATGGGCCTGCCAGTCATCTGAACAGAAAAAACACTCCCAAAGAAAGACTACTTTCATTTTCCTGGGGTGACATGAATGAATTCACCCTCAGATGTGGGTCTGATATGGATAGGTCACCAGTTTCCTTTGTCTTGACCCCAGCATCAGTCTTGATTCTTGTGCTCCAAAAAGAGAAGAATGCATATAGACTACAGTATTAGAGCTAACAGCTAGCTTAAATACAGCAAGCACGGAAGCAAGAATATACTTTTTAGAAAAAGTGCAAAGGCCCAAATCTGGGCAGCCACTGGGGGGGCTTATATTTCTCTTTTCCCTGTTATCCCTTCTCCTGCTGTTGGGTAGTTAGGCAGGCATTAGTAGACTTAGAGACCATAAGGAGACCCCCTCCCTCGAAATTAGCTTTGGAAGCCACCTTCTGTTTCCTTGGTAACACTAGAAAGTAAAGCATAACAATTTCTTCTACTTACGATTTAAAAAAAAAAATGTAAAAAGGTGTGTATCAGGGCTTTGTTGAGGCCAATTATGGGAAAACTACTTCTTGGTGAAAAGAATAAAATCTGAGTCCTATTTCTGGTCCTGGTCAGAGATGGGGTGTTCTGATTTGCCTCTAACATTGCTTAATATTATTGCCTCCCTTAAGAGTTAATCCAACCGAGGCCAACAAACACCTACCAGGGAAGTTGCCCCTTAGGAAAGCTGATTCCCTAGAAGGCATACTAAGGAGATGGGAAGGCTAATCATCCTCTTTACTCTGAAGTCCTACTCTCAGTGCAGTTGCTTGTCAATCTTCACTTCTAAGCCTGTCCAGTTTTCTGAGTTTTCAAAAAGGGAAATTTCCCCCTATTTTCCTTTCTATCTCATCTTTACATGCCAGCCCAAATCCTAAGCATGCATGCTTTAATACTTTGGAAAATTTCATGTATTTCTCTGAAGACCACACCCTACCCTACCCTTTCTACAGCTGCTTGAATACTATCATTGCAGGCTTGAACTCAAAAGTATAACTTGCTGTCTTCCTTTTCCCCTCTTCCTTCTCCCAGATGTTATCAAGATTTACAGTTTGGCTGGTCTGTTGTAACGGTTCTCTCAAACTCTTAAAAATGGTCCTCAAGTTCCCTGCTGCGTCCATTTAAAAATTATTCTATCAAATGGGCTAAGAACTCAAGAAATGGAACCTTAATTTCCCGGTAAATCTGTGTCTCCTCCAAGGTGGGTTCTTCTAGGAAAGGAGTATGAGATTTTGAAGCCTATTTTACTTAGCATTCAGTCGATTGACTAAAATGTAAGAATGTGTATATCGATTTAGGTACTTCTAAAGGTGAAAAGTTCACCAGGGAAAGATAACAGTACTCTGTGCATGCTCCCCTGGCAGGGATGTTTTTTTGAACTGACCCAGCTAGATTTTTATTATCACCAACTATTGTTCTTTGTGTCCTGTTGTGAAGGTGTTGAGCTAGCCCAGTTAGGGTTGATCACCACCAACTGTCATTGTCCACGTCTTATTTTTTAAAGTCCTGTTCATTAGTTCTTCCTAGCATTAACCTCTCATAACGGGGATCCCCGATCCCCATTAGGGTTTGGGCTCCTGAATCTTTCAGTGAGTAGAGGTAATAACTCATCTGACTACTTTCTGCTAAGTGAGCGTGTCATTGTAATGGGAGTTAGGTGTCTGTTGTTGAAAACAGGCATGATGGAAGAAGTGGTGTATATCTGGGCTGAAGCTAACAGTTGAAGGTGGAGCTGCTAGTGGCAAGATGAGACAGGGTAAAAAGATTTCTTGTCAAAGTTCTTTTATTTAGTTCTTAAGAGATTGGTTGGCTCATTTTATATTGCAGTAAATTTTGTCCACAAATCTTTACTTGGAACCGTTCATTGCAATGAGTCATTGGTCTGGTCCAAGGCCTCTTGCTTCTGTTACACTATCAATACTGGATCCTCACTGGGATTCCGCTGGAATATCCTGTTGTTGCCTTGTGTTATGGAGATCCTGTAGCTTTGGATGTGCAGGACTGGCCCCTTCATGTGCTTCATTAGTTCATAGAGGGGTTAGATATTGGGATGGATGAAGTGAAAGCTCTGGATCTGGGCCTTGGTGGTAGCTGAGTTGGTCAGCCTGCTGGCTCTCTTGCACCACATACCACCAGGATGAGCTTTCCAACACTGCCCCAGCTAGCTAACCCAATGCTGAAGCTAGCATTGGGCCAGGCCAGCTCTCCCACTCTTATGCCTTTGAGACTGGCTCACCTACACTCCTACCACCAGGGCAAGCTCTACTGTGCTGCCCAGGCAAGGTGCAGGACCTAGTCTCCTGAGTGCTGTAGCCAGTGAGGGGCTGGGACAGCTCTCCCTCTCTCATGACCCTGGGGCCAACTCTCCTGCCCGCTGCAGAAGGTGAGGAGTGAGGAAGGACATTTCAAATATTTTATTAATTAAATTTGTTCTAAAGAAATTTGTTCTTCATGCAAGTATGAGGCACACACTGACCACTCTCACCCTGACCTCCTTACCTCCTCTGTCTATCTCCTTTCCTTATGAACCTCTCTCTTTAGTTCCTGTCTATTTGTTTTGTTTTGTGACCTACTGAGTTTTACCAGGGCCATATTCATCAAACTTTAGCTTTGGAATTAATTTATTGGCGCCTGGTGGGTGCCACAGTGGGCTCACAACTCAAAACAGTGGCTCCTCTTCATCCAGAATCTGTCAGTAGAAAATAGTAGTTTAGAGGCAAAGAATAGAGCCCTGTGAATCCCTCTTTCTTTCATGACTAATGATTGCTAGGGCCAGCCCTGTATGGGCCTAGTACAGGTGACCACAGGTCTTGTGAGTTAATGGTGGTGATGATTCCATGGAGTCTACAGAATGGCCTGTTGCAGCCCCTCATGTTGTCTTCCCATTCTCACATACTTCCTGGTTCCTGCTCTACAGTGTCCCCTGAGCCTTGGAGAGGGTAGTATAAATGCTTATTTAAGGCTGGATCTTCAACCATGGCATAATCAGTACATCTTGGGAATTTCTGCATTCACTGAGGTTCAGTGGAAGGAGAGGTATCTCTGCTTAAGATTGGGAGCAGCTTTTGTCTATTTAGAAGTATAGATATTCAGAAGGCAGTTTGCTGCTCTGTCAGTTTAGTTAAACAATGGTAGTAAGTACCTTGCCTGGGATATTCAGATTTTACCTGTTAGTAGCCCCCTTTCCTACCCAACTAGCAACTTGGGCATGGAAGACTAGGAAGACTTACTTAGAATCAGTGAATATTGTAAATCTTTTGTTTATATTCAAGATAACGGCCCTAGTCAGAGCAATCCATTCAGCCAGTTATGCAGAGGTTCCTCCAGCAGGGGTCTGACTTCAATTACCTCAGCAAAGGAGACTATAGCATATCTGGCTCTGCAGACTCATAGTGAAGTTGTCTATAAACCAGGTAGAGTATACATTGAAAAGAGGTCCTTCCTTAAGGTTCAGTCTGTTGACATAGGCAACATTGAAGACCTGAGGCCATCATAGAGAGGTGACCCTATATCCCGTGAGAACAGAAACAAACTGAATGAATGCACTGATGACATATCTTTGGACTATTAACTCTGGGTTTTCTACCTTTATATCATGGCTATCAGAAAGCTAGAGTATTCATTTAGCTTTTAACAGGCCAGAAACTTGCTGGTATGTATATATAGTCAAGGCTTCCCCTAAAGAGATTTGAGTTCTTTCCTCAAGTAGAAGAGACACTATAGCAAAAGCCTCGAGACAAGACTAACCATGGCCACAGAGTCTAGTTTCATTGATAGATGTCCTACAGGCTATGAAGTGGACTCCACTTTTCAATTGAGAACACCTATGGCCACTCCTTATTGTTTGGGGACATAAAAGGGCCACTGAAGGTAAAAGCAGGTTTTTTTTCAGTTGATTGAATGGGGAACTTTGCTCTGAGGTTCAGATTAGAGACTCCTTTTTTCCCCCCTACTTTTAGGGCCTCATACAGTGGCTTTATCAGTCCTATGCATTCCAGGATCCACAAGTAACAGTAGCAGTCAGGCTTAGGTAGTTCCTATGCTGGGGAATAACAGTTGGAGAATTGCCTGGATATAACTGACAGAGATTGTTCTCTTGGAGTGATAATAAAACCCATGTATGCTACTCTTTGAGACAATAGTTGGTCATTTTTCTTCAAGACTCAGTACTATCAATCAGCCAAGAAATTGAAATTGAGGGTGATCCTATATAGCATTTAGCCAGATCTCATGGTGTTGAATTAATCAGAAGGTTGTCATATATTATAAAATACCCTCACCCAGTAGGGACATATCCCTCAGACCTTGTGTGAACATCTGTTAAACAGGTGAAGGGTATCTAGGAATCTTTGTATCAAGACAACCCAAATCACCCGTTGGTGTTCCCCAGTCACCCACCTGCCATTTCGTGGCCAGGTTTCTCTATGCCCCAACTTAGACTGGGGCCAGGCTGTATTGCAGAAGAAAATAACGCACCTGTTTTTTGTTTGTTCGTTTGTTTTGAGAAAGCCTGGGTCAAGTTTAACTCAGTTCTTTAGGAATGCTCAAAAAGGTTTCTGGGAAGATGAAGACCTAAATTCCTATCTGGGAGTGTGTGTGGAGAAGAGGTATCAGCAGGGTAGGCAATGTTTGAGAGATGTGTTTCTACTCAGGACTCCTTTAGACCATCTTTGGGCATACTCCTCTGTAAATGGTTGGCCTCCTAAGGGGTTCATCTGGGAGCCCTTGCAGCATCCTTTGGGATGGATAATCTTCCTATGTGATCCACAGGCAACTGGTCAGTCTCCTTGGATAGCCCCCGCTAGATCTCTGTTTCCCTCCTCTGCTTGCCTATGTTTTTTTCCCTAGAGCATCTGGCAGCCAGATTCCTAATAAATTTTAGACCTAAGGAGTTTCTCCCTGAAACCTGTGGTCTCTTTTCCTAGATCTAGCCCTGGTGTTGGAGAATACTGAGATCCTTGAGGCTTAGGCTTCTGCTAGTCATCTGATAATAGATGAGGTGCTGGAGACAGGAGAGACCCACCACAGAGTAATGTACATCCTCCCTCTGCTCAGAAGCCTGCCACCAGTATGGGTCTCTTAAAATATCTAGACAATAGGGACAAAGACCCTTATACATAATCCCCTTATAAGGAGGGGTATTAAGCTATGCCCCCTGACAAAGGCCTACGGCTTTGCCAGGGCCCATGCTAGAGTTTCATGATAGAAGGGAGGTTCCTGGGTAAAAGAGGCGTGGACTCATTCTGAAGACCTGAGAATAAAGGTTACCAAGATTTCATCTTGTAAAGCCTCCGCTCATCTCCTAGCAATGAAGGCTACCAATAGAGTGGAATGGTTCAAGGCGCTCCTGACGTCCTTTCAGGACATGAGCAAAGAAACAAAGGGGTTTCATCTGGGGACAGATGTAGAGAACGGAAGAAAAAACACAGGGTTTCCTGAGGTAGCAGGTTTGAAGTAAGGGGCCATGGAAATTATATGGGGAAGAAGCAGGGCTGAAGGCTGAAAGGCAGGAGGCTTGTAGTGGTAGATATTGAGGATGAGGAAAGTGTCTCAGCCAAAAGTGTATCCTAGCACCTGAGAGGCGGAGCAGAGCAATGAGGGTCTAACTGAGCCCCCACCATGGATATAGGAGAATGCGGGAAGTGTGCTTTACAGCACCTATGAAAGATCCAAGCCACAGCACTACATGTTCCTCTGTTCTGAACTCCAGCGACAGTCTCAGGTGCTCAGTTCCTAGAAGAGAAAGAATTTTTTTCCCACAGTACTATAAACCTGGCTACAAGCCTTGTAGCTTGGGAGGTCATAAGCCCTTCTTGGGAAGCTTTTACTGCTATTTTGCTAAATGGACATGCTGTGCCCACCAAACTGCCTTCTAAATAATTATGCTTATACCCATAGATTAAAGCTACTCTCAGCTTTAGTCAGAGAAGCTTTGCTTTGCACTCTGCAACAGTGATTGCAGAGACAGTTAACTGATCAAAGGGCTGGGAAGAAGTGACTGTTGAGTGATCAGCCCTAAATGGGACATCTACATTACGTAGTTCAAGGCCTTGGAAACATTGAAGGAGAAGGGATGGGAAGATGTTCAGAGCTGGAGAGCAGGATAAAGTGCTATGGAATGCTGCTACCTCCTTCATATCACATGGTAGTGGAAAACAAGAACACACATAGCATCGATGTGCGCAAGATTGAGCCCATCAACCCTTTTTTTTTTTTTTTGAGACAATCTCTCATTGAACCTGGAGCTTGCTGTTTTAGCTAGAGTGTTCAGCCTGCAGGTATCCAGAATCCACCCGTTTCAGTTAACCCGCCTTATGCTGGGGGAAGGGGGTGGATTGTAGTGTTAAGACATACTGCCACACCCATCTTTTACGTGGATGCTTGGGATCCAAACTCAGGTTGTCATGTTAGCACAGAAACTGCTTCACTCACTGCTTCTGCCATACTGCTTCTGTCTTTATGCTTAGAATGAAGCAAATGCTACATTGTAAAGTGAAATCACTCCAGGTAAGGCACAGCTTAAGAAAACCACTGTTTCACACAATATGGTATGACTCAAACTAGGGTACAGCCTGATCTTACCAGGTTACTTATAAGAGCATGGGTGATCCTGAATGGAGCTGTATTATCACTGTACTGATTAAGATGGATAATGGCCATGTTATGCCCCTGAAGACAGCATTCTATAATAGTATTCCAGGCTGACTTAGAACTCCTCATTCTTTTGCTAGTGCCTCCTGAAGGCTGAAGTTACAGGTATGTGCTACCAATCCTGGCTTGGTTGTCATTTTTAAAGTTTTACAACAGAGATTCTCAACCCATGGGTCACAACTCTTTTGGCAACCCTCTATCTCTAAAAATATATTACAGTTCATATCAGTAGCAAATTTGCATTTATGAAGTAGCAATGAAAATAATGTTATGGTTGGGGATCACCACGCCATGAGGAACTGTGTTAAGGGGTCGCAGCACTAGGAAGGCTGAGAACCACTGGGGTTTGCAGACACTTACTCTATATCTACACCATGCCTGATAGCTCCAATGTCTCTTCCAGCTCTATGTTTTTATACTTTTAGTTTAATCTAAGTCGTGAAACTTGCATCGATCATTGATATTACATAGAGTTTTCTTATGGAGCATTTCACTGAAATACACAAACTGGTTACATTATGTCCTCCACTGGAGGCTTTGCTTTTGAAAGACCCTTGGACCCATTCTGTCTAACTAGATCTACATATCATTTTAGATTCAGTTTCAAACAGTTTGATACGTTTGTTTATAAATCATATTTGTAAATTTGCTACCCATAAAGTATGTCTTTTTGTGTGTGTGGGTGACCATCTATTTTCATTTAAGTCAGTAATTAAGGGACATTGTGGATGGTAACGTTATCTCAGCTTTCAGTATGCTTTTTCCTCATGAGCATTTTTATCCTCAAGCAATAATTTGAAAGAAGATGAGTAAAGATATTTCCTGATAAGACTAGACAGTTTTGCCATGTTTTTGGTGGGAAAAAGAAAGCAAAATGGCCATGAGCCATAGGACCTCTGTGAAAGAAAGAGCTGCCTTTAATCCCAGCACTCCAGAGGCAGAGACAAATGGATCTCTGTGAGTTCAAGGCCAGCCTGGTCTACAGAGAGAGTTCCAGCACAACCAGGGCTACACAGAGAAACCCTGTCTCAAAAATCAAAAAAACAAGCAAACAAATGGAATGGGCTCAATGCAGTGGCTCTTACTTCTAATGCCAGCACTCATTAGGATGAAGCCAGAGGAGCTGGGACTGGGAGACTTTTTTTCTTTTTAGTTCTGTAGTCACTGGTAAGTTGTTGAGCCTTGGTTACATAGTGAGTTCCAAACCAGCTTGGGCTACAGTGATGAGACCCTGTTTCAAACCAAACAAAACCGAACTAATCCAAACCAAACCAAAATGGAATATGTATTGCCATGGTTTGGATATGCTTTAGAGCCCCCTCCAAGGTTTCATCTGGTGAAATGCCATCCCCATTGTGAGGTGGTAAGAGGTTAGAGATTTAATGACTATGGTGTCTGGAGGTGGGGGACTTTGGAAAATGGTTAGCGTTAGACAAAGCTGTTAGAGTTAATCCTTGCCCCCATGCGTATGCAAGGATTGAATCATGGCTTTGTTGCAAGACAAGATCAGAAAGGCACACCTGTGCTCCCTTGCTTCTCCATACAAAGCTCTATCCCATTTTGAGGCTCCGTCAGAAGGAAGTCATGGTCAGTGTAGCCCCTTAACTTTAAATCAGATCCATACATCACAATAAACTTTTCTCCAAATGTAGCCTGCTTCAAGTAGTTCATACTAACAATGAACAAAATAATCAGGTGGCTGTCTTTGGGGAGAAGAGGGAGGTTGCTCGATAGGTTGAGGTTGAGTTTAAGATGTTCTAAATGTGTATTTCATATTTTTAAAGCCAATAACATGTTTGATTTTTTTTTTGAAAAAAAAAATCTTCCTTAGCCTGCATGTCTCCTGTTCCCTTTCTGAAAGGCAACTAGTGTAAGTTTCTTGATTATGTTTTCAGAGGTGCTTTATAAATATTGAAGCATATGTATTTCCTAAGACTTTGAAAATTCAATGATGAGAGAAGCAGGAAAACCTATGCATTAATTTTTTTCAGCGATTGTAATAAGTTGCCATAAATGGTGTGACTTAACATGACAGAAGTTTATTCCTTCTACTTGTAGAAATCCAAAAGTCAAGTTGTCCACAGGGCTGTGTCATTTCTGAATGTGCTCAGGAAGAATTCTTCCCTGCTGCTTTTTAAATGTAAATCCAACCCAGTCTATGAACTTGGTTCAATATGAATTGAAACATTGGCATTATATATGCATGTTACACATTTTTTGTGTGAGTCCAATTTAGAAATACGGGCTAATTCTGGGTTGCTGTGTTCCAGTGCACTTCTTGGGAGGTAATAGGAGAATAAGGGCTCCCAGTCATCTAGGAAAATCTTGGAGCTAAAACAAAGATTTTGTGATGTCTTTATTTTTATTTTTAAAATGTTTTAATTATGTGTATAGGCGTGGGGAGGGTATGTGTGCACAAGTATTCAGGTGACTGCAGAAGTTAGAAGAGGGTATTGGATCCCCTGAAATGGGAGTTACAAATGGTCATGAGCCACCAAATGTGGGTATTGGGAACCTAAGCTTGGTCCTTTGCAAAAGGAGTATGAGCTCTTAACTGCTGTGCCATCTGTCCAGCCAAAGGTGAGGTCTTTAATGAAGAAAGCAACTACTCAAAGATATCTTTGTTGGTATACAGGGGAAGAGG
The DNA here is from genome assembly GCA_019843965.1 of Rhynchomys soricoides. NCBI lineage: Eukaryota > Metazoa > Chordata > Mammalia > Rodentia > Muridae > Rhynchomys > Rhynchomys soricoides. The sequence continues at coordinate 675,249 of JADRCH010007686.1, read as the reverse complement.
AGAGGAATTGCAGTGTAAGATTAGCTCTTTCGGCTGGGCAGTGGTGGTGCACACCTTTAATCCCAGCACTCGGGAGGCAGAGACAGGCGGATTTCTGAGTTCGAGGCCAGCCTGGTCTATAAGTGAGTTCCAGGACAGCCAGGGCTATACAAAGAAACCCTGTCTCGAAAAAGAAAAAAGAAAAAAAAAAAAAAAAGATTAGCTCTTTCTGGCAGTGGTCATAGGACTTCTTCAAGGACAACTTTTAAGTTCTATTATATGCCATTGTTACAGATATTATTGGTGCTGAGTCAGATTCCCTTGAAACATCTGTGCACCCATCAGTTTCAGGGAATGTTCTTTGCTCACAACTCAGCTATCTCTGAAAAGGTCCTCTCAACACAACAGGCATCTCCTTTTTCAAGTTAGTGCTATTGTATTTCATTTTCTGATGACTGGGCCCCATGAAGGATTGATAATAGTGGCCCTCTGCTTTCCATATAGGTCTATCTTCTAGGGCATTTTGTACTTCAAATTTTCCAGTGGGGCCAGGTTGAAGTTGGGGTCGCTTGAAAGGTAGCTCTTTCCCTGCTCTAGCCTACTTCCTGCACTCCTCTCGAAACAGGAGCTATTTTCCCTTCAGTAGTAAGAGCATGACCCATTGTAGATCATTAGCTAATATCTCCCAAATGGACAAGTAACTCCCTTTTTAGGATGAAGGAGCATTCAGAGGACATGCACAGTTCTTACTGGCTTGCCATGATGAGCTCAGACATGATCAACCTCAATAAAAATGACCTCAATTTCTACCCAGTTCTCACTATAAACCCCATAAAAACACTTAGTGTTAGTCTCAGCCTCTGGGTTTCAACCCCTTGAGGTTGCATATCAGATATTTTATATACCCGTAATTACATTATAATTCACAACAGTAGCAAAATTACAGCTATGAAGTAGTAACAAAAATGATTTTATGGTCGCGGGACACCACAATGTGAGGAACATCATTAAAGGGTCACAGCATGGGAATGTCAAGAACCACTGACTTAGTGGGTCAGGGTGACTGTATTCCTCCTTTGAAGCCCTTCCCACTCTTAAGCATTTTGTTTCCCTTTTTTTCTTAATAAATCTATGTTCGGAACAATAGAAATGGCTTAATGGTTAAGACTGCTTGCTGCTCTTGCAGAGTGCCTGGGATTGGTCCTCAGAACCTGGGGTGTTCAATGTTTCTTGTCCAAGGGCTTCTACATGCATGTGATGCACATACACATAAATTTAAATAAATAAATATGGAAAACTGACTCCCTTTATGCATTGTCTGAGTTTCCTTATTCTTCTTGGGCATGAGAAGTTGAATTCAAAGGCCACTGGTTAGGGTGGCTTTGGTGGCTATTGAGTTTCTGTGAGTAAAAACCACCAAGAGCTGAGAAAAGGCTTTCACTCAAAGAACACAGATCACTCCCTTCAGGGTTGACCTCCACTAAATCTAGAGTGTGAGAATCCTCAAGATGTATGTTATACCTTCTTCGACATATAGTTTCATTATCACTGATGTCGCTTTCCTATTTTTTTTACTTATTATTTTCTTTATGATTATCTTATTATTACAGGCTACAATCTGGAAATGAAGAATGGTGATCAGAGCTAAGCTCTGTGCAAATTAGTAGAAATGAACAAAATAGTAATGCACAGAGATCAGACCCAGAGAGCCAGTGTGGCCAGCAACAAGGTCTGCAGTGGTCCCATGTGTGGATGGAGGGAGACCTAAACTATGAGAGGAGGGAATTGGCAGCAGACAAACAAAGTAAGTGTTGGAAAGACCTGGGCTTTCCTTTTACTTGTGAAAAGGAGTCAAAGCAAATCCTGGAGTAGACTTTTACTGACAAATGAGATAAGATTTGAGTCTTTGTCATCTGGGGACCAGGAACAAATCAGGTTTTGCCTGGACAGATTTTCTGTCCAGGTTGTTGGTGTATTAGTTTCTAATTGCTGCAGTAACATGCTACTCCAAATTTACTACCTTGCAAGTCTGGAGGTCAGGGTCCACAATGGATTTTGTACTCCTTCTGGATGCTCTAAGGGCTCATTTCTTTGCCTTTTCTCTGTACAGATGCTGCCTTTATGCCTTGGTTCATGGACCCTTTTTCTTTTTAAAAAAGATTTATGTATTTAATGTATATGAGTACACTGTTACTTCAGACACACCAGAAGAGGGCATCAGATTCCATTACAGATGGTTGTGAGCCACCATGTGGTTGCTGGGAATTGAACTTAGGACCTCTGGAAGAGCAGTCAGTGCTCTTAACATCTGAGCCATCTCTCCAGCCCTACCTTTTCTTTTCATTTTTCTTTCTTTCTTTCTTTCTTTCTTTCTTTCTTTTTTTTTTTTTTAAATTTTGAGACATGGTCTCATGTACCACAGTCTGGCCTTGAACTTGCTATATAGCCAAGAATGACCTTAAGCATCTGATCCTCCTGCCTCCCCCTCCCTAATTCTGGGGTTATATGTGTATGCCACTATGCACAGCTTTATGCACCACTAGAGTTCAAACCCATATCCTTATGCATGCTAGACACACACTCTATTCTTCAAGCTATATCCTTAGTCCTGTTTGTTTGTTTGTTTGTTTGTTTGTTTGGAGGTAGCAGCATCTTATGTAGTCAGGGCTACCCTCAAAGTCACTCACTATAGAGCTGAGGCTGGCTTTGAGTTCTTGATCTTCTTGCACTCAAGTTCTGGGACTATATGTGTGTCCTCATTGCTTTTCTGTTGCTGTGATAAAACACTGACCAAAACCAACGTGGGGGTGAAAGGTCTTATTTTGCCTATACAGTCTATCATCAAGGGAAGTCAAGACTGGATATGCAAGCAGAAAGCTCAAAGTAAAAACTGAAGCAGAAACCATGGAGGAAGGCTGCTAACAGGTTTGATTCCATGACTCACTCAGCCAACCCAGAAGTGGGCCCTCCCACACCAATCATTTTCAGATACACCCCTCAGAACAATCTTATAGAAGCAATTCCTCCGAAGAGACGTCCTCTTTCCAAAAGAGTGGTTCTGAACCTGTGGGTCACCACCCCTTTGGGGGTGAGTGTCAAAAAAACCTTTTGATAGGAGTCGCCTAAGACCATCAGAAGACATAGGCATTTACATCATGATTCATAACAGTACCAAAATTACAGTTATGAAGTAGAAACGAAAATAATTTTATGGTTGGTGTCTACAACATGAGTAATAGTATTAAGGGGTTGCAGCATTAGGAAGGTTGAGCATCACTCACTGCTCTGGGTGACTCTAGTTGGTGTCAAGTTAATAAAAACATGCATAAGGAATGATCTACCATGTCTGGCTTCTCCTTACTCTTTTAACATGAATTGGTCTCTGCAAGGAATTGAAAGTAGATCTTCGTACCCCTGCCTTCTACTACTAAGACCATGAATCTGTGGACCCAGAGAGTATCAGAGCTGTGCAATATGATTATGCCAGTTCACAGACAGATCTTCACCTGGAATGGTTCAAAAAGGGCAGAATCATTAGGACTAAATTTTTTTTTATGTTTTTATGTTTATTTATTTATTTATTTATTTATTTTTGTGTGCAGTGTGTGTTTGCAAGTGTACCATGGCATACATTAGGCAGTCAGAGGACAACTTTCAGAAGTCAGTTCTCTCTTGCTACCATGTGTGTTCTGGGAATAGAACTCAAGCCGTCCAACTTGGCAGCAAGCACCTCTACCTGATGAGCCATCTTGCCAACCCCTCCATACTGACTCCTCAGCTAGATATTTTGGGAACCCATCAAAGTCACAAAGAATAGGATGAAATAACTCTTCTGCGGTCATTCAGAGAGTTTTTGTACCCTGGGCTAATAATTTATAGTCATTAAGGAAAAAGTGGAGTCCGGGGAACAAAAGCACCTTCAAACCTACTTCAGCCTCAATTTCAAAGTCTCTCTCTTCTCTGATTTGTCATGACACTCTTTATAATCCTTTCAACATCAAAATCAAGTTCAGGGTGCCTGACTCTGTAGTCCATGCTAATGCATCCTGAAACCACGGTCTGGCAAGGCACTATGGTAGTAAGGTGGCATTGCTTCCTTTTGCTGTTAACTAAAAATCTGTTATAGACAGCAGCTCATGATTAATGTCAGCCGCAGAGGAGTTGGTGTCAGGGAGTGCTGTCATTTGATAGAGTAATTTTTCTTTTGTATTCCTCAAATCACTGTCAAAGGTCATTGAGAGTGAATTTAGCTCAGCATTATTTTGTCCAGTAAGGTTTATCTGGCTGAAAAATGTCCTGTTTTCTGTCTATGCATTGGTGTTCTGATAGGAAAGAAATAATCTGGGCTTTCAGCTAGGGCTATATAGTACTTTCTGCCCCTGATGCCTTCAGTTCATGCTTTTTATTCTCCCCCTCATCAATCTCTCCCCCTCCCTCCCCCTCCAGCTGCTTAAACTCATTAGCCATTTTGTTCTTTGAGCGTTCTATGCTGGCACTTCTTGCCCTCGCCAGAATAGCAGCTGAGCCATCATTTGGGTGCTTTGGGAAGAGCTAAAGCTAGAAAGGTAGACTGCACTACTTTTCAGATCCACCCAATAGCTTAGGACCCTTCTGTGAAGATTTGCAGCTTCCATTCCAAATGTCAATTCTAACCACATAGAAGTTCATTGAGTTATGTAGACTTTGGCTCTGGGTGATTTTGGTGAGTGATGCTTTTATTTATTTGTAAGCCGTTTTAAATAATTAGGTTTGTACAATTAACAAAAGAGCTTCTGAAGGTTTTATATTGATTGCTATCTCATTTCTCATAAACCTACTGGCTATTTTCACAGCACCACTTTGGGTTGAGCTATCTGTTGCTGATGACAATTCATTATTCCAAATAAAAGACAGAAAAACATGTATTGATTAAAGTTCAAAACCATGCACACTGCTTAGTCGATTTCCCAATCTGAGATGTGAATCTGTGACCTTGATAAATTCTAGGCATCACTGACCTGCTTCAGGAAATCAAGAAGCTGCTTCCAAGATATTTCTCAGGTCTTCAATCTTTCTTGCTATTGGAATGGAACAGTTTTGTACAGAGTAAGAATGGTCTTTCTTACTATGCTTCCTTCAATCCTTGAGAATATATGAGTTGATGATTAGGGCTGTGGAGCATATAGGAGTGCCTGTCAGTCTAATAGGTTTCTGAGATTTGAGCTATTTATTCCGCCAGCTCAATGTTTTCCACTGTCAGGAAGAAATTTAGTAAGATTGGAAACCCTGTGTTGTTCTTCACTTGGGCATCATTTTGCAAAGGACTGAAGAGAAATGCAATCTGAAACCAAATTTTTTTCTTAAGTAGTAATGGGTTCTAAGGGGAACTATAATCAGAGTGTATTGGCCCACATCTGTAATCCCAGCACTTGGGAAACAGACACAGGAGGATTTCGTGGAGTTTTAGGACAGCCTAGGTAGACTACATAGTGAGCTCTAGGACAGCCTGGGCAGTAGTGTAAGATACTGCCTAAACAAACGAAAAGAAGAGAGGGATGGAGACAGGAACAGAGAGAGGGAATGAGGGAGGGAAGGAGAATGGGAGGGAGAGAGGAAGGGAAGAAGACGTTCTTCCCTAGAACTATGACCAGTCCATGTGTGACCTTGCTGTGAAGGACCTGGTGTTGGTGAATGATGCTGTGACTTACTGGAAGCCTCAATTGATTGCATTTGGCACCAAGGTTGAGCTTTAAAAAATAATCTGTAGTGTTCAAATTGGTAGCTATAAAGAGCTCACAATTAAAAAAAACAATGCTGAATGGTTTTGTGTCCACTGAGATTTTGCATTTTATTTGGTTCTATTTTATTTTCTTGGGCCACAAACTCATATAGCCCAGGCTGGTCTTGAACTTGCTAATGTAGTAGAGACTGTCTTTAAACTCCTGCTCCTCCTGCCTCCACCTCCTGAGTAAGAGGATTATAAGCATGTGCTACCATACCAGGCATGGATATGATTTTAGGTGTAGAGATCCCAGAAAGACAAAGATGGATCATTGGCTATAATGTTAAGACCAATTCTTAGCCTTGGATTGAATTAAGCTTATTGTTTAAATGTTCTTGGGCCAAATATGATCAGGCTGTTAGTTGGATAAAATAAGGTTTAAAAAGGAAATAAAATTATATAGTTTTCTCTAAGAAGTAACAATGTGCTGTTACAGAAAATCAGCAAAATTGCTTCAGAACCTAAGTCATGTGACAGACACGTTAAAACAAAAAACTCACACAAAGGCCCTTGCAAATACATTTGAATTGAATAAAACATCGTTTAAGGTGGCATTAGATGTGCAATAGATAGAAAATACTGTCTCTATTGAGAGCCAATGAGGTAAACAAAATATTTGAACTCACAATTTACAAATAAAAATTCAAGGTTACGAGTTTTTTTAGAAAATAAAAGCAAGCACAATAACTACATGGTCCCATAGTTAAAAAAATTAATTACCTTATGAAATTTCAAACATGGCAATGTTAGTGGAAACAGTATAAGGAATGCTCTCACTTTCCCTGCCAGCATGGCTAATAGTCATTTGTTGCCAGTCTTTCAACTTCTTTCAGAATAACTGAGGATGGCAGTACACACCTATAGCTGCAGCACTAGGAGGCTGAGAGAGGAGGATTGCTGCATGTTGGGGTCTGCTTGGGGCTGCAAGGTGAGATCCAGTTCAAACAGAAGCAAAGGGGTTGGAGAGATGGCTCACCAGTTAAGAGCACTTAATGTTCTTGCAGAACACCTGAGTTCAGTTCCCCACATTGGGGAACTGCACCCACATTGGGCAGTTCACAATAACCTGTAATTCCAGTTTCTGGGGGAATCTGAGGCTTTTCTTGTCTTCATGGGCTACTGAGCTCTTCTCTCTCTCTCTTTCTCTGTCTCTCTTTCTCTGTGCGTATGTCTGTCTGTCTAACACACACACACACTAAGAGTAAAAATAAAGAAAGAGGGAGGAAAAGAGGAAGGAAGGAAGAGAAATACTTCAGTTACATTGTGTAGGCTTCCTATACAATTCCACCGTGTAGTCAGTTCTATTACTAATGGACCTTAAGACATTTCATCTTAACTTCAGTAGCTTTTCTTACCTCTTTCTTTCAGGAAAAGATAAGCTATTAGCCTGACATCTGCCATTTCCTCATCTGTCCACTTCAAAATGCCTTCTTTGTCTCAGAATTCCATTCCATTTCTTTTATTCTCTCACTATATTTTTCTTCTGGCAAAAATATATATTCTTGTGTGAAGCGACTCTCCACCTGAGTATTTGGTCACATCTTTTTCCTTCAGAATTTTGTTCTATGAATTTTCTCTCCTCCATATAATTTTTTGTTGTTGTTCTCAGAGGTCATAACATTGAATCGTCTTAGGCACTAAAGAACAAGAAGGAGGAGGGGGGCTGGGAGAAGTGGAGAGGGGAAACTGCTCTCACAATGCAATGTATGAGAGATGAATAAATGAAAGGAAACAAGCAAGTGGATCTCTTTGTCTGAGGCTAAGGCTCAACTAGAGAGCACAGTCTTCACTGGGGGTAGGGTGGTGTATTTACTACTAGAGAAACTCCACTAGCAGATGTCTGAGCAATTTTATGAGTACTATCAGATTTGCACTATATAAAATCATCAGTATAGTAAGAGACTTTTTTTTTAAAGCCATGAGGACTTCTAGCCAACATGTTTTAGAATTCAAAGATTTCTAGCTCTGCCTCACTTTCTCTTTTTCGTTGTCCAATTCTTCCCAATGGCTTCCACATTTAAGAGTCCCAGGAAGGGCTATTTGGCACAGGATAATCTTGCCCATTCCGTTATCCCTTCCCCCAGCTGTAAGAAATACTAAGTAATTCTCTCCATGTCCTTCTCTTTCTCTTTCTCCCTTAATTTCCCCACCTGCTCAGAAGCTGATGCATCGGACAGTACCTACTTGTCTTTTATCTCAGTATTTTCCCCCCTCATGCAGGCAACTTATTTCTGAGCAGACAGCTCAGCCTCAGTTGCATTCTTACTGCCCAGAGCAAGGGCCCTGTGACTGACACCACAGCCTGCTTATGATCTTACCCCACACATGTCATCTTCACAGACGGTAACACATTCTCAGTCCAACAGCCAGTTCAGGCACGTCACTATGTTCTTGTCATGGAGACTTATAACTGTATGCTATACAGAGGAAGATGACCTTTTTGGAGTTCCCACCTTCAGAAGGAGCAGCCTTAGTTTTGTGTCTTTTTCCCCTCACTAGGACAAAACACTTGCCACTGCAACACGAGGACATCCTGTTCCATGCAACATGGGAGGGGACAGTTACAATGAAGACTTGCAGATCTTCTACCTTCACACAGTTCAACATTGGCTACAGTCTCATCACTCACAGCAGAGACCACGCAAGTGAGCATTCCTCCCCAACTCATCTTGTATTCTGTCCTGTCCCGCACTGAAAGCCAACTCTTGTTTGAACTTCTACTGAGGAGATTAACAAGGGTCTAGTCATGCCAGAAATGGTACCATTGACAGACGAGATATCTGATTCCATGTAGGCCTATCACAGTGAGTCATTGAATTGAGGTAGAGTGATTTACAGAAGCACGGATGAAGGCTTATTTTTACCAGCATGCACAACTTAGAAATGACTACTTCAGAGAAGAAAATGTCTCTTTCTCAGCAACCATTCATTTCCTATATATTCTTGAAAAGAGGCAGGGCTTCATGAGCCCCTCCCTTCTGACACTTAACTGCCCATATATCCTTGAGTTGGGGGGGGCACTTGTGAGCCTCTACTCTAGCAATAGTTAGCTCTATACATTCTCAGGGAAGAGTGGCACCTCAGGGCACCTTCTCTTCTATCATCAGTTGATTGCCTTTCTATCCTCAGGGAGGGGCAGGGCCTCGTGAGACTCCTTCCTCTCAACTGTTAACTGCCTATCCTTAAAGAGGGGTGAGGCTTCACAATGCCCCCTCCATGATGGAACACAAATGGACCTAATCTTGTGGCAGTTTTTGTATGTGGAATCACAGCTATTGGGGAGAGTTCAAGAGATCAATGGTCATTTTATGCCCAGAGGACATAATTCTGCAGCAGGTTCAGTCTTGCCTTAGCAAAAGGAAATGGCCTCCTAACTGAGATCAAGAATGGTCAAAGCTGTCTGTAAAAAGTTGTATTGAAATGAAGACACATTAGCACTCTCAAAACAACCTGTAGCCTTTTGACATAGCTGCTTGGAGCCAGATCAAGGACTAAAACCCAGGCCTCTACCTTCCAGTTTAGTGCCAGCCCATTCCCAGGGCAATCATATGGCCTAAAATTTAGTAGCTATGTGAAGTAGTTATTGAATGGATTTTTTAAAAAAGCCATCAGAGACATTTGGACAAATATATCGGTCAACGGTTACAGTGCAATTGGTCTCCATTGAACTTGATGCTTGTAACTAGCTTCCCAATTGGTACTGCCTGCCACTGTTGACACCCCCTTCTACCCATTGCACAGCCTTTGAAAGAAAATCTAGGGATGTGTAATCTCCATTTTTTCTGTAGTCTTGAATCTCTGTCAAGGACAAACCAATGTTTCATTGTGTAAGTACTCCAGCAGTAAATCAGTAATCAAGTCACTGTGGTGGCTTGGCTCATGTCTATAAATTCCAACATTTTAGGAGGCTGGGGCAGGAGGATTGCTATGAGTTTGGGATATAGAGTGAGACCTTGTCTCCAAAAGCAAACAAACAAACAACAACAACAAACAGTAACCAAAGAAAATGCTTTGAAGATTTTTCTGATTGTGAAAAGATTACATCATTTCCCAGCATCAATCAGTTCATCACTTCTGTACATCAGGGTTGACATTATTTCACGGCAGCAAGTAGATCAAGTTGTGTTTGTCTCTTTCTATGTTATTTTTATTTCTTATTTATTTATTTAGGTTTTGTGGTAAGGCCTGGGATATGCCAGATAAGTGCTCTGTCACTGTGCTATATACCATTCTTTCTGTTCATTAATTAATTCATTGATCTATTCATTTACTCGTTCATTGACTTGATTTTATTTTGAGACAAAGTCTTATGTGGTTGTTCAGGGTGACCTCCATGTTAGTTGGGTTTCTATTGCTGTAATAAACACCACGACCAAAAGCAACTTCGGGGAGGAAAGGGTTTATTTACTTACATATTTTGATCATAGTTCATCATTGAGGGAACAGAACAGGAGCTCAAGCAGTGCAAGAACTTGGAGGCAGGGAACTGAAGCAGAAGCTTTGGAAGAACTTTACTGCTTACTGGTTTGCCCAGCCTCCTTTCTTACAGCATCCAGGACCATCAGCTCAGAAATGGCATCACCTACAATGGACTGAACTCTTGCACATCAATTGGGAGAATGCCCCTACAGACTTCTCTACAGGATAATCTAATGGAGGTGTTTTCTCCATATAAGTCTTGTTTTCCCAGATGACCCTGGCTTGTGTCAAGTTGAGAAAAAAGTAACTAGCATAGCCTCAAACTTAATCCTCCTGTCTTAGCCTCAGCAGCTGGAATTATGTGATAGTCTGTATTCCTCCCTCCACTGTCTGTATTCCTCCCTTTGCGATCCTCAATGTTTTTCCCCTTAAGGAAAGTTGGTTTTGTTAATTTTTAATTCTTTGATTGCACTTATCTATTTACTGTGTCTGCATATGTTTGTGAACACATACATATTCCAGTGTTTGTGTGGAGATCAGAGAACAGTTTTTGGAAGATGATGGTTCTCATTTTCTACCATTTGGGTCTCAGGGACTGAATTCAGGTCACCAGGCTTAGTGGTGAGTGCTTTCACATACTGAGCCATTTCGCTCACCATTCTTTAAAGCGTTATTTTATTCACTCATGTTTGTGTGTGTATGATGGTTATGCACGCATATGGACGCCACTGAAAGCATGTACAGTCAGAGGACAATTTTAGCTAGTCAACTCTCATTCCAGGGTAGTTCCCAGGGGTCAAACTCAAGCTGTCATGCTTGTGCTGCAAGTATTTTTACCTGCGAAGCTATCTCAACATCTCCTTCATGAAAATTGTTAACCAAATTTAAAAATAAAACTCATAAAATCCACCAATCCTGTTCGTTAGGGTTTGTTTTGTTTGAGACAGGAACTCACTATGCAGCTCAGGTTCACCTTGAACTAGGCTGATCCTCTTATGCCAATTTTCCAAGTGCAGAGTTTACAGGCAGGAGCTCCCACGCCTGACCAATAATGTTTTTCAAAGATAATAAGACTGTGGAAAGGAAGCAAAGATTTTTCTTTATAGCAATGCAGCTCATAATTAATTGATCATCATCTCTGGTTAGTGAGATATTTTTGACCCTGCTAATTGAAAATGAGACTATTTTTGTTAACACAGAATGAGAGCAATCTAATCTGTTTAGTCTTTGCTTGGGGACCAAATATTAGTCAAGTGAGCATATAGGAATAATTAATCAAAAACTTTACCCAATTGATATTTTTAATGATCTGCTGTCCACACTGATTGAAAAAAACTCTTTAAGCGATTGACTTCATCAATAACAGCTAAACTATTTCAGTGAATCTGAGGAAGGGAAAGAGGCCAGAAGAGAAGATGAAAACTAATATCATCAGTATCATCATCATAATCAGTATCATCATCATCTAAGCATGATGCATTCATTAATTATTACAACCTTATAGATGTCCCATAAAATGTAATTTTCATTCCTGTTCCATCAACAAGGACATCAGTGCTTTAAGATGTTAGAAAAGTCATCCGATGGAAGTGGTAGGGCCAAGATTGAAATGTAGATCTTTGGATTCTGAATACTATGTTTGATGAGCTGTTCTTTGCTGTATCATCTTGCTTCATGCCGTGAGTAGTATCAGAAGAAAATCAGAGTGACTCTAGACTGTAAAAATATGAGTGAGCAACTGTTTAGAATGGGTAGAAGTCATCCTCAGAGCTTTGAAGATGGTTGTTGCACTTTTACTTAAATTGGAAGCACTTGGAGATTCTAGAGTTGATGGACTGTTTTGGGGTTGAGTGACTCAAGTAGTATTCAGTGATTAGTTGTAGTTTGGGGCTTTACAAATTTCTCATAGGTATGTGTACTAGTGTTGGCTTCAATGGTGGATGTTGCCTCATATGCACGATGCCCTACGCTCAATCCCAAGTACTGCCAAAAAAAAAAAAAAAAAAAAAAAGAAGAAGTATGTGCTACCATGGAGTACTGTTACTTCTCAGGATCTGCAGAAGACTGGTTCTAGTATTCTTGCCCATACACAAATCATGGGTGTTACAGTCACTTATGTAAAATACTATAGCATTTGCATGTAACATATATGCATCTGCTATAATTTGAGTCATATCTAGATAAATTATAATACTTACTACAAAGTACACACTACATATGTAGTTCTCATATTTGGGGAATCCCAGCATTGCATATATTTTGTACAGGACTTTTTTCCATATTTTTTTTGGGCCAACAGTTATTTGAATCTATGGGTAGAAAGCCCATGAATACAAAGGGTTCTAGCTGTACTTCAGTGTATAGTTTCAGAACTGAGGAATCTGTCGCTTCCCTCAAATTCTCTTTCCCTGTTGTGGTGCTGTGTGTCTTTATCCTGCTTAGCTGCAGCATCAAGTATTGGGCTGGAGTAACTAGATATTATGTCACCACAGTGACATGATGAGACCATGGAGGGATGCAGCTGAGCCTTTTTTATAAATGTATGGACCACAACACAGAGACAACAGAATAAAAACTCCCAAATCCTTAGGTTGGCAAACTTGTTCTATTTCAACAGTAGAAGGCCAGAAGTATTTTAAGTTATGTAAGTCATATGGTTTGTCTAGAAGCTTCCCAACTTTGCCATTGACTCCAACTGCTGTTGAAGCAGTCATGCACAATGTAGAAACAGATATGCTTGTGTTTCAGGAAACCTCTATTTACAGACAACAAATTTCACATTTCGTGAAATATTATTGTTCTTTGATGTTTTTCCAATCATTAAAAAAATGTAAAAAAAAAAAATCCTTCAGTCAGAAGGCACGAGAACTCAGGGAAGATGCAGGCTGTGGCCTTGGGCTGTGCTCTGCTTGGAACAAGTTGGGATAAAAGTAGCTATCAGGCTAGAGTTGATACAAATTTTCAATGAGTATACACTGTGGGAGAGACAAACCATGGCCACGTTTATCTAAACAGTGATAGAAATGCTAGCTGAACAATGACAGAGCAGTAGGCCTGACAAAAAAGTTTAACCCTTTAAAGAAGCAAGCGGAAGGCAAAACCCTGCTGTTTCATGGGCGAGAGGCTTTATCTTTTGTTATTTGGGGGGAATCTGTATGTGGTATGAGGGAACCAAGCTAAGAGAAAGGTACAGAGATTGTCTGTTAGAGTCTATCAGTGATGCTCTGGGGTCCTCTGGGGTCTGAGCTACCTGTCTAGAAGAAGTTTACAGATTTGTTTTTAAGACTGAGGAAAATTCCAGACAGTTTAGGACAAACCTGAAGATGACTATGACAGACCCAGCTGTCAGGTGGTTCAGAGGACCCCAGAGGGTCTCAGAATACCACTGATAGACAGGTATCAATAGACGAAATTTGGAAATTCTGTGTACACTCAGCCTAAATATATTAGTAATCCTTCTTGGCCACTTTGAAATAAATAAGATACTTTCAGTTATGTTTTGTTTCTTTAGGTACCAGGAACTGAAGATGGTTTGTTAGGGTTAGTGGCAGGTACCTTACCTACTGGGCCATCTCTGCAGCTGTAATCATTTTTAAATGATAGCGAAGAAAGTGTTGGTTTTTTGTTTTTGTTTTTCTGGTGGGTTATACATACCAGTGGCCTTAAGTGTTATCAAGGCATCTTGAATTTGAATAATTCGAAAATGTATCAAGGGATCATATTTACTTCTCTGACGTTGGCCCTCAAGTCCAGTTAGAAGAGGAAAATGGAAGTCCTTGGCTGCCTCATATCTCATTTTGAGTGCTTTAGAAAATAAATCTACGAATTTCTTTTTATCCTGAACAGATGAGCATAATTAGTAACTCCCGGGAGTTTGACAGCTATCTGAGTATTTGAAAAGACCTTTAAGGTTTTTCAACTGGCTGATTCTGGTGGTCTTTGTGGATCCCCAGCTTAGTATGAGAATTCATGTTGGGGTCCAGTAGAATTTTATTCTGTGATATTATTATTGGTTGTACTTTCCTGTTGGGTGCTTAAGACCCTGTGGGTGTCTAAAATGAACTCTTTTTTTGCTAGTCACTTAAGGCTCCTTGGGGATTATTTTCTTCATCTATCCATCATGTTAATCCTTGGGATGGGTCATGGCTTCTTGGACTATGTGGCCTCCCTTGGAAGCACTGTGGAGGTTTTCTCTGTAACGACTCTCTTCTCTTTGCAGAGTGTACACTGCTTAGAGACTATCTCCAGTAGCTTCCATGGCTGATCAAGAGAACAGGTGATTTACTAGAATTGTAGGATACTTTTTAGAAATATCTTCTTCAGCATGGTTGCCTGGAGCTGGCTGACCTTGGAAGGCAAGGGCCAAAGTATTTTGTGCTCTCTTAGCCCATTTATCTGATTTGCTTTTGTCCTCTACGCATTACTGTTGAACATTCTGAGGGTCAGTGACACCAGTCTTGAAGACTTATTTGTACTTTCAAAATTAGCTGCAGTGTAACAGTCAGATATAGTATGGCCAGAACTGGGGAGGGTTTTAAATGACTCAGTACCCTTAACTAGTATGGAGCTTGGCAAATTTTAGGAGAAATTATAAGCAATAATCTTGATAAAATATAAAATCCTGCCAGGCTGTGGTGTCACAAGCCTTTAATCCCGGTACTCAGGAGGTAGAGGTAGGAGTTCAAGGCCAGCCTGGTCTACATAGCAAGATCCAAACCACCAGGAATACATAGTGATACGTTGCCTCAAACAGACAGACAGACAAACTCTACATTTAACTGGTTTGTATGAGGCTAAGTTATCTTTTTAAAAATAACTAGTTTGAAAAAAAAAATAACTATTGGAAGTGGCTTCATCTTGGTGGGGATTCTGGATGGCAGTGACTCTCCTGAACTGCTCTGTGCTACAATTGCTGCCCTGTACATGTTGGCACTGATCAGCAATGGAATGCTAATCCTGGTCAACACTATGGATATCAACCTCCATGTTCCTATGTACCTCTTGCTTGGGCAACTATCCCTCATGGACCTTCTTCTCACCTCAGTTATCAGTCCCAAAGCTGTCATGGACTTTCTGCTCAAAGACAACACCATCACCTTTGGTGGTTGTGCCCTTCAGATGTTCTTGGAACTGGCATTGGGTAGTGCAGAGGACCTCCTTCTGGCCTTCATGGCTTATGACAGGTATGTGGCCATTTGTCATCCATTGAACTACATGATCTTTATGAGGCCAAGAATCTGCTGGTTTATGGTGGCCATCTCCTGGATTCCAGCTTCTCTGAGTGCCCTTGGATATATCATCTACACTATTCAGTGTCCCTTCTGCAAATCCTGGCAGACCAGACACCTGTTCTGTGAGATCCCTCCACTGCTGAAGCTGGCCTGTGCAGACACCTCCAGATATGAACTCATGTTTTATTTGATGGGTGTGACCTCATTCCTCCTCTTGCTTCCATCCTGGCTTCCTACTCACTAATTCTGTTCACTGTGCTTAAAATGCCCTCAAATGAGGGCAAAAAGAAAGCCCTTATTACCTGTTCTTCCCACCTGACTGTGGTTGGGATGTACTATGGGTCTCTCACAGTCATGTACATCCTGCCAAGTTCCTATCACAGTTCCAAACAAGAAAATATTCTCCCTTTTTTTGTACACAATTGTAACCTCAGCTCTGAATCCTCTAATCTACAGTCTAAGAAATAAAGAGGTCAGTGGAGGTTTGAAGAGAGTCCTAGGAAAACGGTTGTTGTCAACACACTCTAAATTCTAGGTATCATCAATAGCTGTCTTTTATACACACATCCTTTCAAAGTCAGAAAACTTCCTATTTGAAATATTTTTCACAAAACCAAGGGAATAAAAATGTAAATTTTGATAGTGAACTATGGAACATAAACTACCTTTGTAAATGCTGTTTGAGAGATGAGATATTTCATAGAATAAGATTCAGTCAAGTCTAAAATTACTCTTCTTTATTGTTAAAATCCATTTCTATTTTCCAATTAAGTTACATTGTCATGAGACTCTAAGATATTACCTCCCAATATACCCATAGTCTTTAAATCACATTAGGTGAACAACCAGAGGAAATGGTTTCTAATGGGAAGCTAACATCTATATGTGAGTAGATTCATGCGTATTACACAGTTGTTTTTATTAAAAATATCTTGTTTTAATTAAATTATTTAAACTTAAATATAACTTGGATGTTTACTATAGTATTGCATGTATTTAAAACTAACTTGCTGAAATATTTTATCTACAGTGACAGCTTTGCCCAGTGTTCAGCTGCATAGGTTTGCATCATGTTCACCCATCTCTCTCTCTCTCTAAGCATCAAGCTTTCTAGATGGTCTGATGGATGCCAGGGCTTAGATTATATGTGTGTTTATACTGTTTTACTATTTATGCTGATGGTAAGTATACCAAACATTTATAGATCTATCTTGTAAATAATAAAAGGTTAACAGGAAAATAAAACCATGCCTTTCCATTTTTCCATGAACACATCTCAGTCCTTATTAATGGTCTCTATGTCTGGTGCACATACATGACGGGAACATCATTTGATGTTTATATGTGTCAAAATGTCATACAGTTCTCCATGCTTATGAATATTTTTATGTTTTGTACCAATTAGAGATACAATTTAGAAACTAGGACAAAGGACAATACAGCTGTTTTCTTGAAAATTTTGATTTGTTGTACTAAAGAGCTGGGGATTGCCGTTTGTGGGAATTAATTCTGTTTTTGTTGTATTTTGTTTGTTTGTTTTTGTTTTTGTTTTTGGAGACACAATTTTGTCTGTGTAGCCCTGGCTCTCCTGGAACTCACTCTGTAGACCAGGCTGGCCTCAAACTCAGAAATCCGTCTGCCTCTGCCTCCCAAGTGCTGGAATTAATGGCGTGAGCCACCACTGCATGGCCGGGAATTGATTCTTTTAACTGAACTTTTTATCTCCAAATAAAATACCATCATAATTGCCTCACTTAAAAAAATATCTAGTTTGTTAAATTTGTTTAAGTCATGAATTAAAAGTAACTTAGACTAAACTGGCAAGTTTTTTTTTTTAAACATAGAGACCTATTTGAATTAAACTCTTTTGGGGGATTTTATAGTGTTAACATACCACAAAACATATATCTAAATGGAACACACAAACACATACACTGGTAACATTCATACAGGCTAACAAACAGGTCAGCAGACAAAATGATACATAAGTAATGACATGATATTAGTAATTATGACTACTCTAAAAAATTTAAAGGACATATGATTACATTTAATGAGAGTATGCTTTTAGAAGCAAGGTGGAAATTGTACATCTCAAATACATACAGTTTAACCTAAGGACTGAGAGAAGTCTAGAGAAGACAAAAGATATGAAGGAAAGCTTATTAGCTAGACTTAGGTTAAAGAAGAAAGCCAGAGGCTAGAAAGATAGCTCAGTGGTTAAGAATACTTTACAGGTCATGCAGAGGATCTGTTTTGGGCTCCCACCCAGTACCTACATAGTGGATCACAATCACCTGTAACTGTAGTTTCTATAGTTTCAGGGGATCTGTCACCTTCTTCTGGCCTCAGGTAGGTACCTGCTCTCTCTCTCTCTCTCTCTCTCTCTCTCTCTCTCTCTCTCTCTCTCTCTCTCACACACACACACACACACACACACATTTACTCACACAATTAAAAATAAACCTTAAAAAAAGAAGCAAACCAGTTAGTATTCTAAGACTTGTTCAGGCAGTCAGGGAACTAGAATTGAAGCCCACTTAGGTGGTGGGGAGAGATTTGACAGCATTTTACAGTTAGGGCTTGGGGAATCAAGCAGATCAATTTTGAAACTATATCCCAGGGGTGAGTCAGAGAGATAGAAGGTGTAAGGCCCATTGTGGGTCCTACTTGAGGTATAATGCTCATCCTGAAGATTTCCTTTAGAGGCCACAGACAACTCCAGTTGTCAGGAATGAGATTCTATTTCACTTAACTGACTCTCGAGGTGTGACTTTAACCCAAGCAGAAGGACCTATCTAGCCCATGGAAGTGGAACCCGCCTTCACCCTTACACTCCTGTGTTGGGCAGGCTGGACTGACTCATGAACTAAAACTGGCCACAAATCAGTTGTGATGGAAAAGGAGTCATTGTGCTGGAGACAAGTGGGAACTGGGTTACTTATAAGACCAGGAAATTTGTCTGGAATGGGAAAATGACAGGTCTCAACACTGTCATCCATAAGTCCTGCTACCTCCTGCTCTCAAGAGCAGCTTCGAGGGCTGAGGTAGGGAATGGAGTGAGGGCAGGAAGAGAGAGGCAACTCATGTTGGATAAGCCCCCCCACCCCCCACCCCCCACCCCCACCTTGGTGCTATTTGCTGAAATGAGCATGCTCCCAGAAGGAGGGAAAAGTGGCCCCTTCCTCTTGCACAACATACTGAAAGGAATTCCTTAGTGTGGTGTCAGAGCCATGAGGCCTTTCTAACCCAGGTGGAGGTTAGTTGCCCTGTGGACCTCTCACCTGACCAGAGTAAAGAGAAAGAGCAAAGTAAAGAAACAAGTAAAGAAAAACCCAACCAAATGGGGGCAAGGGTACAGCTCCCTAGCCCTGCCACCAGATGCTGAGCTGCAAAAGAGGAGTCTAAGGAGGAGGTGGAAGGGGGAGGCATGTTTACTAGACCAGACTGAAATAAGAGTTTAAAGAATGGACACTGTGTGGAGGGAGGGATGGAGGGAGAGAGAGAGAGAGAGAGAGCAGACAAAGACAGACAGAAATAGACAGAGACAGAGAGTGAGTGTCTCTTGGTGGACGTAATGGTGTCCCTTTATAGCCTTACTTCATGGGTCATTGTGTGGGGTCTTATTTGGATAGCTTAGAGATAAGCGTGGGTAGCTCACTATCTTGTTAGGAAGTGAGCCATTTTGTTTTTTAAATTGTGTTTGTTTGTTTCGTGTAAGTAAGTAGAGGTCAGGGGACAACTTTCAGAATCTGCTATCTCTTTCAACCACCACATGGGACCCTCCCCTGCAAGGATCTAATTTAGCTAGGCAGGTTTGCCTGCAAAACATCTTTACCAACTGAGCCATCTTGCATGTATCAGGAAGCAAGCCTTTCTCCTCCTTGAGACTGGCCATTTGAGGTTAGCACCAGGGCTCATTAGGAGTTGGGCTCTTACTGTTTTGTAAGGTTATCAGAGGTCACTGAGGCAGGCTCCAAGCAGTTAGGGTTCCATTGTTAACAGTGTGGGTTTGCTTTTCTCCTCGGTCTTTTTTGTCTCTCCAGGCTGTAGATGACCAGCCTTTTAGTACAAATCAGGCACAGAGAGATCTGTGCTTGATAGAGAGGCCTGGTCGGGGGAGGGAGCAGAGGGAGAAGGGCTGAAGAATAAGAACATGCCTGCTTTCAGGCTTAGAAGGGGACAGAGGACAAAGCTGTGCCTCTGAGTGGGTTGGCATTTCTTCCCAGCCTCAGTAATGAGTGATGCCTGTTGCCCTAAGGAATTGCTGTTCTGAACAGATTCACTCAAAATGACTCACCGGCTTGAACAAAGCTGTACAAAATTTCCAGCCTTCTATTCAGAGGGCATCATCAGCCCACCTGCGTCTCTTAAATTAAGCTTGCCAGAGCTCCGGCCTTCAGCCTCCTAACAGGGTTTATGTCCAGCACCTTTTACCAGCACAGAAAAGCTGTTGCTTTGCTCATCCTCTCTTGTAACATTGGGGCCCAAACATACAAGGGATTTTGTCCACAGGATGTTTCAAGGATATTTCAGGACCCTCCATCACAGTACCGGAAATGGCATATTTGTCCTTGTAGATAAATAAATTGGCTAATTACAGTGTTGTCGGCATCATTTGACAAGACAAAATCTGGATTGCAGTTTTACACATTGATTTTTATTTCTTGTCTGTCTCCCTCCCTGTTTTGCCTTTCTTTTCTCCTGAACAATAAATTATATGTAGGGGAATTCTACCTTTTGGGGCTTGTCTTGGGCTATGACATTTGACAAATTCACACAGCTACCATGACCTAGTATGTCACACAGTCCTATAATTACAGCAACTAACAAGATACACATTCCAACACCACAAAGGGCTCCTTTCTGCCTGCTTCCCTTCCTCTTGTCTCTTCTGTTTACTCCTTCCTTTCCTCTTTCCTCCTTTCCTCCCTCCTTTCCCCCTCCCTTCTTTCTTTCTTTTCCTTCTGCTTCAGCCTCCCAAGTGCTGAATTTATAGGGGTGCGCCACTGTGTCTAGCTTTTCTGTTTGTTTTGCTTTGCTGTTTTAGTACTGTGGATGGAACCCAGAGTCTCAGGCAAGCTAAGCAAGTGCTCTATCATTGAGCCATATCTTCAGGCCACTGACTTTGATATCATAGTGTTTTTTAAATGTATATTAATTTTATATAGTGATGGGTTTCATGAAGATGTTCTCATACGAGTATGTCTGTCATGTACTTTTGACTTTTTTTGCTCTCCCCTCCCATCGTTCCCCTTTCTTCCTCTGGACGGTCTCTATTTTTACTTTAGTGTCTTTTATCTATTATTATTATTGTTATTATTGTTATTATTATTATTAGACTCATACTGTAGCTCAGTCCAATAATCGTTATGTTGCCCAGGCTGGCCTTGAACTCATTGTGATCCTCCCTCAGCCTCCTAAGTATTGGTATTACGGCCTTGAGTCCCTGTGCTGGGGACCCTGCCTCCTGCTTCTAATTATCCTCTTCCTTAACTTAAGCTCCTGGCAACACAAGCTGGTTTCTGTTGTTGCTATTGTTTTCTGTCTCCAGAGTGTCTTTAGGTAGCATTGGGCAGGATGTAGCCTGACATCGCCCTATTTCACCCACTATTCAGGATTCCTTCACACTGTGGCATTTCTTGGTTGTTTGTCCTATGTTATTGCCAAGTAGCATTTACTGTATGGCTATACCACAGTTTGCTTGTATATTCTGTAATGGAGGATACTAGCTTTTGCCATTCATGAGTAAGGCCAATATAAATGGCCATGGCAGAATTCTGTATGCATTATAAGATTGTATTGCCTTGGGAAAATCCCCAGAAGTCAGATTTATTCAGTTGTGAGTTAAATGTAAGTTTGACTTTATAAAAAAACCACCAGAGTGTTTCCCATGACATTTCAGAGCTCAGAGCCAAGGATGACAGTTCTGGCTCCTCCTCATCCTGACTCCTTATCCTGATGCTAGTGCTTCATTGTATCAGACTTTGTTTCATAAAATTGGGACAGTCTTTAAAAACTATTTATTTTATGTGTCTGTGCCCTAGTGTGTATCAGTGCACTACATGTATGCAGGAGCCCTTATATGTCAGAGGACATAGCTCTTGGAACTGGAGTTATTGTGGATGTGATTCTCCCTGTGGGTGGTGGGGTCTAAGTCCTCTGCAAGAGCAGTAAGTGCTTTTAACTGCTAAGGTGCCTCTAGCCCCTATTTTTGGTCTTTCTAATAGTTGCATAGTAGTATCTCATTATGGTCTGAATTTGTCTATTCAAATGACTTGATGTTGGCTGTGTTTTAGTGTGCTTAATCACCACCTATTCATCTTATTTGGTGAAACAAATGTTCATATATTTTGTCTGTTTGTCTTCTTTATTTTTCTCCAGACAGTGTATTGCTACATACAGGCTAGGCTGGTCTTGAACTCATGCTGATTCTTCTGTCTTTGCCTGCTAGGGCTACAGATCTAGGTCTATGGCCATTTTCACTGAATTGTTTGTCTTCTTACTTTAGTTTACACACACACACACACACACACACACACACACGTATAATTGGAACTGAATAGTAATCCTTAGCATCAAGGAAATATGGGAGAGCATTTTTTTTTCTGTTTTCTGTGATGTAAGATAGTGAAGGATTAGCACAACTGTAGTGACAGCCACTACTGTCTACTTGAGCCATCTCTCCCTCCTTTCTGCTCCCTTTAGATCGGGGCAGGAAAGCTCCTTTGGCAGTGCCATTTAAAATAGTGGTGGCAGCAATGCTACCTTCCTGAAGTTGAACAGCAAATCTGGAACCGTTTCTACTCTCTGAGCCAGAGAGGAGAAATCCCAAGCTTATTATCAATTGTTATTAAGCTGTCACCTCCAGGTTAACAGTGGAAGACTGCTCCCATCACATATGCTTAGAGCCTTGCATTTCCTAACAAGGCTTATGATTTTGAACGAAAGCGTAATGGGAGCCTAAAGTCTTCAAGGAGACACCATTGATGCTGGAAGGATCCAGTCTCCACGGTAGAAATCCATATGTATGCCATAAATCCAGAGATGCCTGGAATACATTTTAGAAATATTATGGGCCAATTATTTTAGACATCCTACAGGAAGTGAGTATGTTGTGAAATCTATGTACAGCACATTGGGTAGCTGGTTAATAAGACACTGTTTGCTAGGAAATAGTTCCATAGAGAAATCACCTGTGGTGTGTCTCTGGCTCTGTTTTTCTCCCCCCTTGACTTCATAGGAACATCTAGTAACTTGTTAAAACAAGCATTGTGAGTGTGAGGACAGGTTTGGGATAGCTTCATAAACATGATCTTGTTTGATATTTCTAGAAGTCTATGAACTGTTTCAATCGAGGCCCATGGTGCCATTTTATAGATGAGTGATCAGAGGCTCTTGGTGTTTCATGGTTTGCAAAAAGTCAGGCAAGAGGCAGATTTGGACTGGGATCGTCTGTCTTTTTAGTGTCTTTTGTACTTCAACACTTCTTCCTCTCTCTCTCTCTCTCTCTCTCTCTCTCTCTCTCTGTGTGTGTGTGTTCACCTTTTGGATTTAGCATACCTGAGTACCCTCAGGGGAGTGCCCAGGAGCGTAGATAAAAAGATGGGCATGCAGAAAGATGGGTAGCAATGGTGAAGGTAAAAGCCATACTTTTAGCTAATGCTTGGGTGAGAATTGTTTTAAGTGAATAAAAATAAAGTCTCCCTAATATATGCACTATCACTGCCAGTGACTCTGGGTGACTAGGGACACTGAATAGAAATTCCAAAGTGCATGGTGATGGCGAAGGGTTAGGCTGTTGCTGTTGTAAAGCCATCTAGGACATCACTAATTTGCTGGGTGATATGAGAGAAAATATTTCATCTGCCTGGACCCTGAGTAGATAATTTCTCAAGCTCATATACAGTTAACATCACACAATTCCTTGCTTGGGTTTGTAGAACAGATGGGAAAAATCCTAAAGCAGGGGTCTGGTAAGCAGTCAGCTATTTAGCTTGTAGATATCTGCCTTGGATGTCTGGGCCTCACCTATCTCGTTTAACGACTGATAGATTTCTCAGTTCCCATTAATGGAGGACTGACAAGCTGAATTAGTGAAGATAATAGCCTTTCTAGGAATTTTTAATGATGCACTTAGCTCTTTGTTGGCCCTTTAAAAGTGGCATGGCTAGCTCGTGTGTGTATTGCTAAAGAGTAAAGAAATCTGGTATATACAGAAGAGCCAATACGCTGTTACACACAGTAGCCTGATAACAGTGGTCCTTAATTGGCCACAGAGATTAATCACTTAGGTACCTGGAGGACATTATGAAGACGTGGGGATTAAACCTAGCATCTTGCGCATGCAACCGAATCACAGAGCTGTGCTGGCTGATCTCTTTTTACTCTTCTCAGACAGGGGCTCCCTAAGTCGCTCAGTCTGGGCTTGAACTCACGATCTTACTGCTTCAGCCTCCCTTCCTGGCTCAGTCTCCCTTCCTGGCTCAGCCTCCCTTCCTGGCTAGGATTACAAGTCTGCGCCACTAGGCCCAGCTGGACTTAAAAAAAAAAAAAAAAATCTTGGTAAAGTAAACGGACCTAGCAGCTTACGTCACAACCAGCTGAAGGCGCGACGCGCTGGTTGCTATGGAGGCCGTCCTATTGACCCCGCCTCCGGCTTTCGAGTGGCTATCCACTCCGCAGTGGCCACCAGCCTGCCAGGCAGCAGCCCGTGCTCCACCGCAGGAAAGCTGCTGGCGGAGTGGGAGGGATCCCCGTTACCATGAGCTTCGGGTCTGACAGGTTCTGAAGCTCATAATCGCAAAACGTCACCTGTCTTTCGCTGGGGATCCACTGCTCCGAAGCGCAATCAAGTGCTGGACTGAAAGGTACTAACATCAGATTGCAGCAGAGAGCCACCTGTCTATCGACTGCGCAGACAGAGACAGCTTGACCTAAAGAAGAGCTGGGAGAGGATCCGGAGGGGAGCTCCGGGTGTCCACCGTCACCTCGGCAGCCGCGAGCCGCCATCGCCTTGGGCCTCCACCCGTCACCACCATGGCTGAGGAAGAGTCTGCCTCCACGTCCTACACTGAAGATGATTTCTACTGTCCGATATGCCAAGAAGTCTTCAGAACGCCAGTTCGGGTCGCAGCTTGTCAGCACGTTTTCTGCAGGAAATGTTTCCTGACTGCAATGAAGGAGAGCCGGATCCACTGCCCTCTGTGCCGAGGAAGTGTGACTAGAAGAGAACGTGCTTGTCCAGAGAGGGCTCTAGACCTCGAGACCATCATGAGAAGTTTTCCTGGTAATTGCAGATGCTGTTCCCAACGCGTTGAACTCTATCGCATGAGGCAGCACTACAAAACTTGCGAAAAGTACCAGGATGAGTTTGGAGTTTCTACACCAGCTTCAGGGTTCCAACTGTCTCCAGACTCCGTGGGCAACAGTAACAATGAGGCACCAGCTTTAGAGAACCCGGAGACTTTTCAAGAAGAGGATAACGAGAGCCCACCTGATCAGCCCACTTTTGATTGTCCTCTGTGTGAAGAAGTGAGCATGACCAGACAACGTTTGCTGGATCATTGCAACATCAGCCACAGAGGTGATGTTGTTTCAGTCATTTGTCCGATTTGTCTATCTCTTCCATGGGGTGACCCTACTCAACTCACCAGAAATTTTGTTAGCCATCTTAACCAGAGGCATCAGTTTGATTATGGCGATTTCGTGAATCTTCAGCTGGATGAGGAAACCCAGTATCAGATTGCCATTGAGGAGTCTTTCCATGTCAACATCTAGAGAGACTTTCCTCAGCTCTACAATTGCACCGAAGGGACAATTTACACAAAGCATCCTTTCAATAACTTGATGTTTTAAATAAAAGTAATCAGTCTGACCTTTTAGTTTTTCTTTTATTAAAAATCGAAGGCGCGTTACATTAAAACTTAGTTCCTTGGACAAGAACAGGGAGGGGGAGGAGGGAAGAGGAGTGGGGAGGGATGGGGAGAAGAAAGGAGGGTGAGGAGCAGGAACGGGGAAGAGTAAGAGAAGAGGTGGGGTGTGGGGAGGAGGGATGGGAGAGAAGAGGAACACAGAAGGAGGGGGAGGGACAGTGAGGAGGGAGAGGAATGGAAAAGAGGAAGGGGGTAAGAGAAGAGTCATGGGAGGAAGGGGGAGAAGGAAGGTAAATGCAAAAGGAGTGGGAAGGGTGGAGGAGAATAGAGATGGGAAGAGGGGTGGGAGAGGGAGGAGGGGGAAGGGTGGGAAAGGGGAGGGGGAGGAATGGGAGAGAACAGAGATGGTAGGACTGGCTGGGTGGGCCATGGAGGAGGGAGAGGGATGAATGGGAAATGGAAGGGATGGGAGAGAAGAGAGGTGGGAGGAGGGGTGGGACAGGGAGGAGGGGGATGGATGGGAAATGGAGGAGGAAGGGTATGACAAGGAGGAGGGGTATAAACGGGAAATGGAAGGGATGGGAGAGAAGAGAGGTGGGAGGAGGGGTGGGGCAGGGAGGGGGAGGGGAGGAGTGGTATGGGGGAGGAGGAGGGATTGGAAAGAACAGGGATGGTAGGAAGGGGCAAGGAGGGGTGGGGGATGGGAGTGAAGGGGAATGAGGAGAAAGGAAGAGGGGTAAGGAGAAAGAGGAGGGGCTGGGGAGAGCTGTGGAAAGAAGGGGAGGGGTGACAGGAAAGTAGTGGGTATAGGGAGGGGCGGAACAGTGACATCAGAAATGAAAATGGTATGACAAGGAGCATCTTTTGTAAGTTAATTTAAAGAATTAAAAAATTACCAAAAGCGGGGTGCCAAACTGTAAAGTTTACAAACCCGCCTGTGAGGACTAAGTAGCTGACAGCCCCTGTAACACATGTGCTCACAATTTAATTACCTCTTCAGTCTATCTTCTAATAAGGTTGATTTGAAAAAGCAAGGTTTTTGGTGAAACAAAACAAAATGAGCCAGAATCGCTCTGTGAGAGAGTCAGAAGTTTAGCCTTTCGTTATCTTTGCTCCCTTCCACTGTCTGTGACACAGGGACAACACCGAGCTATTCAGTGAACGTAGTGTGCTTCCTATACAGGAGGCTGGCCTTGAATTTATCCTTCTGCTTCCACTCCCCAAGTACTTGGATCACAGGTAAGCACTGCTAGCACCATTGTATGTAGTGTTGGGAATGAAATTAGGGCTTGTGCAGGCTAGATAAGCATCTACCAACTGAGCCACACCCCCAGCCCTGAACTCCGTGACGTTTTCCTTTTTTAAAAAAGAATTATCCTTTCACCATTTCATTAGATAGATACGATATGTTTTGGTCATATTCTTCCTGATTATCCTTTTTCACTGACTGTTTTCTTCCCCAAAAGTCCTTTTACTGTTTTCTTGTCTCTTCCATTTGTGGTCCACGGCGTTTAATTAAGGTTGCCTTTCTGAGCATAGGTGGAGGAATTTTAACTTTCTCAGTGACAACTTTCTCAGTCAGCTACCACTGAGAACTATGACTCCGTTCCTATGGCAACCATTAACTGTCTAAAACTCCTGGGTGTGGTTATGAGCCCCTTCCCCTATGAATAGCTAAATGGTGATGGGCCCAGTCTTGCAAGGTCTTATGCAGGTAGCCGTTATGGCTGTGAGTTCATGGGTGCAATAGCCATGCCATGCCCCAAAGACAGCAGTTCACAGCAATCTTCTTCATCCTTTGGCTCTTTACTGTCGTTCCATTCTCTCTTCTCAGTGTTCCTCCTTCCCTCTCTTCCTCCTTTCTTTTCTTACTTTGTTACTTTCTTTTCTCCCCCTTTTCTTTCCCTCCCTCCTTCCTTCCTTTCCTTCTCTCTTTTTTTCTGTGCAGAGAAAGTATTGGCAGGCCAGGGACCCATAAGTGGGATTGAACTCACCAAATACAGAAGAAGGAAGAGAAGTAGGCTTCGGTACAGTGCATCGGGCAGGACAGCACAGAGGCGTTTTGAAGGGCTTCTGTGCATGTGTGTAGGGTATATGTAGTCAGTCAGAGGGTCAACAGATCATCTTCTGAAGTTGTTTCAGAGCTGAGTGGGGACATTGTTAGCGGACTCTAGTCGACACTGCTGTCCTTCCATATAGTAATGGTCCCACATGGTATAAAAGGCTCTAGAGCTGTGGTCCTCAACCGCCCTAATGCTGCAACCCATTAGTTGTAGTGTTGTAGTGAATCCCCAACCAGAACATTATTCTCATTTCGACTTCATAACTTTAATTTTGCTACGGTTATGAGTCATAATGGAAATAGGTGGTATGCTACCTCTGTGACGAGGTCATTTGACACCCCTCCTGAAAAGGTAGCAATCCACAGGTTGAGAACCACTGCTCAAGAGGCAATTTAGAGAATGAAAGAGTAGCTATGGCATGAGACCAGAGTTCAGATGGTGACATGGGATCAGGAGATCCTTGGTCATGGGCTAGGGTTATAGATGTCAATGGCAATGGTTGTTATCCTTGAGACAGCACTGCCCGGGACTTAAAGCCTTGTAATTGGGAAGATACCAGTTCTACCTGCAGGCTACATAAATAGGGACTCAAAACACAGAGCAAAAATTTGGTTTTTTAAAAACAAAGGTGACCACAGGACCCAAGAAACTTCAAATCTGTCTAGAAAAACTTCCTAGGAATTATATGAACCAGGGATTCTATACTGCATTTTGGTGTAAACGCCCGAGTTAGAGTTGCTATTGTGTCTATGGCTGGAGCAGGAGTAGGAGGTGGGAAACAGGGGCAACATACAGGAGGATTGCCAGGAGGCGGCACAGCAGCAAGCGTGCGGTTGTTTTGGGACTTGAGACAGTTTGTAGGTTACTCAGAATAGGCATGCTGCAGCCAGTTTCCCTTCTTGGATACTTTGAGTATCTCAGACCCAAGCAAGGACCAAGTGGGGGACTTTCCTGGGAAAGGAGTTAAGAGCAACACAGCAATTAGTAAGCCCCTGATTACAGTACCACCATTATACTAGGTTAAACCCAGCCAGTAATTTCCTGGAGTTTGGTCACTGTCAAACTACTGTCTGCCCCTTTCAGATTGCCTGAAGCCAGTCACCTGAATGACTGTAGGGCTTTATGAGCAGCAGATCCCCTGGTTGAACCTGGTCAGAATGAGACTCCTTGGGGAGTTCTTGATAGACTTTTGTTAAAGTCAGTCAAGACTCATTGGGGGTTACTTTCAGGGATGTGGGAGGAGCCCCATGCTTTATTTAGTTTTTCTTCCACCAGTTGTGCCATCTGAAGGAATGGATTAGAGTCTTTTTATGTGGCTTTCCTTGGATGTAAAGGAGACATTTCCCCCTTTAATAACTCCATTCTTTGTAGGATGTGCTCTAGTGAGAATCCAGCCTCTGGCATCATCATGGCCTTTCTTTTTCATCCCTTACATCCTCATTGGCTTTGTCCTCTTAATTTTGGTTGCTGAACATAGAAGATGAATAGGTTTTTTGTTTTTTTGTTTTTCTTTAATCAGATTTTTAGTTTTGACTTTTGTAAAACATTTAGACCAAGCTTAGGAAAAGACAAACCAAAAACAAATGGACCTTTAAAAAAGTCAGGGTTTTGATAAGACTCAGTTTCTAAGTAGTTAAAAGCCTTATAAACTTAGTCGTAAACATTAGTGAAGACATAACGTGTGAAAACATACAATGTTTGGCATTTTACATTTATTTTTATTTTGTATCTTTGTATTTTCCTGACTATGTCATACATTTATACACTGAATTTTGGTTAGTTTTACCCTCTCCATTTCCTCTTTCATCCTCTGCCCTCTCCCATCGACATCCTTCTTCTCATCTCAAATAGCCCACCTCCTACATTTGTTTTAGTTTTATTTTGCATACTGAGTTTAAATATGGTTGCTTGCATGAGTGGAAGTGTGTCTGGGGGGGCTTTTTATTGGGTAACTTATTACTCCCTCCCCCATGACCTATTAACTGCCCCACAGCCTTTCAGTGAGCAGAAAGGCATTATTAGCCCTTCCACTACAAATGACAAAATGGTGCTGGACCCCAGCTTGTGCAGGTAACCACAGGGGCAGTGAGTCCCTGAGTGCAGTGTCCAGAAGACACTGTGCAGCACCCTCCCCAAGTTCTGCTTCTTTTTTTTTAATTTTCATATTTTATTTACATTTCAAATGTGCTTCTTACGTTCTTTTTGCTCACTCATCTAGATGTTCCTTGAGTCTCGAAGGAGGTGATTTGCGAGTCTCTGCACGAGCCACTGTCTGCTGCACAAAAAAGCTCTTCCAATGAAGATCAAGAGCAGCCCTGGTCTCAGAGCACACCTGTGCTGGGGTTCCAAGCCTTGATGCTCTTCAAAACTTTGTTTCTTAAGGTCATTTTTATATAATGTTACCAAGAACAGATCGATAACTTAAGAAAGCCTCCTGTTAAACAAAGGACCAGATTCTAGTTTTATATCAATGTATCTATTTTGACTTTAGGAAATGTAATTGCCTTTAATTATCATACCTATACCAGCTTTTAAGGTTTATCCTCTGTGAATCTTTTATGATTTACTCAGACTTTCTAAAGTGTACTTAAGGTTTTGTCTTTATATTTCTTTTTCCATTTTTGTCAGCCTTTTTATCTTAGGACAAAATCTTATTTTACCATATAAAAGTCCTTATCCAATAAATAAACAAAATAAATAAAATAATAATATCAGCAAAATAAAATACAACAAAATAAAAAATAAATAAACAAATAAATAAAAATCCAAACACTGTTTTCCTTTTGATGATCTGTTATAGAATACTGTTCTCCAGCCATGAAATGGTCATTGCCCTACCTGAGCCCCAAGACGCAGTTGTTACCCACACAGGAGCTGCACAAGTCTGAGCCCATTACTATTCATTCATGGAGGGATGAAAAGGCCTCATTCCTTTCCCAAAGAATTATAGGCAGTTAACAGTCTCTGGGTGGGGGCACTTACCAGTCCCCTCCCCTTTCTGAGCATATAAAGGCAATTATCAATTGTTGAGGAAGGAAGTGACTTTTTTTTATCCCTCTGGAGTGGCCACTTGTAAGTTGTTCCATTCCTGTAATAACCCCTCACTCTGCTCCTATATGTAACCCTAATTAAACTCATTGGTTCACCAACATAAACTTGGGTGGAATTGTTCTCTTTGGCCTGTCACTAGTGAGATTCCTGGAGTGAATAGATGTTTTGCCTCAAGAAAAAGTCCACCTGACACTTAGCACCCAATGTGGGGCAGAGCAGAACCGAGGATGACTTGAGGAGGACCATTTATTTGCTCGCATTGTCTTTGCTGTGAGTGATGAGACATTCACTTGATGCTAAGCAGTGCGAGGATGAAGTGTGCTCAGGATCAGTCTCCATAGAGCTATCCTTTCCCGTGCTGCACGGAATGGCATGCACTCTTGCTGCAGTGGCGGTTATGTCATCTTTGCTGTGGGGGGAAGACGGGCAACCCAGGCTGCTCCTTCTGAAGGTGGGAACGCCAAGAAGGCCATCTTTTTCTAAGTGGTATGGGAGTGATAAGCCTCCCTGGGTGCAATCCACCAGAAGGCCACAGGGGCACCATCAAAATGGCTGATGGATTGGAGACTGAACTCCAGACTGTAAAAAGAGCACAGCAGGGTGACATCTTAAGCAGTCTATGCTATTAGTCTCATGGTCCTTGCTCAGTGCAATAAAAAGGCAAGAAGGGCCAAGCTGTTTGCCTAGGGAGAATTTGTGTTTGTGAGGAGAAATAACAGGGAAAAAAGAACATGCAGGTGCTATCCTCTGCAATAGTGTCTGAGCTGGTAGGAAAGAGGAATAAAAACATAATGAGAATGAGGTGGACACACCAGCTTGCCATGTTCTTACAGCTGGCAGGAGGGTGGAGGGTGAAGGAAAAGCAGAAAGGATGTCAAATTAGATCTTTGTTAAACTGTCTTTCCTGGGACCTCCCCTCCCATGCCCCATGGAACTTATGGAAAGAATTGGACATTGAGGAGGAAGAGAAGTAGACACGGTAGGAGTGACTTTTACGACTGACCTTTAACACTAAAGGGGAAAAAAACATGCTATAGCAAACAAATGGAGACCTCAGCAATGTTCTAGCACAGGAAGCTACGACAGTCAAAGAATCCTTGGCCTCTCAACTGTTTAAACTGGGAAAGACCTTTTCACAATAAATGAATGAGCTTCCCACACCCTGTCTCGTGATGGGACACGGGGTGGAGGCAGATGAGATCAATTTGAGTGCTGTCAAAGTGGAAAAAAAACCTGAGAAATAGAAGTGCCCATGTGTCCTGTATAGCCTGAGAAATCCGAGGGTGATCAATATGAAATACTAGCTCATAGGATCCATTCAGAGCACTTGCTTGTCACTGGTGGAGGGCCCTTAAAATAGCAGAGACTGGTAGACATTGGAAGAAGGACAGGCGTTACTGAGGAAACTTGTCGTGAGAGGGGTGCTGTTGGACATCCTGTTCCCTAGACCTGGTAGCACGGATTTCACAGGACAGTTAAGAATAAAGTTAATTCAGCAGGCATTTGGAGATTGATTGGGGTTTTTAGTGACTTTGTTGAGACCAGTGGTGGTGTCTTATTTTGGTTTCTGCCACTTAAACACTTGGTCTCAAAGCAGCTTGAGGAAAGAAAGGGTTTATTTTGCTTACACATGCTAATCAAAGTCCATCATTGGGGGAAGTCAGGGCTGGATCTCAAAGAAGAGCAGAGGCAGGAACCATGAAGCAACCCAGGTCACTGGCTTGCTCTCCAGGCTCAGGGTCAATTATCTTTCATATACCTACCAGAACCACCTGCCCAGAGGTGGCAATACCCACAGTGGGGTGGGCCCTTCCACATCAATCAACAATCAAGTAAATGCACTACAGATTACAGGCAGATCTGATAAAGGCATTTTCTTAATTGAGGTTCTCTCTTCCCAGATAACCCTAGTTTGTTTCAAGTTGACAAACAAAACAAAACTAAAAACAAACAAACAAAAACTAACCAGCACAGGTGGGTCCCAATCTTCACAAATTAAGAGGGACCCTGGTTGAGTTCAATGATTCAGAATGGCGTGTAAATTGGTATCAGAAAGTGCTAAAGGGAATCAAGATGGGATGATACATAGAAAAGGCAGCCAAGGGAACCTGCATTGGTCACTCAAAAGCAAATAAGGCAGGATTTGTGTAGAGCTGGAGTATTCATAAGGGAAAAGATTGACAGAAAGACAAATTCAGTGCTTATGAGTGTCTAGAAAGCTTTAAACACCCTTCGCAAAGGCTTGTGAAGTTATAAATCATAGAGCCATGCAGGTGAACAGACTAAGCATGTCCCAAAGGTGGGCAGTTATCACCCCCATAGTTAGCTGTGTACGTGTCTCTTCTGCAGGAAAGTATACTGGAGTTCTCCAAACAGCTACATAAAAATCAATGGAAAGGCAGCAGCTAGCTGCAACTTGGGCCCAGAGATCCGTTGCAGGCACAGCAGGTGAAGGAAGGGACCTCTTAGCCTGAGGTTGGTCCAGAGCAGGGAGAAATCTGTGTCACCTCTCCCAAGGCTGTGGGAACAACACATGTTGTTGGAGGGAGCGGTGGGATGTTGTAGAATGCTGAGCATGCAATGACTATTGTCTGCTTGAACTCTTAATATTTTGTAATTACCCACGTGACAGCCGTTCGAGACTGAGCTATTAATGCTTCACCAAGGAGAAGAGAGATGCTCACGAGGCCTTGCTCATTCCCAAGGATATATAGGCAGTTAATGTTTGCTAAGAGAGAGGAGTTAAGGAGGTACTACCTTTCTCTGAGGGTCTATTGGCATTTAACGGTTGCTGGAAGCAAAACAGTTTCTTCAGTAGTGTGGTCACCTGTGTGCTGCCCATGTCCCTGCAATTGATCCCTCACTCCTATAAGCAACTCTTTTAATTAAAATTATTGGCTTACAAGCTAGACCTGAGTGGACTGCTTGCTTCAGTTTGTCACCAGTACCCTAGCTAGATTGAACAGACCCTTGTTTGTCTTCAGAGAGAAAGTTCAGACAATACCCTCCTTATCCAAAACATATGTTATGCTTACATCCTTTACATTGTCTCTTTTTCTCATATACTATTTTTGTTGTTATTTTCATTATTTCCTACTATAACGTCACAAGATAGAGCAACAGAACAAACACATTTATTAACGTATTGAAATTTAATTTGTGATGTAAGGTAACGATCTGAGATAACCTGTCCACAACACACTGTTAAACTATAAAGTTCTTGTCTGTTGCAGGTCCTAGGCAGGCTTTATTACTGCTTGGATTTTTGAAAATGTTCTTTTACACGGTTTTGTCTTGGTTTCAGATGAGCCGCAGACTTAGAGAATATCACATTCCAGCAAGAACTGGCCAAGATAACGAAGTTCCCAATGACCTTGGGCAGCAAACCATCTTGTATAAGCAAGATAAAGCACAACAGAAAAGAATACACAGAGAGTCAAAAATCTCTATTTTCAAACCTGTATGTAATTGCTGTTTGGGATGCCAAAGGCATCTGCTCCCTGAAAGACTGGGATCTATAGCAAACAGATCCTTTTCTCTGAAAGACTAAGGGCCAGAGATTTGGACAGGACAGGAAACTTGCTGTGGAAAATAGGAATGGTGGGCTGAACCCAGAGCATTGGTTTTCAGAACAGGTCAGACATGTGGATATATAGCCGGATAATGTCAAAGTCCCCATTAGTGATTCTACAAAGGGAAAGGATGCTGAGAGAGATAGAGAGGTGGGGGAGACTTTTAACTAATTCCCTATACAAAGGTCTTAAGCTCTAGTGCCTTAGGAAAAGAGTATATCTGGGTAGGGAGGAGGAGCTGTTGGGTGGATGGGTGGAGGTCTGGAGATGGGGAGGAAGGAGGAGAGGAAAATATCAAAGACAGAGCGGTGGGGGCAGAGTTGCCAGATGGAAGGGCAGCTGGTGGTAGAGAAGCCTTAAGGCTAAGCAGAGCCTCAAATGATTACAAAAGGGTCATCAAGGATGTTATTGGGGGCTGTAAGGACGATGGCAGAACATAGCCACATGTAATCATCTCCCTCACAGCTAAAGGTTTGACGATCAAAATTAGAACAGTTTTGAGAACCCATGAATGAATCAGACAGGGCAAGGAGACAGGACTTTAATACTACTAGAGGGGAAATTTTCACCCAAGAGGTGTCCCTAGAGCATAGATCTTCCCTGTGGTCAGATGTGAGACTGAGGGTCATTGTATTGATTCAACCGAGGCATTCCTTAGACTGGGTCATTCCCTGACAATAAAGATTCTCCTGACTGACTGACTTCAGTTTCATGTGGGAACCAAAGCTGTCTGGTTAGCCAGGTCAGATAGACCTTAAAGGGATACTCCCAAACTGGAAGTGGCCACAAGTCACTTGTGAGAGGAAAGAGAGATGGAGGGTGGAAGCAGGACTATTACCCCAGGAACAGCATAATCCTAGTTCCCTAGCATTTTAGTCAGATCAGTTTGTCTAGAAGGAGAAATGGCAGGGTTGGACACTACCAGCAATACTGCCTGCACCCTCCTGCTCCAGAAGTTAGGGCTGGAGTGTCAAATGCTGGGGCTAAAGAGAGTGAGTGGGAAGGAGAAAGGGACTCCTCACAGTATGTGGATATTGAACTGAATGAACTGTGCCTGCCAACCGTGACACATGTCAAGAGTGAAGCTAGTCCCAGGAAGAAGTGAAGTAGTCCCTTACCCTTACTATAGTAGGCCACTCTTTCTTTTTCTATGTCCTTCAGATCTCACTGAACTGTGTAGCCCTGGCCAGCACCCATCAAAGTACTTGGGATTTACTTCAACTTTGAGGCTCATAGAGAAGGGCTTCCCGATGTCTGCTGCATGACTTCCTGTGCCCTCATTAGCTTTTAGCTGCTCCCTCACACCCCTACCCTCTCTCCAGATTTGACCATGTTTCACATTCTCTGATAAGATTTACCACTGAGGCAGGGAATATTAAAGGGACATGGGAAAGAGATGCCCCTTACTCCAGAATCTGGCTGCGAGTCAGAAACTTCAACACGGTGGATAAATCAACATTGTCTACAGAGTGAGTGCTCATTTCCCAAAGCTATCTCCAACATGAAAGCTGAAATGACAAGCAAACTAAGCTTACTTAAGGCTATAATATCTGTTGCCTTGAGTTTAAACTTATAAGAACTCCTCTCTCTTCCCTACAATCTAAACAATACATCCCATACAAACCACCCTACAATTTCATTTACAAAAGAAAATAAATATTTTTGCTGGTGCTGATTTTTTCAGGGAGACTGTTACTACTTAGTCTTCGCTTTCGTGATAGTCACTACTTAGATCAGGTTGGCTTTAAAGTTGGGTGGGATCCTTTTGCCTATGTTTCCCAAGTGCCAGGATTAAAGAGATCAAAGGTGTGCATCACACGGAAAGTTCTTTAAGATAAAGGAAAAGAGGGCCAGGATGGTGGCATTCAGCAGTCCTTAGTCCCTGCACTTGGGAGAGAGAGGTAGGTGAATCTCTCTGAGTTTGTAGGCTAGCCTGGTTTAAATAAGAAATTCCAAACCTGCTAGGTTTATATACCAAGACCCTGTAGACAGGTGCAGAGAGTAAGTGAACCATTTTGCATTTAAAAAACAGATTTATTTTATTCATCTGTACAGGTGCCCTTGGGGGCAGCTGGAGAGTTATAGGCAGTTGTAAGCTGCCTGCTGTGAGTCCTGGAAACTGAACTCAGGTCCTCTGGAAGAGCAGCAAGATCTCTCAACTGCTAAGCCATCTCTCTGGCCCACCATCTGGTATTTTGTACTAAATTTTTGCATAATCTTTGATCCTTGTAAATTACAATCCTTTGAACAATGTCACTTTAGAAAGCCACTGAATGTTCTATTGAGACTGTGAAGACACCCAAGAATCTATTTCTCCTCCATCTCCATCTATGCTTAAGTCTGAACTCAACACTGTCTCTTATCTAACTTCTGATATTCTTCCCTAGGGCCTAGTCAAGAGCCCCGCTTTACCTTAATGGAGGTCCCTAACTAAGCAATTCCTCAGGCTGATGCTGCTGATATCAGGACTTGACCATTCACTAGTAATATCCTTTTGTCTAAAGTTTCTCCTGTCTCATACCACCTAATGAGAGACCATTATAGGTGACATCACCTTTCAGCACAGATATCACGTTTTACTGAAAATCACTGATGTGTATCAAAGTACGGGGTTTTTTATCCATACTTTTATGTTTCAAAGCATACATACCCTAACAAATGTGACTCACATTTGACAATATGAAATCAGGATATTTCTTTGAGTACTTGAAGCAGGGTTTCACTATGTAGCCCTGGCTGGCCAGGGACACACTAGTTAGGCTCGGTTGGCCTCAAACTCAGAGATCCCCTTATCTCAATGGTGTGATTAGAGGTGTGAGCCATTGAATCCAACTTTCTTTTGAGATGGGGTCGTTGGCTGGCCAGGGATTGATTATATAGTTCAGGGTGCCCATGAACTCATGACAATCCTCTTGTTTCAGTATGGAGTTCTGGGGTGACTGGTGTGAGCCATCCTGCCATACTTGTGATGCATATGACAACTGACAGAGGGTCAAGCTTTAGTTGTCAGCATACTTTTCCTAGGGATATGTGAAACAATTGTCGGTCTTACATTTGATTCAGGTTAGATTTTCTGAACTGTAGTAATGGGGACTTTGTGGTCAGAAAATTCTTTTAGGAGGCAAATACAAAAGGTTGGTATATGAAGACTGTAGGGAAATCAATTACAGGGAAGAGACTGGTGGGCAGGACAGGTATTATAATAGTATGTGTAAGGCATTAAGGAGGAGAATGGCCCATCCAGGAAGCTAAATATAATGCATAGGGGCAGGACAGTGGAAAGCAAGTGAGCCCATTATATGGCTGTGAGGCTGCACTCAAATACCCAGTCTGTGAATAAGTATTTACGTGCTTGGGACTTATAGGTGATCTATATACAGTTCTTCACCTTGGTTTGTTTTTTTGACAAATAAAGGAACATTGTGCCATCTCCCACTGTTCTCTGGCAATTATTTTTTTCTAATTTCAACACCTCTGCACTTGGGATGCATTTTGCAGCATCCCCCCACAAGCGGTGCCTTGAAGTTGATGAAACAGCTCTATTGTTAAACAAGGACACACCATGCTTTCACTCCTGCGTTTTTCAAAATCTCAGTTCTGAATTTCCCACAAATCCTGATCTGTTCACTTGCAACATTTTTACAGCTTTTCTGAGTCTAAGCTGGTTCTCACAGACTGGGGGTCACATGCTCTTACTCCTTTGTGTGTAGACCTTGACTTCCAACAGGTCCTGTGAGGCTGACAAGAAAGTTGCTTTGGCCTGCTCTAAGCCTATGCAGAAGGGACTAGATGAGCATTTGAGGGAATAAAAGATCATGCAATAATTATTTATAATTTAGTCTTCAAATTCCAGCCCTTAAAAATGTCTACATGGGTCTAGGAAGATGGAGGGCTGAGCAGTTTAGAGCACGGGCCACTCTTCTAGAGGACCTGGGTTTGATTCCAATGTGGTGGTTCACAAAGGTCTGGAACTCCATTCCAAGAGGCCTGATGCTATTTTCTAGCCTCTGAGGGCACTGTACACATGTAGTGCACAGACATACATGTAGGCAAAACACCCATACATGTAAATGAATTGGGATAAAACCCCACAAAACACTATATATCCTTGTAGAAGACCAAGTTCAGTTCCCAGTACCCACATCAGGCAGCTCAAGTCACCTATGACTCCAGCTCCAAGGGATCTAACCCCCTATTCTGGCCACCATGGGTACCTATGAATATGTGGCATACACTCACATAGATACACACGAAAACACATAAATAAGAATCAAAAAAATCTTTTAAAAAATCTACGTATTCAACCAGCACTTCAGCACCTATTATGATAGATCAAGGCTTGGCAAACTGTTCTAAAAGCCAAAAAGTGTCCAGTACCTCCAAATAATACATATTTTATACTAATATGTATGTGCTTATATTCACTGCACAAAATAGGTCTCATTATGTTTACATATATGTGTATTATGTACTTTGATCAAATTCATTCACAATCCTATCTCTTGTTTCTCCCCCTCCTGGTTCCTTTCCTTTTCTTAAATAATCCCCAGAGTGGACTGGAAAGATTGCTCAGGGGTTAGAGCACTGGTTATTCTTGCAGAAGTCTTGAGTTTGGTTCCCCACACCCACATGGTGGCTCATAACTGCCTGTAATCCCAACTCCAGGAGTTCCAATGCCCCTTAATAGACATAAAATAAATATAAAATTTTAAAAATATATTCTATTTACTTTATTGTCAAGAGAGAAGGGGGTTATTCAATCTGGATTCTGCACACGCACATGAGGGAAAGCATCTAACATTTGTCTTCTGCATCTGTGTTCTGAGTTATTTAAGCTAACGTCATACTCTCAAGTCCCTTGGAGCATAGTCATGTCCAGTCCCTTATACACAGTCTATGCAAAGCCATAAATATTTACTTTTGGAGTTTTCTAGGACTAGTTTATTCTTTAGGGGAACAAAGAAAGGCCCATTCTTAAATGAACAATGAAAGAAAATAAGCGATCCCATAAAAGAAAGTTGTTGTATGTACATGCCTAGCCTATGAAAGCAAGGATATTGTATGTCTTTGTCTCTGCAGAGACAGAGATTCTTACTGTTTTGTATCCACAGAGGGGAGAAGAATATATTCTGTCTTTAATTACACACAGTAGAATGGACCTAAAGTTACTGAAGGGATTCGGAGGATGGCCTGCCAGGCTTCTATGGTGGTCCAAGATTGGGGGGTACTACTGAGGGGGAGAGTGAAAGGGGAAGTCTTCCTGATGTCTTGCCTTCTACTGTGTATACTCTCTTTAATTCCCAGCCATCTTTGCAGTTCCACACATCTTAAAGTGACATTGTTACCCAGCCTGGCAGCACATGCCTTTGATTCCAGTACTGGGAGGCAGAAGCAGGTGAATCTCTGTTAGGTCACCTGGTCAATATAGCGAGTTCCAGGCCAGATGGGAGAAAAAGAAAAGAGCTATAGTGTTTGGTTTTTTGGTGACTGGAACTCTGCTCTGAACTGTGAACTCTAATAAAGTGTGCTTACATGATTCTTTTTAGCTGATTCCGTAGCATTGCCTAATGTAAGCCCATCTCAAACACTACACAGAATTGAAAACATGAATTGTGTTCAACAGGCTGTGAGCAGTGATGGACTTTAATTTCCAGGAGGTCCTGTGGGGCTGACAAGTATACAGAGTAGGGTAGGAGCCCTGAAAGTCATTTTGTTGTTGTAGTTGTTTCTTCGTTTTTGTTCTTTTTGTTTTAGATAGTCTCATGTGTCTTAGGCTGGCCTGGAATTCACTCTGTAGCCAAGGATGGCATTGAACTTCTGATCCACTGTAGAGTGCTGGTATTACAGCCATGGGACACCACACCTAATTTATTCAAACCTTGGACATTGTCAGCAAGCACTCTTCTAATTCAGTTGTCATGCTGTGCCCAAGGAACCCCTAAGAGCTTACCGTGAGCTTATCCTATGATGGTACTGCCTCCATCAACATGAAGCCCTGAGTTATATGGAGAAGAGCAACCTAAATCAACACTACAATTCTAGACTTGAAATCTTCTCTTTTAAAGAGAGAGAGAGACAGACAGAGAGACAGAGAGACAAAGAGACAGAGACATACACAGAGAAAAAGAGACAGAGACAGAGAGAGACAGAGAGAGACAGAGAGAGATATGTATTCTGCTGCATGCATCTTGGGCATATATGAAGGACAGAAGGGGACACTGGGTAGCTTCCTCTATTTTTGTTCACCTTGTTTTATTTTAGTTTTTGAGACAGGATCTCTCTATGTATCTCTGACTGGCCTGGAACTTGCTATGTAGACTCAGCTGACCTTGAACTCACAGGAATCTGTATGCATCCCTCAGTGTGATGGAAGCTCACGGTTGTAGCCAGACTGGTGGCCACCAAGCTCCTGGGATGCTTTTGTCTCTACCTCAAATGCATGTGTAGCTATTCTCTGCTTTTATGTGGGTGGTAGGAATTCAAATTCAGATCGTGTTTGCATAGCAAGTTCTCTTATCTGTCTCTCCAGTCTTTGTTTTTTGTTTTTTGTTTTTTGTTTTTTGTTTTTTTTTTTGAGGTACAATCTCTTGTAGCTTAGGCTGGCCTATGTAGTTAAGAATGACCTTGAACTCTTGATCCTTCTGCCTTTGCTTTCTGAGTGATAACATTGTGGGTACTCACTACCATGCTTGGGTAGATCTACTGTTTGAGACAAAAAGATATCTTTGTGGGATTAAGCTGGTTAGACTGGGAGTTAGTGACTTATCTATCCTGACTTGCTGCAGCTGTGACAACTCAGATACTCAACTGAAGTGAGGTGTTAGTTTGAACAGGAAATTAACTCTCCTTAGAATGAGCATCTCATATGCTCACCTCCAGCCAATAAAGGAAGAGTCTTAATTACCTAGTGGAACTGGTTTGAACATATCATTTCCTTTCTTGAATTTTCTAGAATAAATTTATTCTTCACAATGTCTCCCAAGGCAAGTTTAAACTCAGGCTTCAAAATTAGCTGAAACCTAGACTTCACTTATAGATTCCACTTTTCCCTCTTGCTGTTTCTTGTCATTAATTGTGACAAGTCTTCCCACCAGCACAACCAAGTCTACTCACTGGTTTCATAAATGCCACATCTAGACCCTTAACACGCACTGTTCTGTTGACTAAGCTCTGTTTTGAAGCTTTCTGTCTTTTCTTTTTCTTTTCCTCTCCCTGTTCTGGTTTGTTTTGGGTATTTTCTGGACAGCCTTTCAAGGAATGTACTATTACTCCTCCTTCACAGACAAAGAAATAGAAGTACATAGTACAATGGATAAACTCAACTCCTGCAATGACCAATGGTTTCAAATCTTCGTCTACCTGACTCCAAACCCCAGCTCCCATTCACCAGACTTCATTGCTTACTTGGCTCCCTGTAAGCAATGAGATGGTTTGAATGAGAAATGTGCCCCATAGACTTGGGTATTTGAACACTTGATATCCAACTTGTGGTGCTGTTTGGGAAGGTGACATAAAGAGGAAGTACATCACTGGGGGTGGGCTTTGAGAGTTCATAGCCTCACCCTACATCCGGTTTCCTCTTACTGCTTCCTGCTTACATTTGACAATGTGAGCTTTCAGCTTCCTGCTCCTGCTGCCATGCCTGCTTCTTGTCGCCCTGCCTTCCCACTGTGATGGACTTTTACCCCTACAGAACCATAGACTCAAAGAAACTTTGTGAATTGCCTCTGGTCATGGAGTTTACCACAGCAACGGAAGAATAACCAACAGAAGATAACTTCTTCTCTAGAAATGAATCTGGAAGAAGTTTCTAGTTGGCAGTTAGTCTTCTAACCTTATGTCTTTCCTGCAAGGTCACTCTCCCTCTGAGGCCCTGCTCACCTTGCTGGGTATTTGATCATCACTTCTTCTTGTGCACTGCACTAATGCTTTGTGGTTAAAGTTAATGCTTACCTTTCAACAGGGTGTTTTGTATAGAGCACACA
>JADRCH010007686.1:508313-628313 GCA_019843965.1 Rhynchomys soricoides | reverse complement strand
TCCAGGGAATGAGTTCCCAAACAAGTAGCTCAAATTTTAGCTGATACAGAATCTTCAGGCAAGCACAGTAAACATTTAAGGAAATGAGAAGACAAAGGCAAAGAATCCTGAAGCCAGGGTAAACAACTTTGGGGAATGCAAGCAACTGGTAGATAAAGGTCAGCTTTAAGCTAGTTAATAGAGATTCCTCCTCCACTGCCTTCAGGCCTGTAGGACTTTAAAATGGTCTTTGGTGGTTGATAAAAAAAGA
Organism: Rhynchomys soricoides; assembly: GCA_019843965.1. Classification (NCBI taxonomy): domain Eukaryota; kingdom Metazoa; phylum Chordata; class Mammalia; order Rodentia; family Muridae; genus Rhynchomys; species Rhynchomys soricoides. Next base: position 628,063 of record JADRCH010007686.1, on the reverse strand, counting down.
TTTTATATATATATATATATATATATATGGTTTGCCTGCATGTATATGTGTTTAGTGTGCATACACAGTGCCCTCAGAGGCCAGAAGAAGCATGAACAGCATAGAGGCACATACGCCTTTAATCCCAGCAATGGGGAAGCAGAGGCAGGTGGATCTCTGTGAGTTCAAGGCCAGCCTGGTCTACAAAGAAGTTCCAGGATAGTCAGGATACACAGAGACACCTTGTCTCAAAAAAAGCAACAAGGAGAGAAAGAGAGAGAGAGAGAGAGAGAGAGAGAGAGAGAGAGAGAGAGAGAAACAGAAAAAGAGAGAGAGAGAAAAGAGCATGCCTTATCCTCTAGGACTGGAGTTGTTAGCATCCATGTGGGTGCTAGGAACTGAACCTGCATTCTCTGCAAGATAAACAAGTTCTCTCACTTCTGAGCCATCTCTGCAGCTCCTCTGGAGTTTATTTTTTTATTTTTGTTCTTCCTAATGGAACAATGGCTGGATGCTTTTACCTTTGTAAATCTATGTTCCGCTTTTAGGCATATGCAAGAGCTTTCTTGTATCTGCTTATTGATTGTAACTCAAGGATACTCTGAGTTTGGAAGTCATATATTCTGCTTCCCCACATCCTATAATTCACACAACCTCTTAGTCCTCCTGGTTAAAATTCGTGGGCTGGGAGATGGCTCAGTGGATTAAATGCTTTCTGTGAAAGCCTAAGAATGGTAGATTAGATTCCTGACCAGAGTTTGCATCTCCAGAACTCACAGAAAGAGTGTGGTAGTCGGCCTGTAATTCCAGCATTGAGGAAGTGAAGAGAGGGGACCCCTGAGTCAAGCTGGTTAGCTAGACTAGAGGAGCTGGCCAGTTCCAGGTATTCTGAGAGATCCAGCCTCAGTGAAAAAAAAATGGAGAGCAACTGAGAAAGAAATCTGATGTCAACCTCTGGCCTCCACAGGCACCTATGTTCATGTGTGTACACATATATGTGAACATACATGCATATGTGGACAGAACACACACACACACACACAAATAATTAATAAAATACTAAAATTCTTATCTTCTAGGTCAGCAGTTGGAAAATAATAGCTAACGGCCCAAATCTCGCCCCTCCTTCTGTTTTGATATGCCTTGTGAGCTAAGAATGACAAATAGATAAATCTTTTAAAGTTTATTTTAGGTTTTCATTATGTGCATTTATATGAATGTATGTGGGTAAGTACACATGAATGCAGATGCCTATGGAAGTCAGAATAGGCCATCAGATTGAAAGAGAGTTAGGTATAGCTAGACAAGGAAAGTGAAAAAAGCTTCTTGTTTCCAAGAGACATTTGGAGAAGAAATGTCCAGAAGGCACAGGAGGTTGGGGAGTTTCCAAAAAGGACCAGTAGTAGAAAGAGGAGGACCTAGTGGCCCTATAAAATACCCAAGCCAGTGTCCACATTGTAGACTCCCAGCCCTAAAACCCCTTCCAACCCCAAACGCTAACTCTGTTATTTTCTCTTTCTCCCTGGCTCAAAGTCCTATCTTTTTCTGATGTTTAACTCTTCGTACATGCCAGAACAATCCTTTAGATGACTGACAGCTCCCCCATTACTAGATATTTTGGAGCTGGGGTGATGGGCTGTTGTGAGCCACTCAACATAGGTGCTGAGAATCGAGCTTGATCTCTCTGTGAGAACAGTATGTGCTGCTAACCACTGAGCTATCTTTCCTCCCCAATATTTTGAGAAAAAAAAAAAACCACCTCATTACATTTTAAATTTTCATAAAATTTAAATTAGTGTTCATGAATCAAGTGTGTTTGGGATGTAATCACTCTTGTCTGTGTAATGTGTTGTTTGTGGTTGCTCTCATCCTACCAGAGCCGAACTGGCTACTTGTCACAGAGATGGTATATACAGTGTATAACCATCCATGCCTAAAGTACTCTCTGGCAGGTTACAGAAGACACTTGTAGCCTCTTCTATGTCATCCTGATCGCCAGGATCCTTAGACAAAAAGGGGCAACCTGCTGAAAACTAGGTGTGTCTGACAAATCTTTTCTGTGCTACTGACATTCTTCATAGTGGGTTTCCTTTCTGTTACCTGACCATAGAAGGTGATCGTTTGGATCTGTGTTTTTTTTTTTTTTCATACTTTATTTACATTTGAAATGTTTCCCCCTTTCCAGATCTCTCCTTTGGAAACTCCCCATTTCCTCCCCCACCCCTTGCCACTATGGGGGTATTCCCCCACCCACTCACCCACCCACTCTCCTCTTCCCTCTTTGGCATTCTCCTATACTGGGGGATCTAACACCCTCAGACCCAAGGGCCTCTCCTCCCCCTGATGGCTAACAAGACCCTCCTCTGCCGCATTTGTGGCCAGCACCATGGGTCCCTCCATGTGTATTCTTTGGTTGGTGGATCAGTCTCCAGGAGTATCGGAGGTCAGGCCAGTTGCCACTGTTGCTGCCTCCATGGGACTACAAACTCCCTCAGCTCTTTCAGTCCCTTCTCCAAGTCCTCCATCTGGGACCTCCCACTCAGACCTAAGGTTGCTGTGAAGTGACTCTTGGGTATTCCAAACTTTTGGGCTAATAACCATTTAACAATGAGTACATACCATGTTCATTCTTTTGTGACTGCGTTACCTCGCACAGGATGATATTTTCAAGATCCATCCATTTGTCTGCGAATTTCATAAAGTCACTGTTTTTAATAGCTGAGTCGTATTCCATTGTGTAAATGTACCACATTTTCTGTATCCATTCCTCTGGGTTGATTCCAGCTTCTAACTATTATAAATATGGCTGCTATGAACATAGTGGAGCATGTGTCTTTATTACATGTTGGAGCATCTTCTGGGTATATGTCCAGGAGTGGAATAGCTGGGTCCTCAGGTAGTTTTATGTTCATTTTTCTGAGGGTCCGCCAAACTGATTTCCAGAGAGGTTGTATCAACTTGCATTCCCACCAGCAATGGAGGAGTGTTCCTGTTTCTCCACATCCTCACCAACATCTGCTGTCACCTGAGTTTTTGATCTTAGCCATTCGGACTGGTGTGAGGTGGAATCTCAGGGTTGTTTTGATGCATCTGCTGTCACCTGAGTTTTTGATCTTAGCCATTCTGACTGGTGTGAGGTGGAATCTCAGGGTTGTTTTGATTTGCATTTCCCTGATGACTAAGGATGTTGAACATTTCTTTAGGTGCTTCTCAGCCATTCGAGTTTCCTCAGTTGAGAATTCTCTGTTTAGCTCTCTTCCCCATTTTTTGATAGTGTTATTTGGATCTCTGGAGTCTAGCTTCTTGAGTTCTTTGTGTACCTTGGATATTAACCCTCTATCGGACCTATAATACTTTTTGTGATAGGATCTTGTGTAACCCAGGTTATCTTCTAACTCTCCATGTAGCTGAGGATGACTTGGAACTCCTTATCCTCTTGCGTCTATCTCCTGACTGCTAGGATTTTAGGCATGGACTGCCACCTGAATGTTTCCTTTTCCTGTGTGTGTGTGTGTGTGTGTGTGTGTGTGTGTGTGTGTGTTTGGTTTATGTGTGTATATGTTTATGTGGGGGGTCATATGTGTATTGTAGGCTTGAATGCCTGAGTTTGACACTTGGACCCTTTCTTTACTGCTCTTCACCTTGCTCATTGAGGCAGAGTCTCTCAGTTGCACCCAGAGCTCACAGATACATCTAGTCTGGCCAGGGAGCTTTCTCTTGTCTCTGCCTTCTGAGCATTGGTTTTATAGGCAGGCTACTGCACCAACCCAGCATTTAAATGGGTTCTGGGGATCCAAACTCTGGTCTCCATTCTTAAATAACAAACACTTTATCCATATAGCTATCTCTCTGGCCCCATCCTTTTATCCCTTAATATGACTACAAGAAGCATTAAAGTTTTATATATGGTTTGTGATATAATATATATAATATACATTTTAAATAAATTGTGGATCAAACCTAGACTTTGCCCATGTGAGTCAAGCCTGCTACCAATGAGCTATACCTCTTCTAGACTTTATTTTGAAACAGGGTTTCACTAAATTCAGCAGCCTGTGAACACATTCAAGAGAACTTGGGCTATTCTATAATCCAAGTAGGCCTTGAATTTTGCGCAATCCTCCTGCTTTAGCCTTTACAGTTCCTGGGATTACAGCCCTGTGCCTTTAGTCCCAGTTACTCTTTCACTTCCTGGAGTTTTCCAATTACAAACCCTTAGGAGGTCATCAGAAGAGCTACAGCATGGCCTTTGTTAGAGCTCACCACCTTCCTGATATGATTTGAGTCACTCCAACCAGCATGTGCAGAAAGTTAATGTGACAGCTATTGCTAATTGTCAACTTGACAGAATCTGGACTCTGTAGGGTATTTATTACCTTGATTACATTAATTGAGATGGGAATTCCCATCCACTGTGAATGGTACCATTCCCTGGGTGGGGTATTGGACTGTATATGTGGAGGTGAGTGGGCAGCATCATTCATTCATCCTTCCCTGCTTTTTTACTAAAGATGTAATATGAGCAGCTGCTTCAGTTCTTGTCACGTTCCCTTCTCTATGATGGCCTGTACCCTTGAACTGTGAGCCAGAATAAACCTTTTCTCCATTTCTCTATTGGTTCCCCATGTCCCGGGATGTTTTAACACAGTAATAGGAAAAGAGACTAGGACTATTGGCTCCTTAGCCAGGCAGGTAGACTATGCTTTCCTGTAGGCCAGAAGCCTCCAAATTTGTTAAACTACCAGCAAAATTAGTTATTTACTACTACAAATAGAAAACATTGTTTTCTACAAAGAGAGGAGGCAGTAGACTATGTTTTCATGTAGCCCAGAAGCCTCCAAATTTGTTAAACTACCAGTAAAATTAGTTATTTACTGCTGCAAATAAAAAAGATTTTTTTTTGACAAAGAGAGGAGGCTTTTTAATAGCATTTTCCAAATTACAGTAGTTAAAAATGTTATTAACACATGGCTCTTTCATGTTAACTGCCTATTCATACTTCCGTAGTTTGCAAACTTTTAAATTATAACATAGAATATGAACCTAGTGTAAGCTGGGGTTTCTTTTCACAGACTCTGATATAGCAATTAATTGTGAAAATTCATAGTTAAATTTTGGAAATTGACTTCAAGTATCTAGAGAGTGTTATTCTCTCCTATTATAGTTTTAAGTCACAATTGAGGGTAACATACTACTTGTTTGGTTTTAAAGCTGTATAATTCCTTTCAATAGTTTCATTTACACCCAGACAGTTTTTCACTAATTTCATTAAAAACGTTATTATTGTGTGCTTGTGTGTGATATATGTGTGCATGGGGGTGTACATACATGCCGTGACTGGCACGGAGAAGTCAGAGAGCAACTTGAGTTTGTTCTTCCCTTCTACCATGTGGGTTCAGAGCATGGAACTGAGCCAACTCACCAGCACCATCTTTCTCCCTTTGTTCCCCTTTTCTCTTTCTCCTATCAGTTGCCTTTCTGCATAATTTAAAGTCAAATACTTACCAAGATTAGTAATGCACTTTTGTTCCCAGTCCTTTGACTGATCTCCTACTTTACCTCTTTGTCCCCTTTAAGGCAACATTTCCAACTTCTTTTAAATTTTGGTATTGATTTCTAGCACTTGAAATAACATGCTTATATTACCACTTTAATATTTTGAAGTTACAGATACTATCAAATTATTTTCTACTGCCTTTATTAGGATTTTTGTCTCTTTCAGATCTTATTGCAGAGCAGACACAAACATTCCCCACATGATCGTTTTTCTCACCATACTTTCATTATGGTGTTAGCTCAAAAATATGACGATATAAATTGTATTCCTACTTCAGTGACACGGAGTAACTGATAAGCAATAACCAAAGAAATAATCAGGAACCAGAGCATAGGTTTAAATATTGACCCAGTATTTAGTTTGTATAGACTTAAAAAAAAAGAGAAATAGCTAAAATCGAGATTAAAAGTATGAAGATTAGAAATATAAATTCTCAATACATGCCAGTATGAGTTCAGGAAAGAGGAAACTAAAAGATAAATATAAATGATTCAACATTTTATATTAAAGTCAGAGGTTTTCTTAAAGGGTGTAGTAGTGTATTCTTGTAATCTCAGGAGGATCAGGAATCCACAGTGATCCTGGGCATTAGACAGAAGAGGCCAGCCTAGACAATGTGAAACCCTGGAAATGAAGGGGAGGAGGGGATAAGTGAGTGAGAGAGAAATATATAGAGACATTTATGTTTACATTAAACCCCAAACCATCCATATAATATTTCAGAGGAACAGGAAAAACATAAATTAGAAAATGGAAACCAAATGACTACCTGTTAAACAATGACAGAATAGTTTTAGGCTCACAGCAAAGTTGAACAGGACAGTTGCAGAATTTCCATAAACCCTCCCCTCCCTTCTCACCACCTCCCCACATCATCTTCTCTATCTGGTGGGATATATTTGTTACAAAAGATAAAATAGCATCCTTATTACCAAAACACCATAGCTGACAGCAAATATCACTATTTGTGACAGTCTTTGACCATAATAAATGCACTCTTTTACTATTATATATTCATACAGAAAGATATCTCTGTTCAAAGAATTCTTTATACTCTACTTCTTCATAAAAACATGTGGTACATGTAAACATATATGCCATCATATAGATTATTTATTTACAAAACACCTGGTATATGTAAAAAGTATATATATATATATATATATATATATATATATATATATATATACACACTTAGTGTTATTAATGGAATATACAGAATCTTGGCTATCATTTTACATTTTATTTTTGAGACACAATGTCTCAAAAATACAGGCTGACTTGAACTTATGTGTAACTCAGGTAGGCCTTGAACCTGGGATCCTGAAGCCTCAGTAGGTGGGGTTATAGGCCTGTACCACCAGGCCAGGGTTATCTATCTTTTTGATTTACCATAAATCCACACTTACTTTAGAGGTTTGGCAAATTTTATCCAGGTTTAACTGCTTTACTGAGTATTTTCTGATTTAATTAATGATAAATGAAAAGATTAATGTTTTATTACGTGAACTCACTTAGTAATATATTATGCATTTTAAAGTTTTTAGTAGCATATATTTATTATATGTAATAATGGGTTATGTTATGACATTTAAAAATTAATTAAGTTATGTATTTACTTTACATCCTGACCCTTCCCTTTTCTCCTCCCAGTTGTTACCTCTCACCTCCCCCTCCATCCACCTCTTCTCCTCTTCTCCTCAGTGAAGTGGAGGCCTCTGTGGATATCAACCAGTCTTGGCATATCACGTTGCAGTGAGACTAGGTGCATATCCTATTGAGGTTAGACTAGGCAGCCCAGTTAGGGGAAAGGGATCCAAAGGCAAGCAATGTAGTCAGAGACAGCCCCTACTCCTGCTTTAGGAGTGCCATGTGAAGACACAGCTGCACAACTGTTACATATGTACAATGGGCCTAGGTCCTTCCCATGCATGTTCTCTGGTTGGCAGTTCAGTCTTTATGGGCCCCTATGGGCCCAGCGTAATTGATTTTGTAGGTTTTCCTGTAATTTATGACTAATATCCACTATAAGCACATAGCATGTTTGTCTTGCTAGGTCTGGGTTACCTCACTCAGGATGATCTTTTCTAGGTCCTTCCATTTGCCTGCAAATTTCATGATGTCACTGTTTTTAGTAGCTGAGCAATATTCCATTGTGTAAATGTGTCACATTTTCTTTATTCATTCATCAGTTGAAGGACATCTAGGTTGTTTCCAGTTTCTAGCTATTATGAATAAAGCTGTTATGAACAAATTGAGCAAATGTTCTCAGTAGCCCTCCTTTATACAAATGATAAATGAGCTGAAAAAGAAATTAGGGAAATAACATCCTTCACAATAGCAAAAATATAATATAAAATACCTTGGTATAACTCTAACCAAGCAAGTGAACGACCTGTATGGTAAGAACTTCAAATCTCTGAAGTAAGGAATTGATAATATATCAAAAGATGGAAAGATCTCCCATGCTCATAGATCAGTAGGATTAACACAGTAAAAATGGCCAATAGTAAAGAATGTGACTTCATTATAAAAAGCAATATTCAGGTTCAACATAATTCCCATGAAAATTACAACATAATTATTTACAGACCTTGAAAGAAAAATACTTAACTTCATATGGAAAAACAAAAAATCCAGGTTAGCTAAAATAATACAGTACAATAAGAGAAATTCTGGAGGCATCACCATCCCTGATTTCAAGCTGTACTACTACAGAGAAAAAGTAATAAAACTGCATGGTATTAGCATAAAACTAGACAGGTGATCAATGGAATTGAAGACCCAGAAGAAAATCCACACACCTATGGACACTTGATTTTTGACAAAGGAGCCAAAGCCATACAATTGACCAAAGAAAGCATCTTCAACAGATGGTCTAACTGGATGTCTGCATGTAGAAGAATGCGAATAGACCTGTATCTATCACCCTTCACAAAACTCAAGTACAAGTGGATCAAAGACCTCATCATAAAACTGGACACAGTAAATCTAATAGAAGAGAAAGTGGGAAACAGGATTGAACTCATTGACACATGAGGCAACTTCCTGAACAGCACACCAAAGGATCAGGCTCTAAGGTCAACAATTGATAAATAGGACCTCATCAAACCCATAAAGCTCTAACAAGGCTAAGGATACTGTCAATGAGATTAAATGGCAGATTACAGATTGGGGAAACATCCAACTCTACATCTGACAGAGGGCTAATATCAAAAATATATAAAGAACTCAAGAAATTAGACACCAACAAATCAAATAACCCAATTTAAAAATAGGGAACAGAGCCAAACAGAAAATTCTCAACAGAAGAATCTGTAATGACTGAGAAACACTTAAAGAAATGTTCAATGACCTCGGCCATCAGGGTAACACAAATCAAAATGATTTTGAGACTCCATCTTATACCTGCCAGAAGTGCTAAGATAAAAAACTCAAACGATATATTCAGAAAGGAGTCTTGTGAGTACTTTCACTTTGGCAAATATTAATTGCCAACAGCAACTAAGAGAGAGGTGGACCCTCATATGCCCCTCCAAGCCTCCATGATGCAGTGTTGACGGGCCATAGTTTTGCTTAGCCCAGCTGTAGGGATACTTTCTACTACGTTCTGCTTGTAATAATACATTTAAATATTCTGCAAGGCATAATCAAAGACTTTTTTATTTTTATATTTTTTGGAACTATTACCTTTTGCTCAAAGGGCCTTTATAAGCTCGAGCCTTCTGTGGCAATCATTAAAGACCTTTTGACAGAAAGCATATCATTCATCCAGTTAACAATTCACCAGTTGATTACAACAAAAATGTCATATACATTATCAAACTTGAATTGTGCCCAAATCCTTTGTGTTAATTTGTATAATGTATGATAAATTACTCTAGACCTTAGTGATTTAATACAAGAAAAATGATGTCATGATTTCTATGGACTGAACATTGGGAACCTCTTTGTTGTAGTTCTGGGTCACAGCTTCTTAGGAGATTTCAACCAAGATGTCCACTGAGGCTATGGTCACCTACAGGATCAGTTATGGCAAGTTTGCTTCCAAGATGGTTCACCTTCATAACTCTTGGCAGTAGACCTCAATTCCTTGTCACATGGCCTTTTCAGTGTCCTTTTTTCCATATTCAGTAATCAAAGAGAAAGCAAGACAGAAGCCACAGTCTATATGATTCAAGTTTTTAAATGTCACCTTCCTTCATTTCAGCATTACCATTCCAAAATGATTTAGTGTGTGTTTGTGTGTGTGTGTGTGTGTGTATGTGTGTATGTGTGTCTGTCTGACTGTCTGTCTGCCTGCCTGCCTGCCTGTATAAGTATATATGAGTCCTCATAGAGAGCATCAGTTCCCTTGGAGCTGGAGCTTTAGGCATCTGTGAATCACCCAGTGTGAATGATGGGATTCGAACTCCAGTCCTTATGGGTAAGCACAAGTGATCTTAATCACTGCACGATATCTCTCCAGAGCCTTTCACATTGTCTGATTGGTTACACAGGTCATTTTTATTTAATAAAGAAAGTAATTGTACAAAGAAATGAATTAGGAGACAAATTATAGGAGGATTATCACATTCTCAAATATGGACACCAAACTAGTGTTTAGAAAGGATGGAGGAAATATTTTTAGGAAATTTGACCCTTTCTCCTGTTTTCATTTCCTTATCTTATTTAATATAATTCCTATTTAAGTCAACACTTTTACATTCTTTCAGGTTCCACCTGTTCTTGATTTAGTAAGATTGAAGCTCTTCTGAATTATGAAAATAGATATTAGACGTTTGTTCGCACTGATTATCTAGAAATGTTGAGTTTTTGATGCTATCTCTGATTTTCATATCTCAATCAATGTGTAACTTAATAAGAATTATGCATGTTTTGTTTCAAGGGAAAACTTTCATCTTGGGGATGTGGTAGGACATGACTGTAATTTTAGAATTACTTTTTAGAAAAACATTGTTTGGGGAAGCAAGGATGCAGTGCAGTTGGCAGAATGTTTGCCTCACTTCTTTGAAGTCTTTGGATTCAATCCCCAGCACCACACGATCCCTACATGGTGTCACATAGCTGTCTACCTGTAATCGCAACACTTGGCAGGTGGATGCAAAAGGATACAAAATTAAAGATATAACTTGACTACACAGAGAGTTCCAGGCCACACAAGACCCTGTCTCAAAAATAAATAAAACTTTCTTCTAAGCCTACAATAATTACCACCACTTTACATCTTGCTATCCTTAAAGACACTTCACTTGCCAAAATTTTAGCACTTTCAATGTGATTGAGCTGGTGTTGAACATGAGGAAAATGGTCCATTTTTAAAAATCTTTTTATCATCTTCTAATCTGAAATTTTCCTATAGTTCAATGAAATTAATGCCTTTAACATTTTTCAGCCATACCAGAACCCCACTTTAGTGCTTTTATACTATTTTTAAGGGGTGATGTATGAAAACCAGTCTATAATTGGCTAAATGGAGACCCTCGAAAATCAAACACTTCTTTTCTTTTCAAAGAGTTGCTTCCATGGGGCAATGTGAGCTTTGAAAAGTGGATGCAATTTTGTAAAATTGCTGGCTTTGAATGCATTAAAGTCTGGAAAGTGTGTATTTTGTTTCAATTGAGTGTCTTGAAATTAAGGCTCTTGCTTGTAATTGCACTGTTTTAATGAGCCTTCAGGAATGATTGTTTTAAAACCGCCATCCTGAGTGTAAATGGAAATTATAAAAATTTGACAACTACCTTTAAAACGTAAAACCAAAAAAATGGTCAGAATCTGTTTGATATATTTAAAGAGATTAAATTAAATAAGTAGCTGCCACTACCACCATACCTCATTCCAGAAAACTTTGTATAGATTCTTTGTCCCTCTGACTACATGGATGGTGTAACTGAAGAAAACCACAATTCTTCATGAACTTCATAAGATAATAATAATAATAATAATAATAATAATTTACCTTAAAAAACAAAAAGAAAATCAAACAAAAGCAATAACAATAAATAAGAGTTGTGTACATTAATGGGTTTTATAAGGGTCCTTTCATACACATATATAATATACTTTGACGTGTTTCCCTCTCATACCTTCCTACCCTCTCCTCTCTTTAGTCTCCTTTGTTCCCCTACATTATGTCACTTCTACTTCCATGTCTTTTGTACAGATTTTACATATTGGTATATAAAATCTAAGACACACAAATGAGAAATATTTGTCTTTTTGAGTTTGGTTCATGTAAGAGGGTGTTCTCCAGTTGCATTCATTTTCCTGTGAGCACCACAATTGAAAAACTACCAGGAAATCAAAAACTCCAATCAATAAATGGGCTTATGAAATGACCAGAGAGTTCCTGAAAGAGCAAGTATAAACGAGTTATTTTGACTTGGTCTGAAATCTTCAGGACAACCTACTCACGATGGTTAGAGAGCAAATCTTTGTTTTCAGAAGGTACAGCTGCTTGGGTCAAATGTCTACATCTCAGAAGCATGAGGGCTCATTGTGGGCTCTTGGATACTACTTTGAGGGACAGAAGACTCTTCTTGTACCTTCTTCCAGATAGGCTGCTGTGATGAAAGGAGTCCCAGAGGAAATCAGAGCTGTTGCCTTTGCATCTTCATTCCTCCTAGTTTGTGTTTCCCACAGCCTAATCCAAAGCTTGGTTACTCTGGCAGCACTCAGTGAGAGAAATACAGAAGTTCATCCTCTGATTCACATCCTGAGGACCATGGGCAAGCACTGTCTGCTCATCTCCATCACCTTCCTTGAATCTGTTGTTGAACTATTTCATTTGGATGTTACCACTTGACCCCAGAGCTATTTCCTGGTGGGTCATTCGTGTCTCCATCTTTGTGCTCACCATGTAGGGGGAGCTGCCAGAGAATAAAACTAACATAGAAGGGCTGGAGATGTACTTCTGTGGTGGGATACTCACTCACCCTGAATCTTACTAGTTAGTTCAAAAATTTGTCAATAAAATATGTAAAAATAAACCCATGTCCTTTCTTGCAGCTAAGCTTGGATTGGGTTTTGGCTACTTGAAACCAAAAGGAATCTCCAAGAAAGCAGGATTTAGGAGATGGAAGTATTATTTGCCCAAACAAATATTACTGCTTGAATGTTCACCCAATGGTGAGGGAAGAATTTGTTGGCATTTTTTCATTAGTCAGTGCTGGGAAAGCAAAAATAAAAAAGAAGCAAAATCCAACCTCCATAGAGCCCCGAAGTAAGTTCTCTTTCTTTCTTTCTTTTTAAATTTTGTATCATTTTTTCCATTTTTTATTGGCTATTTTCTTTATTTACATTTCAAATGTTATCCCTTTTCCTGGTTTTCCCCTGGAAACCTCCTATCCCATCCCCTCTCCCTGTGCTTCTATGAGGGTGCTTCCCCCCACCCACCCACTCCTGCCTCCCCACCCTCGAGTTTCCCTACACTGGGGCATCTATGGAGCCTTCAAAGGACTAAGGATGTCTCCTCCCATTGATCCCTGACAAGGCCATCCTCTTCTACATATGCTGCTGGAGCCATGAGTCCCTCTTGTGTACTCCTTGGTTGGTGGTTTAGTACCTGGGAGCTCTGGGAGAGGTCTGATTGAGCATGGGGACCCCGTGCTCAGTCCAATGGTTGGCTGCAAGCATCCACCTTTGCCTTTCTTTCTTTCTTTCTTTCTTTCTTTTGTTTGGATTGGTTTTTTTCTTTTTCTAAAGAATTTTGTTCATGAATACAATATATATATATATATAGTATATATATATTGAATACATATATATTCATATCCACCTTCTCAACAAACCATCCAGTGAATGTCCTATCTCCAAACTCTTGTAATCTTCCTCTATAATTTTTATTGTTGTATTTTAAGAGGATTTCACTTATGTACCTGAGGCTGGTCTTGAACTTTTGTCATTCTCCTGCCTTCTCCACCCAAAGACTAGGATTACAGACATGTTACATCACACCATGCCAAAAGTACATTCTTAAGTAAGGACTTTTGAAGTTCTATAAAAAATAAAATGTGATCATACATAAGAAATTGGAAAGACAGTAAGAATGGTCTTGGAGACTAAGTAGTGGAGTAAGAAAGAACTAGGAAGTATCTAAAAGGGGTTTAGGTGTATTCAATAGCCGAATTAAGATTGAGGGAAGGTTCGTGAATTTAGTACACAAATGTTTTAGGGTACTACTGGTAGGGAGAAACACCTTTCTTTGTTAAGGGAATCCCAAGCATGCAGTCAGAAGTAGATGTGATCATGAAATAAGGGCCAGTTGCCTGGATCAGCTTTCAGATGGCAATTGCAGGGTGGAGATTAGTAGGGCCTGAGACATTTGCCCTGTGTCCTTGCCCTATATCCCATTGTCCTATGACTTCAAACCTAAAGAGCAAGGACTGTGAGCTCTCCGATCAGATAGGGATTTTATGAACTGAATTGGAACAAATGGACATTTCTAAGTTCTGAGCCAGATGTTTGCTTTTATGTCGCAGGGTTTTGTGTCTTTGGTTTCTGGTCTCTAGCCACATGCTAGAATATGATGAAGCCTCTGGAGAAGCCATAGAGAAGGCATCTCTGTTTGTGATCTCTGCTTGTGAGTGTACATGTAGCTGTACGTGCTGACGTGTTGGAGGGCAGCAGAGCTATGTAAAATGAACTTTAAAAGACAAAATTTATTTTGTGTGTGTGTGTGTGTGTGTGTGTGCGCGCGCGCGCGCGTGCATGCACGCACATGTGTAACATGTGTACAGGTACCCAAGGAAGCCAGAAAAGGGTGCCAGATCCTTTGGAACTAGCATTACAGGTGCTTAGAAGCTGCCTGATATGAATGCTGGGAACCAAACCCCAGTCCTTTGCAACAGCAACAAGGGCTTTTAGCTGCTGAGCTATCTCTCAGCATCCATCTTAATGTGTTTCTGATTAATAATCCCTTCGTCTGTTGGGAGGGAGAGGAGGGATTTCTGGCATTCTGCTCTACACACAGAGAAGTGTTTCACAGAACCAGTGGACAAACAGGTGGTTTCATCCCCCATGAGATTCAAATGTGCCCTAAGTTCCAATTTAGACAGCCCACAAAGGCCATTTCTCATGAGTCTGCTTCACCTTTGAAGAAAACACTGCTGACTACCTTTCCTCAGTTCATTTCTACCCATAAAATAGTCCTTTTGTGACGCTTCTCCCTTAAAAGCAATTCTTAGTGCCTGAGATAGAAGAAATGAAAAAGAAAGACTGAGATAAGATTTGAGAGACTTCTGCTCTGGGCCCTTGAAAGGAAAGATGCTTTAGTGAGGCTTTCGAATGATGAAAATTTTGATAGCTAATTTGGACAAAACAAGAAATAAGATGGCCCCCCAGGAGGTGAGTCATGAAACAGATGCACATGTGTTTCAAAGCTTCCAGTGCAGTATGTGAATGAGCACAGGTCAGGGCTTCACATGTCCCGCTCGGCAAATTCTCAGTGTCTGTCTCATGATCCAAGCACATTTTCTAACATCTAAATCCCTCAGAGGCACAGGCAGTGGTGTCCTGAGAGCATAGTATGAAAAAACTGGGTCTGTTCCTGATTTCCATTCTGAAACCTGGCCTTAGTGCCTAGGAGAAACAGCAGATTCATAGACCAGAATCTATCTATATCCCCAAATATTCAATGTTTGTGCTTCACCCTAAAAGGCAGTGTGAATTACACCAGAAAGTCGTGTGCTGAAAAAATATGGATCTAATCAATCCAGCATCGCTCAGGAAAACAAAGCCATTATTAAGCTAAGGCACTGGCAGGCTGTTCATTTTCCTGGTCAAGACCTGGAGGCGTGGCAATTTAAAGTTTTAGCTCTGCAACAAGCAACCCTTTCGCCTTGGAAACCTTTCTCCCTCTCTTCTGTTGCTAGGTCCTCCAGCTCTGTTCAAGCACTGTGCTTAATAGCTTTTGCGAGGAAGTGACATTCAGAGTTCCCTCGATCTGTCAGCATAATACCAACGTTGAAAAATCGCATGTTATATTAGTGAGGCCCTCTCCTTCCCTAAAGTCTGATCGCCTCACACCCTGCTTCCCAGCCTGAAAATACATTCAAAGAAGAACTTAAAAATGACTCTAACATTCGGCCAATTATTTCTGGGTTAACAGTCTTAATTTTTCCGTGTTGAAAATAGCTGCTCTAATTGATAAAATATAACATAAAATGTATTTGTGGATAAAGGTGCTCTTCCATTGTATGTCCTTTCGCGGAGCTTTCCTTTCCCAGTCGGTTACTAGGGGTGATAGAGGATAATTATTTGAATGCATTGTTCTGCGTTTTCTCTTTCTTTCATGTGCTTGTCAAGAAGCAGCTGCTTAACAAATAACTGTTAAATGTTGGGATGAATTAAAGAGTGCCTAAATCAGACCCGCCTGTTTCATATTGTGCTCCAGGTCAATATACAAGCTTTGTACTCATTGGGAGAAAAAAAAAATCTCTTCTAAGTATGTCAGAGGGGGTAGCAACATTGTTTTATATATATAGTTTTAATTTAACGATTGCTTTATTATGAAAAATGCTAATACAGCAAAATTGAAAATATCACCAGGGTTCTAAGACACAGACATATACAATATTAATTGTTTGAGAATGTCTTACATGCATACAATGTATTTCCTTTAAGGTTCATTCCTCCTCAGTCCTGCACTCCTCTTCATGTCTCTTCTTTCTTTCTTTCTTTCTTTCTTTCTTTCTTTCTTTCTTTCTTTCTTTCTTTTTTAAATTCGCTGAGCCCAATCTATGTTGCCCATATACTTCAGGGTGCAGGGCCATCTATTGAAGTATGGTTGATCTATCAGGGGCCACGCCCTTAAAGAAAGTCAACCCTCCCTTCCTCAAAAGCTACAGTTAACATCCCAACAGCTATTTGTTAAGCAGCTGCTTTTTGCAAGCATATCAGCTGTCGGTATCTCCTCAGCTAGGGGTGGGGGCTTGAGAGAACCTCCTCACCCCATGGTGGAATGCCAATTCCAATAATAATAAGCTAATTGGCCAATTGCTTATATTTTCACATGCATATCCACTTATGTTTCATATCCGGTTTCTTATTTAGGGACACCTGGGATGATTCTCATTTTAACTGTTAAAGCAATTCTTAACTTCTGGGTATGTTTGTTCCATAGATGTATATTGTTTCCCTTGAGCAATATCTAGGAGAAATTACTGGATCATAGGCTCGTTATACATTTAGTTTAACAAAAACCCAGCAGACCTTTTGCTAGTGCTGGTGACTGTAACAACAATGTATGAGAGTTCTAATCACCCAATTCATTAAAAATTTTGCTTTTTAAAAACCTTTCATACATGTGTACTGTATTTACATTATTCTTTCTCCTTCCTTCAACCCCTCCCATGCCCCCTCTCAAGTCCATAGTCTCCTTTTCTTTGATTATCATTGTTACAGTCATATAACAAATTAATATGAGTACTATAATCTGTGAAATTCATGTAGTGTTGCTTGTATGTATGTTTCTAGGATTGACCTCAATAAAGATTGGATAAGCAATTAGGGAGCTTGTCCCCGGTAAACCCTGATTTTTCCTCTCCCAGTGGTCATTAATTGCCAGTAACTCTTCATCTAGGGGTGGGCCTTATGAGGTTTCCCAGATCTGTGTTGGGATTTCAATGGGTATTGTCTTTGTGCAGGTCTTGTTTAGGTCACCATACTGTTCAGATGTCATGGCTGCAACTTCCCTGTTATATGTAGAAGACATAATCTCACAGCAAATGCCCTGGCCTACTGCTTAGATCTTAAACATGCGTACCCATTTATATTTCAGTTTGCTCACCCAGTTCCTTATTTATGGACACCTGGGTTGTTTCCTCTGGCTTGTAGAATCTTCCTGCTTCTCCTATGCTGTTCTCTGAGCCTTAGGTATAGAGATTATGTTTTAAATGTTACAACTGGGGCTTGGTACCTCAAGGCCAGTTGTTCATTGCATGTGGCCAGTTGTGTCTTTGCCAACATCTAATGTTGTCAGCTTTTTAAAAATTTAAGCCATTCTATTGGATGTGTATATTTTATTGCTCTAAAATTTGTGTTTCCCTGACAATTAATGATGCTGTATATTTTTTGTATATTATTGGCATTGGTGTATGTTCTAGTATGAAGGACTTATGAAAATATTTACAAGTGTATGCCTCATTATTTAGTGTTAGAATTCTAGTTTGTTTTATTGAGGCAAGGTCTTAAGTTTCCCAGGCTCGTCCTAAATTTATTATGTAGCTGAGGCTGTCCTTGGGCTCCTGCCTCAGTCTCTTCATTGCTAAGATTCTAAGATTGCAGATATGTGCCAGTATACTTAACTAAGATAGATCTGTCTGTCTGTCTGTCTATCTATCTGAGATTAGTCTTCTCTCAAGTATGTTTTCTGAGTTTCACATAGATGATATGGTTTAGAATCTATTTTGGGTTACTTTTGCATATGATGTGAGGTAGAGAATCATGTATTTTTCCCTTTCTGTATTGGTGTCTAATTATTCCAACTCCATTTTTTAAACAAACTGTTCTTTTTCTGGACTCACTTGGTGTCATTTAAAGGATCATATGACTGTACAATTGGAAAGATCAATTTCTAAGATCCACTGTGTGACATCAATTTATTTGTCAGTCATTATGCCAACATTATGCTGTCTTGACAGCTTTATCATTATAATAAATCATTAAGTCAGATAGCATAAATTCTTATTCATTGTCTACAAAGTTATTGATTACATATACACACACACACACACCCCTTGGGTTTTCGTGTCATTTTAGATTTAGATGGTCAATTTTTTTTGTTGTTTTGAGACACAGTCTCACACTGTAGTCCAGGATGACTTGGATCTCACTATGTAATTCAAGCTAACCTTAAAATTGCAGCAATCCTTCTACCTCAGCCTTCCCAGTATTAAGATTATAGATGTGAGCCACCATACCTGGATTAGCCTTCCAGTCTTTAAAAAAAGACATGCAGATGTGTCCTGGAAAGCATTTGTTTCTATAGATCACTTTTAGGAGAACTGACATCTTACTAATTGAATCTTCCATGTATAAAATGATGTATCTCTATAGTTATTTATATCTGCCTTAATTTCTTTCTTTGGTAGTTTATATTTTTAGAGTAGAAGTCGGCTTCTATAAAATTCTTGGTATGTTAAAGGTACAGATGTTATATGTAACATATATCATATATTATATAGAATATATGTTATAGATTATATGCTCCATATTACACATAAATTTTAAAATATGTTAGTTATATTAGAGTTATTTCATAATTTTGATAGTGTGAAGGGGAATCAGATTTTTAACTTGTATTTTTAATTCTTTATCATCAGAATTGAGTTTTCATGTACTTTTCTATTCTGTGACTTTACTACATTTTTATTACTAGTTCTAGATGTTGAGTCTCCTGCCTCTTGTACATGATAATGTCACTAGCAAAACAGTTTTTCAATCTTTCTGCCTTTTACTTCTTTTCAGTTTGCCTTACTGAACTGGGCAAGACCTCTTGTACAATACTGAATGTACATGCTGATGGTGGGCAAACTTTCCTTTTAATATTCTTGTGGGAAAAAATTCAGGGTTCCACCATAGCTGCATGCTCTTAAAGGCTGTCCTTTATCAGGTTGAAGAACTTTGCATTTAAGGAGTCCCTGGTTGGGCTAGAGAGATGGCTCAGTGAATTAAGTACTTGTTTTGTGATTGTGAGGACCAAAGTGCAGATTCTCAGAACCTACAGAAAAGTTGGGGGAAGTATGGCAGGAGGTAATCTCCTGTAACCTCATTACTTAGGAGGCAAAGATAGGAGATACATGGGACAATCTGGAATCAGTGAGCTCTGGATTCAGCTAGAGATCCTGTCTCAATAAATAAAGTGAAGAGTGTTTCAAGGAAGACGTCCAACATCAACTTTAGGCCTCCATGTGTACCTTCCCACACATATGAATCCAACACACACACACACACACACACAGAGAGAGAGAGAGAGAGAGAGAGAGAGAGAGAGAGAGAGAGAGAGAGAATAATGATACATGTTGCATTGTTGTATTGGTTTCTTTTCTATTGTAGTGGTAAAATATCCTGACCACTTAAGGGAGAAAGAGAGTTTGTTTTGACTCACAGTTTCAGAGGGGCACAGTCTATCAGGACAGCAGAGCCATGGCAACATGAAGGAAGGCATGGTGGCTGTAGCAGAAAGCTGGATGATCACATGGCACCTACACTCAGAAAATAGAAGCCAGGAGCAAATGGGACAAAGCTATAACACCTCAAGGCTGGTCACTGGCTTCACCTCCTAAAGCTTCCTTAACCTTCCCAGCTGTGGGACTGAGTATTCAAACATAGGATCCTATAGGCAAAATTTCATATTGGAACCACAAGAAATGCATATAATCCCAGCACTGAGGAGTTTTATAATAATGAGTGTGGGACCTGCATAGCAAGTTTGCGCATCCTATCCCAGAAAAACAAAAGCATGTTCTTTTTATTCCTAACTTGCTACTAGGTCTTTGGGTTGTAAGTGGGTGTTCAATTACCTTTCTGCATCTAGTTATCACATGGTTTTCTCCTGTGTTCTGTTAATATGGTAAATGGTACTGAGAGATCATTAATGCTAAATCCTGGGATAACTATATTTGATCATTGGGTATCATCTTGACATATTCATTGAATTCAATTAGCTAGTATTTTGTTGAGAACTATTGTTATATCTACGATGGTGATGAACGAGAGTCTGTATATTTCTTTTTTGGACATTTTTTCTTAGCATATTTTGGAACTAAGATGCTGCTGATAACAGCATTAGGTGGTGTTCTTCCCTCCTTTATTCTATAAGGAAGTTTTGGTGAGATTCGTATGATTTCCTGCATAAGTTTCTGATAGGATATGGGTCTTGAGTTTCCTTTTTTGGAATTTTTAAACACTATGTATCTAAATTCTCTAAGATATACAGCTATTTATGCTCATTTTCTATGCCCATTCTGTCAACAAATTCTATGGAGGTGACCTTCACAATACACCCAGAATCTTTTAAAAAGTTTTTATTTCTATATTGTGGTGTGTGTGTGTGTGTGTGTGTGTGTGTGTGTGTGTGAGTGAGAGAGAGAGAGAGAGAGAGAGAGAGAGAGAGAGAGAGAGAGAGATTTCAGGTATTCAAAGTGGCCAGAAGTATCTGATTCCATAGAGCTGTAGTTAAAAGCACTTGTGATGAGCCTGACATGAGTGCCAGGAGTCAAACTCCTCTGGAAGTGTAATATGAGCTATTAACCACTGAGCCACCTCTCTAGCAATATCTACAGCAGTATCTCTTCTTAAGCTCCTCGGCTACCACCTTGGTGGTAAAAATCACAATCCTTTCCTCCTTGGCTTTCCACCTTGATGGATTTCCTTTTCCATCATTTTTTCCTTAAATTTGATTCTCAGTACAGCAGCCAGTGTGCCTCTTATTGGAAGTCACACTGTGTCCTTACATAAGACCATTCCCCTGGACGTAAAAGAAAAACATCTTTGTGGTAACTGTCTTAGTTAGGGTTTTACTGCTGTGAACAGACACCATGACCAAGGCAACTCTTATAAGGACAACATGTAATTAGGGTTGGCTTACAGGTTCAGAGATTCAGTCCAGTATCATCAAGATAGGAGCATGGCAGCATCCAGGCAGACGTGGGGCTGGAGGAGCTGAGAGTTCTACTTCATCTGAAGGCTGCTAGCAGAACACGGGCTACCAGGCAGCTAGGATGAGGTTCTTAAAACCCACACCCACAGTAACATGCCTACTCCAACAGGGCCACACCTCCTAATGGTGCCATGCCCCATGGCAAGCATATGCAATCACAGTGACCTACAGAGTTGAATGTGGTACAGCATAGCTGGAACCCTCTTTCTGCCATTCTGCTCCTTTTCTTCACTCCCCAGCATTCACCTCCTTGCTGAGCCTCAGGGCAAGTACATATGATTTCCAATCTGCTAAGCACATTTCTTCCCAAGGGTCTGCAATTTCTGCTTCCTTAACTTCTTCAAATTTTGCATAAGTGTCATTGTCTAAGTAGAATCATTCCTGAAAACATCCAAAATGCCCAATGTCCCTTTGTGTTTTCTGTACATTTCCCTTTTTGTTTGTTCTTAACTCCCTCACATCATCATCATCATCATCATCATCATCATCATCATCATCATCATCATCTTCTTCTTCTTCTTCTTCTTCTTCATCATCATCAACATCATCATCATCATCATTTTCTTCTTCATCATCATCATCATCAACAACAACAACATCATCATCATGATTTTTGAGGTAGGCTCTTGCTGTGTAACTCCTGCTGTCTTGCAACTCACTATGTATATACACTAGGCTGGCCTTAAACTCACAGAGATCCTCCTTGCCTCTGCCTCCTCAATGCTGGGATTAAAGGCACACACTACCATGTCCAGCCATCTTTATTTTTGACTGATTTTATTTTATATGATTAATTTACTTTATTCTATGTGTATGAGTGTTTGCTTATATGTATGTGTCTTAGTCACTGTTCTATTGCAGTGAAAGGATACCATGACTAAGGCATTCATTAATAGAAAACATTTAATTGGGGGTTTGCTTCCAGTTTCAGAGTCTTAGTCCATTGTTATCATACAGAACCATGCAGGAATGATGAAATAGCAGAAGGTTATGTCCTGATCTGCAAGCAGAAATAGAGATAGAATTAGATAGATAGGTGATAGATAGATAGATAGATAGATAGATAGATAGATAGATAGATAGATAGATAGAAACTGGACCTGGCATGGGCTTTTAAAACCACAAAGCCCATTCCAGTGACATATTTCCTCCCAAAAGGCCACACTTAACTAATCCTTCTTAATCTGTTCAAGTAGTTCTATTTCCTAGTAATTAAACATTCAAATACATGGGCATTTGGGGGTCATTCTTATCCAAAACCACCACAGTATGTGTATCAAATCTCTGCACTGACTGAAGAATGATAGAATCTCTATTCTGGATCTAGAAGGCTAGGAGAGTGTTTTAGCTCCTCTGAAACTGGAGTCACAGACAGTTGTGAGCAAGTGTCTTAGCCCAATCTCATTTATCCATAGAATCATCAAAAATAAAATTCATAAATCTGGGGCAGTAGAATTGACTCACTGGGTAAAGGTACCTGATGCCAAGTCTGTCAACTTGAGTCCAGGAACCTGAAGGTAAAATGGTTGGGGTTCACCACAACATGATGAACTGAATTAAAGGTTCACAGCATTAGAAAACTTGAAAATCACTGCCTTAGATGCATAAACCCAGTTGAAGATGGCAATGGTTGTGATTCCATTCTTGTGCAGCTTTGGTCCTTTTGATTCTTTTGGCAAATGTGGATTTAGTGGAGGGAAAAGGCTATTTACAGTGTGAATCTTTAAGAACTGTGAGCTGATCTCAGATTTCCCTTCAGTGTGAATTGCTGGCAGAGCCTGAGGTTAGGAATGCCTGTAAGGTTTTCCTCCACCTGTCACCCCTCTCTATCTGAGTGAGGTTCTTGCTTCCCTCACAGGGACTTCTGTGGTATATAGATTGTTCATCTTGAGTGGTGGAAAAATATAGCTCTTAGTGCTGGGTGACCAGAGTCTATGGAAGATTTTAAAGCCAATCTTCCCTTTCATTCAAAATCTATTTGTAAATGTTCCATGTGCATTTAAAAAGAGCCTCACATCGCACTGTTCTCAGTTGTGGTTCCCTTTAGACTCTTGTATTACTCCCTGTTTTTTCCAGAACAATTATACCAAAATAGCCAACATTTATCATCCCACAGTTTGGTAAGGAATAGAAATTTAGGTATAGCTTCATTGCAAATTTTTATGATGCCTTCTTGTTTCCCAGAGTGTCCTCGAACCCTGGGTTCAAAAGATCTTCTTGCCTACCTAAGCCTCTCAAGAAACTGGTACATGCCAGAATTAACTTAGGAATTTCCTAAAGTTAATTAGTGTATGCTGTGTTTCATAAGTCTATAGATGTGAAACACAGCCCTCACCTCAAAGTTGAAAGTAATAGCTTATAATCTGAGCCAAATATTAGTGACCATGGCATGAGAACATGAATTCAGGTTAACATGAACGGTATTTTCAGATAGGAAAGCTATTATATGAATTTATTATCATCTCAGAACAAAAGAAAGTCATAAATCAAGGCATTTAGCAAGCACACTGGTGGGTCCATCAGATAGGCAAAGCAGGGAAATAGTTGTTTGGGGTATCAGATGGTATCTGGGTATTCTAGCTTTGGGATTGGTAGAAGATAGTGGCTGGCTAAGGTGATGCATTCTAAAGGGTTTCCTGATAGCTGGAAGGATGTTAGAGCAGATACAGAGATGGACAATAAATAGCTATTAAGGGGATTAGAGAGAACACAGTCGTTTTAGCTCTAGATCTGCCACATGCCAACCTTCCAATAGTCACAAAGTTCTAGTCCATTAAATGACTCTGTCGCATCTTCAATACAGCTACAGTTCTTTTTGGGAAATTTTATATCACAACCCCTCCTGTTGGGAGAGCACCACAGTTTGTGCACTGAAAGGGGAAATGCTGTCTTATGAGCCAGGATGCTAGAAAGTCTCGTTTCTAGAATCTGACAAAGATAGGCTGAGAGAGCAGGAGAGCTGCTTTTAGGACAAAAAAAATCATTATTCAAGTCAATAAAGGAGAAGGACCTGAGTCATATCGACATTATTAACCATCATGATCTAGGTCTGAGGTTTTGTTTGGTTTTTCTTACTTCGGTGTCTGATGTAACATTAACATGGGTATGTACTATAAATATCATAGCTAAGATTAAAGCAATCAAGAACACAGTTTGGTCAATGAAGCATAAGTAATAGATAAGAGAAAACAGTCATGTTAACTCAAGTAATCGTGTGTATTATTGGACTCTAACTAGAATGACTGTGTGTTTCACTGTGTCTATAGACATTCGTATTTTATTAAATAGTCTATCTAGGGACTGGAGAGATGACTCCTTGGTTAAGAGTGCTTGCTGCCCTGCCAGAAGACCTGAGTTCAGTTCTCAGAAGCCACATAAAATGTTTCACTACTCTGCATACACAACAACAACACACACAACAACAACAACAACACACACACACACCAAACAACCACACAAGTATTTCAAACCATATATGGAAATCTGGTTTGAAATATTTGAAGTAATTATAGTCATCCCCTTCCCCCATTCCTCCTTCCCTCACCATGTGTATTTGTATGGCGTGTGTGTGGTATGTCTCAGGATGCACGTGCCTGTGTGTACATGGAGGCTATGTTTACTCCTTTGAGATAAAAACCTTTCATTGAACCCTGTGCAGCCAACACAGCCCCAGGAATCCTCCTGTCTCTACACCCCTGTCAATGCTGGGGTTGCAGGCACGTGCATGACCACACTCAGCTTTCGGCTTGGGTTCTGCAATCTGAGCTCAGGACCTTATGCTTGCACATCTAGGGAGAGATGTCTCCGTTCTAACAATCACCTTTTGATTCTAACTTCTTTTGGCCAGTTTGACTGCATGATTACACTCTCATATAGAGTAGTCAGTTCCAATTCTACAAAAGACTGGTCTTTAATATCTAAATTATTGGAACTCTTATTTGTGAACTAATGATTTCATTCATCCCATTATTTTGCTATTGAATCAGATTCCAGTTTAAGAAAATCAATGGATACTATATTACAGAAGAAACTAGATAAGTAATAGCATATTGCTTTGAATTTTTCTGACAAAGTCATCTTTTCCCATGTATTAAATATTATTAGTGACTAATTATTATTAGGAATAGGTTTGTGACTAACCAAAATTCCACCGATTGCTCCTCATTTCACGATCAGGAGGGGGAACGGTACCCCAGTTGGAGCAGTTTTTTATTGCTTATCCATTTCTCAATGGAAAATAGGAGTATTATTTACTTATTTTAAAAATTCAGATTAACTTCCTGTGGGATACAGTTAATGTATAAACAAGAGCTCTTATAGTATAATCTTTTAAGTTACAATTTATTTATTTTTAAATTTATTATTTCTGTGTCTTATTTTTTATTGTGAATCATTTAGATTCTTAAATTCATGTACATCATTTTTTTCTGTCCTAAAATTCTTAATCCAGCTTCTCTACTTTTGTGATATTTCTTTGGCTCTAGCATATTCTGATATTGATAAAAACATCATGAAGGTTGCTGCCATTGGAGAATGAGAGCTTTGTGTTATTTTGGTGAAAAGGAGCCAACTCCAATTTTTTGGTTTCCCTAACAAGAGTTGATAGAGCTCAAGTTGTTGTGAAGTGGTCAGATTTCTGAGTATTCCACAGGGCCTGATAGTAGCGTGTACCTCCGGGATTTGAACCCATCAAGTTATTCTTATACATTTTTGTGTGGTGAATGTGGTTAGGTCCCCTATTGTTCAGTTTCAAAGGGGCATTTCCAAGGCAGATGGTCATCAGGAGTAGTTATACTAAGAGCAATCACATGGATTGGAAGAGGTTGACTTCTATCTAGGAATTTATTGCATGTTAATACTTCCAATATCTCAGGAACATAATAATCAAATTTATTGAACCCACTTAATATTATTTCAGGTTGCTTTTTCATTAGAAAGGATTTTGTTTTTGCTTTAAGAATTTAGATCTACAAGATAAAAGGTTTACCCAAATGGAGTTCTTTGAGATGATTTAAAATGGGTCTTTGTCAATATAAAAAGTGAAGTTTTTATACTGATTAGTGAGAGTCTTTAGGAAGGTAGTGAGAAATTTTTAAAAATTTCAAACATGAAAACTTCATTTAAGCAGAGTAGGATGTTTAGGTATGCAAACAATCATGACAGAAACATGAATAATGAAAGGATATAATAATACTAACTTCACTTAATTGTTTTACTAAAAGCAAGACTGGCATGACTTCTCTGTTTTCAGGAAATGTATCATGGAAAATCTCAAATATGTTTTAAAGTTATAGATGTAAAAATATATAAGAAATATGTTTTAAAAGCAAAAGAGTTTATAGACATGGTAAAGGAGTTTCAAGTTTAGTAACAGGGCTTTTCACTATTGATATAGTTGAAAATGAATAGCTCCCAGCTTTCCTTTAACATTTTGATTTTTTATTTGTATGCATGTATGTGTGCATACTCATATGTGTGTGTGTATATGTGTATGTATACGTATTTACATGTATATATATGTATATGTGTGTGTATATATGCATGTATATGTATTTACATGTATATATATATATGTATATATATATGTATATGTGTGTGTGTATACTCATATGTGTGCAGGTGCCCATGGAAGTGTAAAGGAGGCATCAGATCCCCCAGAACTGGAGTTACAGTTAGCTTTCTGGCGGGGTACCCAACTTTTCTGGAATTGTATATAGATGCATCTTCAGAAGGATCTGCCACAGGTTTGAGATGAAAAATATAAATCTGAGAGTTCTTACGTTTTTGTCAGACAGGAGGAAGTACATGAGAGAGTGAATGTGACTGGTACTTACCAGAGACTTTGATGTGGAGGCTTTCTCAATTCACAAAGCCATTGGTTTTAGATCTCATTAAATTAGTTACCGTCTTTCCTAAGTACAATATTGAAAAATTCTGGCAGCTGATTCTGAATTTTCAGTTATGGCCCTTCTGAGTTTTTTAAAGATTTATTTATTATTATTTTATGTGTGTTAATGTCCTGCCTGCATATATATCTGTGGACTATGTGCATGCATTACCCACAGAGGCAAAAACAGGGCATTGGATCCCCTGAAACTGAAGTTAGAATTGTTAGTCAGCATGTGGTTGCTAGGAACAAACTGGGGTCCTCTGGAAGATCAGTGGATTATTTAATTTTCTATTACTGTGATAAAACACTGTGAACAAGGAAACACAAAATAAAGTGTTTAATTGGGCTTATGGTTCTATAGAGTTAGAATACATGATGACTAATCAAAGGCATGGTGGCAGGAATAGCTGAGAGCTACTCACATGTCAAATTTTGAGTAGAGGGCCAAGAGCACACTGGGAGTGGCACAGCTCTTTTGAAACCTTAAGGCTTACCCCCAGTAACCTACCTTCTCTAACAGGACCACAGCTCCTAATCCTTTCAAATAGTTACATCACCTGGGGACCAAGTAGTCAAACATACGAGCCTATGGGTACCACTTTTATTTAAACCACCACGTTGCAGCAAGTGCTCTGAGCCATCTCTCCATCTTAGCTGTTACTTTTAAAGGTATTATAATGGCATATAATGTCTCTCTCTAACAAGAGACTTACACAATTCTTTGCCTATTTTATAGTGTCCAGTAATTATTCTTATAATTGATATTTTGCAAATATAATTAGATTTAGACATAGGATAACTAATGAGAATATTTTGGACTAAAAAGCTAAAAGTATTAGTCAATTTTGAGAATTGATTTCTTCATAGTGCTGTGACTTGAAAAATTATAGGCTAAGTAAAAATTCTATATAATAGACCTAGCTAAACAAACAGATTTAAATATTGTTCATTACAGTGAAAGCCACAATAACTATGCAATTACTGGAGATGTCTCAGCTTGGAATGATGCTTGCTAATGGAATTTTTCTGTACTATTAAGGTGGTGGGTTTCTGACAAGGAAAGAGCTTTTAATCCAAAGGAAAGGCAGCAAATTTTAATATTAAGGCATATTTATATCTAATGTGGAGAAATGTGGATAAAATCTAATTTCCAAATTTCTAATGCCTCATTCATTAAAGGGATACAACTTAGAGCCCTTGTGTTTTAAGCCATCTGTGTGTGTAAATTTAAACCTTGTTGCTATGTAAAGTAAGTGCATTCAGTTTTGATGTAAAGCAGTGGGTCAGAGAGCTAAAGTTCTCAAGCTGTGGGTCATCACCCCTATGGGGAGTCGAATGATCCTTTCACACAGTTGCCTAAGACCACATTCCGATGCATAACAGTAGGAGATTACAGTTATAAAGTAGCAACAAAATTAATTTTATGTTTGCGGGTTACCATAATATGAGGAACTGTATTAAAAGGTTGCAGCATTAGGAAGGTCAAGAATCACTGTCCTAAAGAATATTTTAATAACTTCTCATTATAGAGCAAATTTGATCATATAGCATTATCTTTAAATTTTATTTTTTTAGTTAACTTTTTATGATATACTTTAAACTTCTATTTTTGTCCTCATATTTCTTTTTGGATAAATCTTTCACTTTAAATCAAATTTGAATTTTATCATATAAATTACTTCTTCATCTAAGAGTCTTTCCTTTAAGTCTTAACCAAATATATGTTCTTAACCTGTATCTATTTTATACCTGATGGTTTCTATCTCATTTTATTTTTTTAAACAAAATTCCAAATTTAGAGAAAAACCTTTTCATTATAAAACAAAGTGACTGTATGTTTTAACAAAATGCAAGAAATATAGAAAATATGGACATCATATCTTGTGGTGGTTTGAATGAGAATATGCCCCCATAAACTCAGGTATTTGAACACTTAGTCCCTATTTAGTGGTACTGTTTGGACAGTCCATGGAGGAAATGCAGCTTTGTTGGGGAAAGTTTATCACTAAGCATGGGCTTTAAGAGTTTATGGCTTTGCCCTTACTTCCAGTTTGCTTTCTCTGCTTCTTCCTGACTGCAGTTGAAGATGTGAGCTCTTACCTCCCTGCCCTGGCCACGGCTGCCATGCCTCGCCACCACTTATGGACTCTCCCCCTGGAACCTTAATCCCAAATACAATCTTTCCTTCCTAATTTGCCTTTGGGTATGTGTTGTGTCATTGCAATGGTAAAGTAACTAATATATATCTTATATACAAACAATAACAAAAGGAAAAATATCTTAACAGTCCTGGCCTAGACATTTCTATTTTAAATTAAATTAACTTGTTCGATTTGCTTATGTGCTATGAATGAAATGAACTTGGAGTAGGTTTACATGAGCATTTGCTCACCTGTTAACCAATCTGAACGACATCCTTATGTAGGTGACTTGGTCATGTAAACATACCACATAATGGGATCTGTAAAGATAATGTAGGAAAGCATATATACTGATAGAATAAGATGACATAACCTTCAGGTTAAAACTTAGCCATAAGACAAAACAAAAAAGAATTTAATCACAGAATGAAATAAGATAAGACCACCTCCTTATTTGTGGTTGAGGTTGTAAGTCTTAAGTAAAATTCACTACTATTTGGATTTTAAAATATTTTTCTTTTGAACAATCTGTTTTTGTTTGTTTGTTTTTAAAAACTTTATAAAGAAAAAAAATCCAGATTGACTATCTTGGGATATGCCCAAAGGATTCTAAAGCAACACACTACAGAGATACTATCTTGTATATTAGCATACTATTTACAATAGTCAAGGAAGAAATAGAACCAGTCTAGACTTCCACACAATCCAACAGATGAATGGATATACAATATGTGGTATACACATACATAATGAAATCTTATCCAAACATAAATGATAATCATGAGAGTTGCAGAAAATAGATAGAACTGAAATCATTCTGTCAAGTAAAATAAGTCAGACTTAGAAAAATACTGTGTTTTCTGTCATAAGTGTGAACTAGATTTATAAGTGTGTGTGTGTGTGGGGTCTGTGTGTGTCACGAACCTAGAAAGGAATCAGGAAAGGGGAGTAGGAGATCTTAAGGCATTGGATAAGAGTGTAAGGGAGTCCATGTGACATGGAAGCAGACATTGGAACTGTCAGGCTAAAGGGAAGTATATTAGTCACCTTTCTCTTGCTGTACTAAGATACCATGACTAAAAGCAACTTATAGAAGGGATAGCTTATTTTGGCTTTTGGTTCCAGAGGTGGAATTCATAATGGTGAAGAAGGCATGGCAACAAGTAGAAGCAGAAGAAGCTGGGGTATCACACCCAATTATACTCAGAAAATAGAGAAAGTGAGTAAGAAATGGGGTGACTATATAAACTCTTAAAGCCTAACACCAGGGATGCACTTCTTCCAGCAAGGCTTCACACCGTAAACGGTCCATAACCTCACCAAACAGTACCACCAGCTGTAGTTCAAATGTTCAAATGCAGCAAGCCTCTGGAGGATGCTTCTCATTTAAGTCACCACAGAAGGCAAGCAGCACGAGCGAGGCCCTGAGCATGAAGGAAGGTAGTAGGCCTACAGATGAATTAGAACGAAGTATAATGACACGCACATCTGAAAATGCCTTGGTGAAATCCAGTGCTTTCTCTACAAACTTGAAAAATTAATTAAAAAGCAAGTTCTCAGATGACTTAGAAAGTCCCATAATCAAAGGTTTTTAGCTCAGTTTTTACCCAGGGTACACGTTTCTTTCCCTCTAGCCTTGATCTTTAAAAGGACCACACCAATCGTTTCTTTTGATGCACAACTATGTTCTGCTTGGGATTAACAGAGAAGACAGAAAGAGGGTGAGACAAAAGGAGGCAGAGGCAAGGATAGCTGATAATAAAGGCCTGAAAAAAGGGGCTTCAGATCTGACACAACCTCTAATTTTCAAATATTTGTTACTGATTTAAAATCTTTCACCTTTTTTGGTGTATTAAAAAGTCCCTCTCTTATTAATTTCTTTTGCTTCCCCCCCCCCCGAGATAGGATCTCATTATGTAGTCCTGCCTATCCTGAAACTTACTATGTAGACCAGGTTGGCCTTGAGCTTACAGAGATCCACTTGCGGGTACCTCTCAAGTGCTAGAATTAAAGGCAAATGCATCCACACCCAGCAAGAAAACTAAAAATTGTATTATTTTTCTCTTAGATGTTTAAATTATAAAGTGCATTGTTCATTCATCATATTTAAAAAATATTTTCTTTTTAATTATGTGTATGTGTGGGGGATGGGGGTGTGGGGATGTGGGGGTGTGGATACCAGTGCAGAGGCCAGAAGATATCAGATCCTGAGAAGTGAACCTGGGTCCCCTAGGAAAGCAGCATGTGCCAACTTCTATGCTATCTTTCCAGCTCCCCACTCACCAACTTTCATTTTATTGTCAGGACTTCTGGCAATAAAACAAAAACAAGCAAAGAGCAATTTAAGAATATTAAGTATTTCTAAATTTTAAAATAGTACCGCGTTCTCTTAGTCATGGACAGACCTTCAAAAAAATTCTCTATTTGGTAAAACAATGCCGATTCCCAAAGAAACTTGTTTTTCTAGATTCTGGCCCTATTAACCTTCATTAAAGGGCTGGACATGAGAAACATTCCTCAATAACCTGACAGTTTTTTTCCAAGTTAGGAGATTTTTAAGAATTAATATTAATTACTTACGAATTTTATATCCCTCCTCTCTTCCCAATCCGTTCCCCATCACCTTTCCTCTTTCCCCACCCCCATTCACTCCTTTATTTTCCCTTCAGAAAAGAGCAGTCCTCCCAGGGGTATCAAACAAACAAACACGGCCTATCAAGTTGTAGTTAGACCTCCCCTCATATTAAGGCTGGATGTGCCAACCTAGTGGGAGGAAAGGGTCCCAAAACAGGCAACACAGAGACAGGCCTTGCTCCCACTCTTAGGAGTCCCACAAGAAGAGCAAACTACACAACTGTAACATATGTGTAGTAGGTCCAGGTCTGTCTCATGCATGCTCTCTGGTTGGCCGTTTTATTCTCTGTGAGCCCCTATGAGTCCAGATTAGTTAATTGTGTGGTGTTTCTTGTGGTGTCCTTGACCTCTCTTAGCCTGACAGTTTTTAACCCTATTTCCCTAGCTACTCCTACAATGTTGGAGTATGGACCCAAGAGGAAAAATTTCAGCCCCGTTCCCTTCCCTTTTCTGCCCTTTAACTACCCCAGCTTGGAAGTAACTGAATGAGTTTGGTTCTAATGATTGAGACCCCCTTGTCTAATGAATAAAAGCCTGTGCTTTTTTAGTCCCTCTGTCTGTCCATCCCATCCTCCTCGTCAATCCACATAGTATTACTATGATTATCAAACACACAACCAGCTGGGATATCAAATGGGGGGTTTATCTTTTTTTTTTTTACTCACAATATTTCCTTCTTCCTTGAATTTCTGTTCCCACTTCTAAACTTTCTGTCTTTTTTCTTTTTAATTTCAAACTTCTGTGGTATCTGTGTTTCAGATCAGATTCCTATATGCCTCATGATGTCAACTCCCTCGGTTCTTCCTCCAAGGTCAGCTCTTCCCATCTCATCTCGGGATTGTACTTCACATTGACTGGTCCATGAGGGAAACAAGGACATTCATTGCCTTTTCAAGGTTATCTTCCCAGCCGAGCAAGCCAGGAATGATGTATGTTGTTTTGAGCTCCCTTTGAGGCCATTTCACATCCTGGGGAGTTCCCTTGACACCTCTCTCCTGTTTGGCTTGGGGACAGGGGAACATGTGCCTTTTATTTTTGGCATCTTTATGATCAAGGTCTCATAAAGTTTCTAAGCTAAAAGGGCAAGGTTGTAGTGAACAAGAGAAAAGTTAGAAACCTCATTGCAGTTAGATCCTTGAGGAGCAGCAGGACAGAAAGGTCAAATGCTAGCAAACAAATGCTCTCAAAACGAACAAATACCCCAAATGAATAGGGATCCAGCAACAAGCTTGGGATGAAAATAAATGGACCATTGACAAAACCATAGAGAGGTCTGGACTGCAGGAACAACTAACCATCATCCAGCCACACAGGCAACTCACACAGTTGAGGACAAAAAGACCCATGTTGGTATCTGGTACAGCTCCGGGTAACTTCTCCATTTAAAATGGATTATGCTCTCAGTCCTGTTAAGGTACTAAAGCTCTTCTACCAAAGTATAGCTATTACTACTTTACCAAAGGGTGGTAAGAGCCAAATATGAGTAACTAGGGCCCTGGGAACACAGATTGGGGACTTCAATACACATGGTCTTTGCATTTGATACATCAAAATATATTAAGTATACATCTATAAATATTTTGGAGATTCATTTATATCTAAACACAAGCATGCAAAAATGCCTAACAAATTCGTATTCTCAATAAAAATGCACTTTAATTTATTTAGCTGTCTTTATCGGTATACTCCTTGGATATCCTTATAATCCGATTATTGTAAGGATATTAGCTTCAAACTTATTTTAAAGTCATTTTTGGTATTTATTTGTTATTTTTACTGAAAATAAATGTTTTTCATACAATATATTCTGATTATGATTTCTCATTCGCCCAACTCCTCCTCCCCTTCCCCAGTGTATACCCTTTCTTGTTCTCGATCATTAGAAAACAAAGAAACATCTGAAAATAAAAGAAAGAAAAAAGAAAAAGGAATAAAATAGGCTGAAATAAAAACAAACCTAAAGGGGACAAAATCAAGCTTCCTGACAATAACAGTGGAAGCCACTGTTTCAATGAGCCATGGAACTCAGATTGGAGAATTTCTTTTACATTTATTTCATGTGTGTGTGTATGTTTGTGGGTCCATGCATGCCATGATGTATGTGTAGATATCAGAGGACAACTTGTTAGAAAGGTTTCTCTCCTTTCACCATATTGGTCCTGGGGATTGAACTCAGGTTGTCTAGTTCTGTGACAAGCAGCTTTACTTTTCTGGGCTGCCCTACTGACACCTATGGAGAGGAAGCTTGATGCAACCACTGGCTAGGGCCTCATCTCTATTTACTTTACTATTTCAGTGCACATTGGCCTGACTTCTGGCAGTACTGAATTTGCTACCCAAGGTGTTTCTCTTACATCTTAAGACCCTTTTTTACCAACCAGCCTATCTTAGTCAGGGTTTCTATTCCTGCACAAACATCATGACCAAGAAGCAAGTTGTGGAGGAAAGGGTTTATTCAGCTTACACTTCCATGCTGCTGTTCATCACCAAAGGAAGTCAGGACTGGAACTCAAGTAGGTCAGGAAGCAGGAGCTGATGCAGAGGCCATGGAGGAATGCTGCTTACTGGCTGGCTTCTCCTGGCTTGCTCAGCTTGCTCTCTTGTAGAACCCAAGACTTCCAGCCCAGGAATGGTACCACCCACAATGGGCCCTCCCCCTTGATCACTAATTGAGAAAATGCCTTAGCGCTGGATCTCATGGAGGCATTTTCTCAACTGAAGCTCCTTTCTCTGTGATAACTCCAGCTGGTGTCAAGTTGACACACAAAACCAGCCAGTACACAGCTCAAAGAACACAACTAAAAGCAGCGTATTAGTTATCCTTCTCCTCTCTGGGACCAGATATCTAGCAAAAACAAAAACAAAAACAAAGAACAATTTAAGGAAGAGAGGGCAATTTTTGCCTTACAATTTACAAGAATGTAGTCCATCAGTGTGGGAAAGCCATGGTGGCAGAAGTAAATTGGACCATGGGGCCATTGAGAAAGCAGGAGAATGGCAGTGTTTTCTCCTTTTATTCAGTCCTAGCCCCAGCCCACGGGATAGTGTTGCTCACACTCAGGGTGTTTCTTCTCTCCTCAGTGCCTCTCTAGAAACAATTTCATAAATACTTCAGTTTAAAAATTTTATTATAATAAATAAAATAATTATATTGCATGTATGTGAAAGAATGCATGTCTGTGTGCATATACTCGAGTGTATGCATGTATGCATGTGTGTGTGAACATGTGTGTGTGTGTGTGTGTGTGTGTGTGCGCGCACATGTGTAAGCCAGAGGACAACTTTGTGAAGTTGCTTCTCTCCTTCCAACTTTACACAGATTGAACTCAGGTCACCGGACTGATGCTCTAAGTGCCTTTGTCCACTGAGCAGACACCTTAGGTCCAAGAAGTAGTCCTTAATCCAGTCAACAGCTGAAATTAACCATCACAAGCAGCTTCCAAGCCTGTGTTCTGTGGATGGATTACTTCTAAGATCCGTTTCACACTGTTGTACCCAGAGGAAATGTGTGTAGTAATGCACCGTCTCCTGGCTGCCTTCTTATCCTGGTGCCACTTGTCTACCCTTCTACATTCTCCAAGATGGTCCAAATGAATGGGCATAGCAGTTTTTAGGAGATGTATATATCTCTTTATAAATAATTCTTACTATAGCTGCCCAGCACTTTCTCTTGTCTGTTTTTCAAAGTCCTGTTGTGGCTTGAATGAGAATCCTCCCCCCAGAGTGTCTGGTATTTGATCAGTTGGTTCCCAGTTGGTGGACTGTTTGGGGAGGTTTGGGAGGTGTGGTCTTCCTGGAGGTAGTGCACATCAGTGGGGGCAGGCTCTGAGCACTTAAGGCCTTGTCCTACTTGTGGCCCTTGTGGTTAAAGGTGTGAGCTCTCTGCTTCCTGCTTCTTTTGCTGCCATCACTGCATCCTGCTGCTCTGCCTCCACTCTGCCAGGATGGACTCACCCCTCTGGAACTGTAGGTCAAAATAAATTCCATCTTCTGTAAGTTACCTTTAGTCCTAGTTTGTTAACACAGTAACAGAAAAGTAACTAAAATAGTTTCCCAACAGTAATAAGCACTAGAGTGAATTAGAACAAATGGAAGGCTTTTCAGATCTTTATAATCTGTTCATAGAACTAGCTCCCCCAAACCATGCCCTGTAAAAACCTGAGGATCTTAAAGCAACCCCACAAGAAATACCTTTTCCTTTATGGTGGGGTTTCTTATCTGCTTATCATCAATGGTACTCGGTGGGAGTCATCTCCTCCTCAAGAATAGGTTTTGTTTTACAGCTAATCGTTGACTCACTATTGTAGGCGTGTTGCATTGATTTCAAGCAGGGTGAGCAAAGAAAGTGAGATAGCATCTTGTTAACGTCCCTTGCAAACTGGGCTTCCCCCCTCCCTGCTGAACACAGTAACACTGCCATGAAAGATACTTAGGAAATAAAGTAACATGTATGGAGTTTCTTGGATTTTATAAATGAAGTTACTGGTGGTCTAATAAACTAATAATATACATGCTCTTGAAACAAGCACAGCTAGAGCTCAGCCTTTTGGTGATGATCTGATTTGAGTATCCTTAGTCCAGGCCCACAGTACACTATTTAGCATATGTTATGTTTAAAGACTGAGATAGATGACTCAGAGAGTAAAGAGACTTTCTATGCAAGCCTGGTGACTCAAGTTTAATCCCTGGAACCCAGAGAACTTATGCCACAAAGTCTTCCGACTTCCATAGATTCAATGTGGCATGTATGTGTTCTCTCTCTCTCTCTCTCTCTCTCTCTCTCTCTCTCTCTCTCTCTCTCTCTCTCTCTCTCTCTCTCTCCTTCCTTCCCAGATCTTCCTCTCAGATCTTTCTTTCCAGAACAAGCATCCAGCACATGAGAAATGAGCTCTTACCACATCTCCTTTCTATAAACCCTGTGAACAGGTTCTATTGAATAAGTTGCTGCCCATTGAAAAGCTTGTGTATTTTGCAACTTTGTGAAGTGTTCTGTGCATACTCAGTATGTTAATTGCTTTGTTGGCTCTTTTTTTTTTCCAAGTCATCTACATTGCTATTGGTTTTCTTTAGTCTTTAAAGCAATGAACAGGATTGGAAAACTTCTGGGTATAATTATGATGTTTTCTACTTTCTCCTTCCACTTCTGTCAGTTTTTAATTAATTTACAATTCTGCTTTTAGGTGCACAGAACTTGATTGTCAAGTCCTCTTGCAGAATTTAACTTTATGAAACAAATTTCCTTACTCTTATTAACATTGTTCTCAACATCATCTTCTTTCTCTTACAGTAAAATGCAGGAGCCTTTGCTTCTTTTTCAATGATTAAAACCAATACAATATGTATTTCCGCATTTTGAAAAATTAACCTGTTTATATGCTTATGTTTAAAGTAGGTTTCTTAAAAGTAGCATGTAGTTGGTTCTTATTCTTTGTTCTTTTTACTTTTAACATACTCTGATAATATTAATGCTGAAACCATTTATATTTAACAAATTATTGGTTACCTGTTGCTAAAATATAATATTACAACATACATTTGTTTTTTTCACTGTTCATATGGGTCAGGAATTCAGCCACAATATGATTTGGGCCTCTGTTCAGAACATCCCAGATGATTTTGATGAAAATGTCAAGTTGAAATGGGAGCTTATCTGAGGCTCCACTGAGGAATAATCTTCAAGTTAATGTGGTTGTTGGTGGGCTTAAATTCCTTGCATGCTGTCAGAATCAGGGTGACCCTGACTTCCTTATCATGTGATTTCTTCACAGCTTAGCTTATTTTATCAAAGCTATCAAGCAAGATAGTCAATAGTGAAGGACACTTACAAAACAGAAGCCACTACTTTATGTAGCAATCACAGTCCCCTCATCACTGCAACTTTCCACTGGAAATAAGACACAGGTCCCTCTACTTACAAGATATAGGCTAATACAAGGGTATGCATACAATGAGACTCAGATATATGATGAACAGTTTGAGGGGGTGGAGAGATAGCTCAGTGGTTTAGAGCACTTGCTGCTTTTTCAAAGGATCCAGGTTCTAGCCCCAGCATCCACCGGTGGCTCTCAATCATCCATAACTCCAGTTTCAGATCTAACCCCCCTTTCTGAAGAGGCATGTACATACATATATTCAGGAAAAATATTTATTTATGTAAAACAACATGAATCAAAAACAAATATAAAAAAAAAACAGTTGGGATCATATCAACCATCTTCCTATCTATTTATTTTATTTTTCTCTTCTGTTATTTTCTCCCTTTTCATTTGTGCTCCTACAGTTCAGGTTAATTGAACAATCCACATTCTTCAGTATCTCTTTCATGGACAAACATTTGTTTACATTATTTATTTATTTGTTTATTTAATGTGTATATGAACGTGTTTATGCAGAGGCAAGAAGGCAATTTACAAGAATCGGTTCTTTCCTTCTACCATATGGGTTCCAGGGATCGAATTCAAGTGGTCAGGCTGAAAGGCAAGTGCCTTTGTCCCACAAGCCAGCTCCTCCTTTGTGGCTTTTTACCTAAAAAAAAATGTTGGTATTGTAGAGGTAGCTTCAGAATTATATTGTATAACTTTCACTTAGCTCAGCCTACCTTGCACTGATATACTACTTTGAGCTTTTCCTGGGGAGATGAACAAACGTCTATTTACCCCACATAGGGCACCAACAACATATCAGAGAAGCTGAAGTCTAGCTTGGGGAAACATTGACTTTGATTAAAACTACCTATAAGAGCATGGACAATTGAACAGAAAATGGCTCTTGCTCTCCTTCAGCAACTGTTAACTGCTTATATAGCCTTAGAGCAGGTTGGAACCTCATGAATCCATTTCTCTAGCAACCATTAACTGTAAATCCTGGGGAGGGCAGGGTCTCATAAACCCCCTCCCCAGTAACTGTTAAGACTTTTTAAACCCACAGGGAGGGGAGGGGCCTCATGAGCTCCCCCTTCTCCCCTATTACTGAAAGTGAATGGACCCAATCTGGTGTAGTTCAGTTCAAGGGCACAATGACCATATCATGCTTGGAGTATAACATTTCACAACACCTATATAGTATGAAAACCTTAGAACAGAAGACTTCTTCTCTCCTGGACCTTGTGATATTATCATTACATTATTTTATTGCCGTATTAAAAAAAAATCCTCGCTTGAGGATCTCATACTTGCATTCAATGTGTTTTGATCAAATCCACCTACACTCCCCCTCTCTCCAATTCCTTCCATACTCTTCCCACCACTCCGCCCCCCCCCCCCAGCTTCATGTAGATTTTTAAGCTTACCAAGTCTACTTACTGCTCCCTGTATGGGTATGTATGTAGGGCCATCCACTGAAGCATGAGCAGCTAGTTTCTTAGGGGTCAAAATCCTGAAGAAAGCTGACTCTCTTTCCCCTACTGGCCTTTAATTAGCAATAGCTTCTTAGCTTATGGTGGGACTTGAGTCTCTCCACTATGCATACTAGGATTTCGCCTCACTTGATCTTCTGCAGGTTT
This sequence comes from Rhynchomys soricoides, assembly GCA_019843965.1. Classification (NCBI taxonomy): domain Eukaryota; kingdom Metazoa; phylum Chordata; class Mammalia; order Rodentia; family Muridae; genus Rhynchomys; species Rhynchomys soricoides. Next base: position 588,700 of record JADRCH010007686.1, on the reverse strand, counting down.
TATATATATAATTACAGATGCTGTTTTCTGGTCATGACTGAGCTGTTGCACACATGTACCACCCTATATGCTGTCAACCTCGTAACAAATTGTTGTATTAAAGAATTATGCCTAGTTACTGTCATATTTTATTCTCATTAGATTTTATGACACTTTGAATAATTATATATATTTTAAAACTGTGATATAATATAAATAACAGAAACATCCCTATCATCTTAAAAAAAAAGAAAACCCTTAAAAATAAGTAAAATGGTCCCTAACAAAACAGAAGTTTTAAACTGAGCTTTCTACATGATGATAAGTGTGAATGTGACGTGTGAAGTATATTTACATGGTTCTGTAAATATCTGAAACTTTTCCACTGTTCAAAACTAAAACTGTAACCATTAAGTACCTTTCCGTCTGCCTCCAATATCTCCTGACTACTCTCATTCTCCCTTCTATCTCTGTGAATTTGATTAATGATGGGGCCTCAAAAGAGTGGGACCATAGTATGAGTCTTCTTGTGTCTGGCTTATTTTATTTAGCACTATGTTTTCAAGGGTCATCTATGCTATAGTGTTTACCAGTCTCCTCCCTTCTTAAGGCTAAATGACATCCTCTTCATATCTATCTATCTATCTATCTATCTATCTATCTATCTATCTATCATCTATCTACCTACTTATCTCACATTTGTTTACCTATTCCAGTGTTGGTGATCATGTTATGCTCTTATAAGCATGAGTGAACACATATGTCAGTTAGAGTACCTGCTTCTGACTCTTTTGGGATTTTTATTGAGATACCAATTTGCTAGATCAAATAGTAATTATATATACAACAACATGAAGTATTGCTATGTTACCTATGCTAATCCCAAACTAACTAACTTAAATGAGTCCCATGCTTCAGAATCCTGGGCAGCTGAGACTAGTAGCAGTGTGTCTGGTCCCTCTTTTTAATTCTTTAAGGAATGGTAATGCTATTCTTCATAGTGTCTGTACCATTTTACATTCCTCACAGTGGTGTAGGTGTACAAGAATTTTCATTTCTCCACATGCTCACCAATACTTGTTATATGTTGAGATATATACATATATGTGTGTGTGTGTGTGTGTGTGTGTGTGTGTGTGTATTATATCCCACTACAGTCAGTGTGGACTTGGGACTTTACAAAAGTCCAAGTACCTCAAAGCCAAGCCTCGGGCCAATCAGCAGCTAAGAAAGAGCAGTGGGAGAGCTGGAGAGGCCACTGCAGCTCGCATAGAGCAGGAAAGCCATCAGAGACAAACAGGAACTGGCCAAACCAGTGATGGCTTCACTACTTGACCCATCCCCGAAAGCATCAATTGTTTTCAATTCAGGTAGCTTTGGCAGTCACGTTCACACTCACGATCGTGAAGAAAGTTCAGTTTAAAACTTCTGTTTTTTTAGGGACCATTTTATTTACTTTTAAAGGTTTTTTTGGTGTGTGTGTGTGTGTTTGCACATGCATATACATGTGGAAGTCAGAAGACAGCTTTCAGGAGACAGTTTTATCCTTCTATCTTGTGGGTCCTGAGTACTGGACTCAGGTTTGTCATGCTTGACAACTCGTACCTTTATCCACTGAGCTCTCTCTCTGGCCTTTAGTGACTATTTTAATGAATATTAGAAGAGACATGGATGTATTCCAAGTATTTTCTTTAAGTTGTTCTGTTTTGGAAAGTAAACATAGAGTACAATAAACTTGACTTTAGAAAGCAGCAACTTGCCCCAACTTCAGAGTCTCAAAATGAAAGGTTGCAACAGGAGGGGGAGCTTTTGATGGGGACCCAGGATTACAGTGACATCAATCCTTTACTTCTCGGTTCACTGCTTTTGTGTCAGGGACTGAATCCAGAACCTTGAGCGTGCCAGGCAAGCACTGTACCACTGTGTTACACTCCCAGCCACATACAGTTTCAGTGATTAAATGAGGCTTTAAGTCATTTTATAATGGAATGAATTTCATATTTTAAAAGAATTAATTTCCCAAATCTGTCCTAGTACTACATCTTTTTTTCACAGTCTGTCTTCTTTGAAGGATTTTGCCGAGCTGGAGTTGGAGAAAAAGCACTTGATTAGGCCATTGTATTGGGGGAAAAAGGCCACATTTTCTTTCTGAGTATATCAAAGTGCAGAGTCTGACCCTCGTTCTTATAGGCTGAGAAGCATGCTTTTGTCAGTACATGGAGAATAAAGAAATAACCATGCTAGCATAGATATTCCAGAAGGCCAGGGTTCTGTCTACCACAAGAACTTGACGATCAGAATGCTAGCAACTATTAAACCAACATCAATATAGTTTTTCTTGGCGATTTCCTGGGCTCCTTCTAACAATGTACCTACCACAAACTAGGACTTTTAAGACAACAGAAACAAGTTGGGTGTGGTGGCTCATGCTTGTAATCCCAGCATTCCGGAGACTAAAACAAGGGAGTTGAGGCAAGTTTGAGTGAGTACATAGTGAGTTCCCGGTCCACCTGGGATACAGTGCTGGACTCTGTCTCAAAAAAGCTACAAATAGGGCATGTGAGATGGCTCAGTGTCTTTCAAGCCTGGAGACCTGAATTCAACCTCCACAAACCAAGGTGGAAGGAGAGAACTGATCCCTGAAACTTGTTCTCTAACTTCCATACACACACCATGGCATGCAAGTACCCACACTATCATACACACTGCACACACACACACACACACACACACACTCAAATAATAACAAAGACAAACAGACAAGCAAAAGTAAATGAATGAATGAATGAGAAGCAAATGCTTTCATAGTTTTAGAGGCCAGAAGTCTAAACTAAGATGCTAGCAGAGTCACATTCCCTCTGATGACTGCCACTTCTGCCTTCTATTGTTGGTGACCCTATGTGTTCTTGGTTTGCAGTTGCATCACACCCTGGATGTCTATCCTTTTTACCATGTCTCCAAAGTGCCCAATTATCTTCTAAAGTGACTTAGGCATGAGAAAATTCACTTAAGTATACTTCTTATTGTTTTCAGTGGTACATTAAAAGTGTTGCTATGTTGTCTTCTGGCCTGCATGGTTTCTCAGGTGAAATCTGCTGTTATTTCTCTTCTGGATGTTGATTCTTATAAGATCTTTTTTGTTGACTTTAAAATATTTTCTTTATCACTTACAATGTGAATGTGAATTTTATCAGTGGTGTTCTCTTCAACTTTGAATTTGTGTGGATCTATAGATTTAATGTTTTCATCAAATTGTAAAAGGTTTGTCTTTTTTTCCTTCCTTCCTTTCTTCCTTCCTTTCTTCCTTTTCTTTCTTTCCTTTTTAGGTTTTATTTATTTTATGTATGAGTACACTGTAGCTGTCTTCAGACACACCAGAAGAGAGTATCAGATCCCATTACAGATGGTTGTAAGCCACCAGGTAGTTTCTGGGAATTGAACTCAGGACCTCTGGAAAAACAGTCAATTCTCTTAACCACTGAGCCATCTCTCCAGGCCCATCTATTGTTTCTTTATGCTTTCTGTCTTCTCAAGAAATCTTCCTTCCTGTTTGGCGATGACAACTACATGTATATTCACCTGCCTAATGTGTCACAGACCATTGCTGTTCTGTATCTTTTATTTTAATTTTGTTAAAATTTGTTTTATTAAAATTTGCTTATATTTCATATGTATGAATGTCTTGCTTGCATGTCTGTCTGTGCACCACATCTGTGTCTGTTGCTCTCAGGCCAGAGAAGGTGTCAGATCACCTGGAACTGAAATTAAAGTGATTGTGAGCTGCCGTGTGGGTAGGTGTCTAGAATCAAACTCAGGTCCTTGGGAGGAGCAGCCAGTGCTTTTAACCACTGAGTCATATCTCCAGTCCCCCAATGAAATTTATTTCATTTTAAAATTGTGTGTGTATGTCTGTGTGATTTGAGGTGTATGCACATGAGTACGAGTGCCTTTGGAGTCCAGAAATGGGGATCAGACTACCTAGAGCTGGACATACAGGCAGTTGTGAGTCACTCAGTGTAGGTGCTGAGAACTAAACTCCCATCCACCAGAATCGCGGGAAGCTCTCTCAATTGCTGATCCAGCTCTCCGGCTCTTTTCTGTTTAGTTTTAAGACAAGAATTTAATGTAGCCCAGGCTGCCTTGAAGATACAAAGTCACCAGTATTGACCTTGAGTTCTTGATCCTTCTGTCTCAGCCTCCAGAGTGATTGGATTATGGTGTGATCCATGTGCATAGCCTAGATTTTAGTATTGCTTGCTTTACTTTGAACAATTCTTTTTGTTAGATCTGCAACCTTACTGAAATTTTTATAGCATCTAACTGGCTATTTATTCTATTGAGTACATTTTTTATTTCAGATATTGTTATTTTAGTCTCTAGAAGTCTAAACTGAATATTTTCAAATCTACTTAATGTGCTCAATTATTATTAGTAGTAGTCATCGTCATCATCATCATCATCATAGTAATATTTTGCTGGATGCTGGACATTGTGAATCTTACCATGTAGGATGCTATATAATTTTTGTACACTAATAATGTCTTTCTGAACATTTTTTGCTTTTGGGGGGAGGTGGTTAAGGTCTTATGTAGCCCAGACAGGCTTTGAACTATCTCTACAGATGAGGATGATTTTGATCTCTTGCTGCTCTCCTGCCTTCAAGTTAGAGGGCTGAGATTACAGGCTTGAGTTTTATCAATACACTTAAGCTTTATCAGGGCTGCACATCAGATCTTTGGGACCTGGAATTACAGGTGGTTGTGAACTGTGATTTGGATGCCTTGAACCAAACCCCAGTCTCTGCAAGTGCTTTTATATGCTGAGACATGTTTCCAGCCTTAACTTTTAAAAAAATACCATGACCAAGGAAACTTATAAAGAAAGCATTTAATTTGAGACTTGTGGTTCCAGAGGATTAGAGATGACCATCATGGCAGAGAGCATGATATCGAAGAGGGAGGGAGGGAGGGAGGGAGAGACAGAGACAGAGACAGAGAGAGACACACAGAGAGAGACAGACAGAGAGACAGAGAGAATGCAAACTAGGTCTGCTGTGAGCTTTTGGATTAGTGATTGGCATTTCTTCTGGAGGTGAACGTGGGAGTATATCTTCTGCTGAGGGTGAAGAGATGACTTTCTCAGGTATGATTTAAACTCTTTGTGTGTGTGTGTGTGTGTGTGTGTGTGTGTGTGTGTTGAGTCAGGGTTTATCTGTGTAGCCCTGGCTTTCCTTGAACTCACTCTGTAGACCACTGAGCCATCACTCCAGGTCCTGACTTGTACTGTTAAGATGAAAGCATCTGTCTGAGAGCTGTGGGTTCTTGTGTATGTGCCCTGCAGGGAAGTAGTCATGTGAGCATGTCATTTCAGTTGGAGATCTCTCATCATGATCATGGTGTTCAGAAACAGAAACTCACCCCAAAGTTGGCTCCACTACATTAATGGAGATCAGCTCCCAACTGTGGGAAATAATGCTCTTTCTGCAACTTCCAATAAGACAATGATAATTTTCTAGAGACAACTTTATCCAAGTAGCATGTGGAAGATGGTGTAGGGACTCAGGAAAGGTATTTTGGTGGAACAACACCTGCTGTTGTTTTATGGGTCTTTAAAAACAATTTAAAAAAGATTTTTCATATGCCTGCATGGGTTTGTGTATTATATGCATGCAGCACCTTCAGAGACCAGAAGAGGGCATCAGATTCCACCCTGGTACTGGTGTTGCAAATGATTTGACCCATTATGTGAATGCTGGCTATTGAACCAGGGTTCTCTGGAAGAGCAGTCAGTGCTCTTAACCACTGAGCCACCTTTCCAGTTATTGGTTTTTGTTTGTTTGTTGGGGGGGTTGTTTTTTGTTGGTTTGCTTGGTTTTGTTGTTGTTATGGTTTGGTTTTGTTTTGTTTTTTGAGGCACTGTCTCATGTATCCTAGGCTGGCTTCAAATTTTCTATGTAACCAAAGGTAACCTTGAACTTCTGGTCCTCCTGTTTCTGTGCCCTGAGTGCTAGGATTACAGACATGAACTAGTGAATCCAGTTTTATTCTTCTTGAGGGCTTCGTACACAGTTTCATGCATGCTGAGCAAGCATGCTTACTATTACTACTAACTGAATTATATTCTCAGCCCTGTTTTATTAATCTTCTTCCTCCAGATGCCTTATGCTTGGTGGCATTCTGTATGTGAGTATCTTGAAGTATAGAACATTTGAGATATCACTTTTTCAACCAATGAATGATTTCCTATGAGCACCTTTTCTTGGCACTGAAGATCATACTTTTAAGTACTTGTGATGAGAATGTTTCAAAGGCCTCATGTATTATCCTTGCACATCATACACAAGAGAAGAGCAGACTGATTTGTCCATGGTGACTCAGGATGACAGTTCAGGAACCTCAAACACCTTGTTGAGGTGAAAATCAGTAAGATTTGGCCTTCTCAATTCTAAGGTGAATACTGGGAGGCATTGTACATGGCAGCATGCTGAGCTGTCAGATATAAGCTATCACAGCTCTTAATAGGACTCTGACTCCTTACTAAGTTCTTTAACTTCAAATCTCTGCAGCCTGAGAAGTCCCATGATCAAAGATGTCAGGTTGCGGAGAAAATAAGCTGTGAGTTATGTCCTGAGGGTCTCTCCTAAAGAGGATTATGGGTCTTTCATGCTCCCAGTGAACGACAGATGATGAATCAGGTGTTAAAACATGCTTGTGCTTGGCTCTCACTTGTGGCCTTATTCTGTATCCTCGGGCTCTCTAAACCTCAACTGTGGGGACAATGTATTCCGAATTGATTCTATATTAACTGACAGTTGACTCTTCAAATGAGAGAATGGGTTTGGCAAATTTCATCATTTCAGGTGTTAAGAAACTGAAAAAGAGACCAAGCTTGCTTTCAGCCATTTTCTCACTTAGAACCACTAGTTGTTGTTGTTGTTGCTGGCAGCTGAGAAGAAGAAATCGAATGGGGTATAAGGAAAGTGTGTGTGTGTGTGTGTGTGTGTGTGTGTGTGTAAGAGAGAGAGAGATTGTGTGTGCATGCATGTGCAAGAATGTGCAGGTATACATGTATGTGGAAGCCAGAGAACAATTCCTGGTATTGTTCTTCAGCTCCTTCCATTTTTTTTTCTTTTCCAGAGATAGGCTTTCTCACCTGGGTAGTACAGGAGATACCCAATTAGGTTAGACTGACTGGCTATGGAGTCCCAGGGATCCATCTGTCTTCTTTCCCTTCTGCTGGGATTGCAAGTGTGTGAGTCACTATGTTTGTCCATCCAACTTTCCAAACAGGGACACTGGGGATTGAGCTAACGTCTTTGTGCTTGCAAGACAAGGACTTTTTACTGACTAAACTGTCTCCCTAGCCCCTCAGCGGTACTGTCTTCTACATGGTAGAGGAACTAAATCCAAGTTGAGGGGCAAACATTGGCACCTACTGAGGTGAGCACAGTGATGCGTTATGTGTCTTTCTCTCTCTCCAACTCCACTTCTAGGGATGTCCCACTGATAGCTTGAAATCGACCACACTGACAATATACATGCCAAGAAAACTGACAATATTGTGAGCCAGTCTCCCACCATACAGACCCAGAGAGCTGTAGATAAGCACTCACTGCCACATTACCTGTCTCTAGACCTCAACAATATCCAGTGGTGCATTGTTCAAGGCCCCCTTCTTGGATGAACAAAACAAATTGGACTCAAGAGAACTGGGAGTCATTGAATTGCTAGAATGTTCAGGTCAGGAGAGACAACATCAGGGAAGTTAATCATTTCATTTTCCTTTTAGCCAAAAAGCCCACAATGGAAAGTAAATTACACAGATCATGCATTGTACAGAGAGGAAGGCTGGGATTAGAAGCAAGTCTCTTGGCTCTCTGACTAGAGGATTAAAATATTTTATCATGTTAATAATGTAAATGTAATATTTCAAAATGGGAAACAATAATAAAATTGAACAAGATGTATATTAGCAATCACAAGTGGTTCCCAACTCATGATGGTATTGTTGTGTGTTTTTGACCTGTTGATGGTGTGAAAGCTATATGTATTCACTGCAAACAAAACCTTTGATTTTTCTGCAGGCTAGTGATACGGTGCTGAGATACTCTTTTGAGAAGATGGGCAGCATCAGTGAGCTGTAGTTTCTAGTTAACCATGAAAGCCCGAGGAGAGTAAACAACCGGGACCCTGCAGTGTTCCGGGCCATTAAACTGATATTTGTTAGACTGGGTTCATGAGATACATCTTTGATTTAGTATACTTTCAACTCACAGTGGGTTTGTCTAGTTAAAATCTATTGTGAGTTGAGAAGCATCTGTAGTTATGCCAATATCTAATCTAATTATTGAATACGTACTATGCTCCAGGCACAGAACTAGCAACTTAAATAGTACTAATTTAATCTCTCTTGCTGTCATGTGTATTATGATTTCCACATTACCAAAAAAACTTAAAGACAAGAGAGGTTGTGTAACTTGTGTATTCACAAAACTAATACTGAGCAGAAACTGGGATTTTGATGAGGTACTTCTATCTTCAAAGTTTACTCTTCCTGATATGACAGACTACTTATTTGCTATTTATTTATTTAGTTTTGATTTCTTGAGAGAGTCTCATGTTGCAGAGGCTGCCCCTGAACTTGCTATGTAGCAGAGGCATGTGCGATCACACTAGGCTCATAGTTCACTTAGGGTCATGACATTAACAGGCTGAGATTACACTGTAGTGGGGGAAAGCTTTATTTAATCTAAAAATACTTTAGCATGGTGGCACGCTCCTGTAATCCATGCACTTGGGAGGTGCAGGTAGGAGACTGGAAGATGCAAGGGCAGCCTTAGCTACATAGTGAGCTTGAGATAAGCCTGGGGTACATGAGACTTCCCCCCATTTGAGCAAAACCAAACCAAATTAAACTGAAGCAAGCAAACAAACAAACCAGGAAGTAGGAAAATGAGTCCTTCCTCTTAAAGCACATTGCTGTTTAGAAAGTGCTTTTCCCCCATAAAAACCTGAACAGGAAAGCAACCTGCCATTTTCTGAGGTTAGCTTCACGCTGCTGCGAAGGCCTCCTGAGCCTGAGAAATGCCTGCTATGTCCTGCTGCCTTGGATCTGCTGGGAAAATTCACTGATGGAGCCTTGGTTGCTCCTCTGATAACCCGACATCTATCAATTTGGTTGATGTGTGTGCTACTTGTTTGTATAGTTTACTGGAAATAAATTTGACACAGCTTCTGTCTTTCATCTAGGAAAGCAAGCTTCTCTCTCATTTTTTTCTTTTGTTTTTGGAAGGTTTGGTCTACCACTGTCTTTATAGGTGACTGTGTGCATGCGTACCTCTGCTTGTCTAGTGAATCTCCTGGTTTATAACAGAAATTCTCCAAAGTGAAAGCAGTTCTTCATGGATTAAATGCAACCTTAAAGGCTCATAGTGCTGGGCAGTGATGGTTTATGCCTTTAATCCCAGCACTTGGGAGGCAGAGGCAGGCGGATTTCTGAGTTCGAGGCCAGCCTGGTCTACAGAGTGAGTTCCAGTTCAGCCAGGGCTACACAGAGAAACCCTGTCTCAAAAAACAAAATGAACAAACAAACAAACAAAAAGGCTCATAGCATAGGGCAAATGAATGAATACTTTTAAAAAATGTGTTGGTGTTGGGAATTAAACCCATGGTCCCATACTAAGCAGGCACTCTGCCACTAAATGCTATTGCCCAACTCACTTCTTACTTGTTATTTTGAGGCATGGTCCTCCTGAGTTGCCCAAGCTCGCCTTAAATTTGTTTTGTAGCCCAAGCAGGTCTTAGATTTGTAATATTCTTGCCTTAGCCTCTCTAGTAGCTGGGATCACACACCTACACTACCATACCCAGTTCATGAAGGTGAGAAATATACCTCCTTAAACAAACTGACATTTTTTCCTGAGACAGGGTCTCTTGTAACCCAATTTAATTTTGAACTAGATACATAGTCAAAGATCACACTGAACTCCTGATAGATCTTCCTGTTTTTATCTGGGATTACAGTTTTATGGTGTGCTGGGCATTTGAACTGAAGCCTTCGTGCATGCTAGACAGGCATTATTCCAACATGAGCTACTTCCACAGACCTAGAACGTAAAAGGCAAAACATTTTTCATTTTGATGAAGCATAGTTTTAGAATTTGTCCTGAAATTGCATTGTCAACCAAAATCTGTTAATCGTTCAAGCAGAATACAAAGAGTAAATGAAAAGACTTGGAAACATATATGCTCCCCCTGAAGCCCAGGACATGGTAGGCTGTGATGGGAAGGTGTTTAAGAACAGTTGTGTGTGGAAGAAAACCTTGGAATCAAAGGTGAAATGCCATTTGAACTATTCACATAGCAGCACTATATCGCATGAACACATGTACCCAACCAAGTATCAGGGCAGGTGGAACATGCTACATTTATCTGGAGCCTGAGAACAGCTCTTTTCCATTTGGCAATGAAGTCCCTGTAGGCTGGTTATTCAGCTACGATAGAATTATACAGTGAGTCTAGAGTTGAGAATTGGGGGTAGGTGGAGAAACTTATTCAATGACTCAGATCTTTGAGGTGACAAAAGGAGTGAAGAAGGAGTGGATACAGATACAGCCCAATGGGCTTTTAGTCAAAGAGTTTTCTGATATCTAGAGCCAATTGTCAAGCCCACCCCACAGCTGAGGCTTTAAAAATGATAGATTATTTTTTCTCACAAACGTGAAGATTGATTGGACTCAGCAAGGCACTTTGCCCTGAGCTCTCTCCAGTTGTTTCTGTTAGGCAGGGGTTGAAGATGGGGCTATCTCAAGGGCTCTGTGAGTATCTCTAGCTCTTTGTGATCTCTCTAACATGGCAGTTACACAATAGTAGGGTGTCTTACATGGTAGACGAAAGCCATCAGAAAGGTGTCCCCTGCCTATACAATCTTTAACCCTCCCATTCTCTACCCCACTCCCTCTCAAATTCATGGCCTCCTTCTCTTTAATGGTCATTATTATATATTTATAAAAATAAATACATATATACATACAGTCTACATGTCCATTTAGTATTGATTGTATGTATATGTTTCAGGTCTGACCAGTTAGTATCAAATATCCCTGGGGAAGACTAATTCTCCTTCTCTCGGCATTCCTTAATTGCTCGTATCTCTTCATCTAGAGTGGGACCCATGAGATTTCTCCTTCCCACGATAGTATGTCTATTGACGGTAAACATTGTTCAGGTCTTCTCTAGGCAGCCATCTCATTGAAGTCTTATGAGTGACACTTCCCTGTCATTTCCAGGAGTCACAATCTTACAGTAGACTGTCTTCTGGCTCTTGCAATCTTTCTTGCACTCAGGTTTTTAAGTAACTCTCCGTTACCTGTAGTCCTCTGCAAGGGAACATACCTGTCAAGTTGCCCAATAGTGGATGAGTAGATCAGATGAGTCCATAAATACATGCTCTTAGGTCAACTCAAACACAAGACAGTATCTTGTTTCCTATTAATCACATACCAAGCAAATTTACTGAAAAAGCAACAAATGTACTGGGATTTGAGCAAGAATGCTTTGGTTTAACCTGAGAAGATGCAGAAAGTTTGTTTCAAGTTGTATTAAGAAGGATAGGCATTTTGCTTGGGGCCTGGAAACTTAAGAGGATAGTCTAAACACATAAAAACACATACACATATTTAATCAATCCCTTAAACATCTACCAGAAATCTATTTGGACACATATTTACCCATCATTAAAGTGTTTTTCGTTAAGTTTTAAAGTACCATGGTGCCTTTGAGATAAAGTTTTAAAGTACCATGGTGCCTTTCTGTGGTAATTAAAGTTGTTTGAGAGATGGCAGGGTCTAAGAGTTTGAGAAATGAAATTGCATAGCCATTAGTTTGAGAGGCTTCTGATTATCTTCTTATTTAGGGTTTAAAGTTCATTTCAGATTCATAAATAAAAGAGGAAAGATGAGACCAGATATATGAACTAAGGCTCGGGCTTCAACTGTTTAAGGAAATAATCCCCTGCCCAGCATTTTAGTAGCCTAAATCTAGTTTTATAGCTGGAACTCACTTGATTGTCCATATTCCACTGGAATAACCAGACACATTTCTCATTGAAGTTACATGACTTTAGTATGTTTTGAGCTATTTGACCAAAATTTCTGATCTGTATAGATACATTCTCTTGAGCTGGAATATTCCCCATTCCCCTTCTTTCTATGACTTGGAGATCCTCGAGGAACCTATTTGAGTAACCAATGACTTGCTTGTGGTGGGTGCACTATTATTTTTCTGATTTCTGTCACTTGAAATGAAAACAAGTAATAATCCATTTAGATGTTGTGAGAATTCTTTACCCAGGGAGACATAAACATCTACTCTCTCTTTGTAAGGGTCCAACTACTAACCAAAGGACGATCTACCACTCTAACTTGTCCAACCATGGAATATATTGGGATTATTCAGAGCTCAGGTAGTTAATGGTTGCTTGTGAGGAGGTTCTCCAAAGACCTTGTTTCTCTTTGAGGGTACATGAGGCAGTCATCAGTCCATGGCTGCTCAGAGAGAAGCATTTTCTTCAATGGTATAACTGCTTGGAAATTGCCCATACTTCTGTAAGTAAGCCTCCACCTACTCTGGAAATAACCTCTCACTTACATTACTTCCAGTAACCCTAATTAAACCCATTGATTCCTCAAGCTAGACTTGGTGAAATTGTTTCTTTGATTTGTCATTGATTCCCTATGTAATAAGAATATTTTTAATTTCTCCAGGTAAAGTTAGTGCAACACTCTGTAACAAATTACCCCAAACTTCATGGCCACAATCCTTACTGTTTCTGTGGTTCAGGATTCTGAGTTCTCCACTTCATAGCTCTCCCGGATTGGTCAGGTAGTTCACTTCCTAGAACACACTCAAGGCTATTGGTAGAATTTACCTTCTTGTGAGCTATTGGTTTGAAACCTCATAACCTCATGAGCTGTTGGTCAGAAGCCTTTACAAGGCCCTTTTTACATGTGCCTCTCTGTAGAGCAGCTACAGAGACATGGCATCTGGTCTCATGGGAAGAAAGGAGTAAGAGACAGGAGAGAGTATCCCAAGAGAGCCAGAAAAAGAGAGCATGTGAACATGACATATAACTTTGCAACACTATCTCAGAAGTGACAGTCCTTCACTTTCACTTCTGCTGTGTTTTGTTGATTATTATGTCCTGCTTCCACTCAAGGGGAAATAACTGTTGACAAAAGTGTAGGTGTCAATTGGTGAGGACCTCTAGAAACCATGTCAGAAGTAGTCATAAATAAAGACTGCAAAAATTAAGAAAAATACAAAATAGATAACACAGACCCTAACTGTGCAAAAATAAAACATATCAGTGTGACTGAACCACTAAAAGGATGGATATGTAAGAGATATGAAAAAACTCATGCTCAAATTTTATTTCTAAAAATTATCTTTGTGTATGCAAATCAATGTGTGGGTGTTTGCATGTGAAGGTATGTGCATGTAAACGAAGATGCTCACAGAGACCAGAAGAGGGTGTCTGATCACCCTGGAGCTGGAATTGCAGACAGTTGTGAGCCACTTATATAGATTAGTGGACCAAATTCATGGTCCTCACGCTACTCACCACTGGCCCATCTCTTTAGCCCAAATTCAAAATTTTTAATGCTTTGTTTTTTAATACACAAATGTTCACTATTTGGTGTCAGGTCTTATAATATACTCAGGATACCCCTGAGAGGAGTAAAAATTTATTTATGAGGGCATTTGCATATTAATAAGGGTATGCCACTCTGCATATGCCCAATCATAGCAGATTAATGAAATCAAGGAACCAGAATGGAAAGACAAAGCAGTGTGAAAGTTTCATAATGAAAATACTTTACTACTACTTTTGGAGTCCAGTGCAGTCCCTGAGTAGTATCAGCAAATTTTACTTTGAATTGATGAAAATTGGGCAGGAAAGTAGGTCATGAAAAATTAAGTAGGAAGGGTTGACAGGAACAAGAACCTCTGCTTATTTTGGTTTTGTGGAACCTTATTGCAGATCACATGAATATATAAAAAATCAAGACACGGCTGGAAAAGAAACAAATAGCAAAGAGAAGCTACATCTTTAAAACATGATTTATTTATTTAACGTATATGGGTATGCTGTCTTCAGGTCCACCAGAACAGGGCATCAGATTCCATTACAGGTGGTTGTGAGTCACGTGTGGTTGCTGGGAATTGAATTAGGTACCAGAGAAGACCCTCGAGAGACTTGAGGCCCCAGGGAGTGGGGAGGTCTGGTGGGGTGGGGGTGGGAGGATGGGAACATCCTCTTGGAGATGGGTGGGGGGAGGAGGTATGGGATGAGGAACTGTGGGAGGGTAGACCAGGAGGGGGATAATGACAGGACTGTAAAAAATGATTAAATGATGATGATGATGATGATGCTACTGCTGCTGCTGCTGCTGCTGCTGCCGATGATGATGATGACGATGACGATGACGATGATGATGATGATGATAATGAACAACGACCAGTGCTCTTAACCACTGAGACAGTCATCACTCCAGCCCCAGGGAGCTATATTTTTATCACCGGGAATGCACTTCCCATCTCCTATGGTACATGTCTGTGTGACTCCAGGAACTGAGTGGGTCAGTGAGTCAGTGGGTTAGTGGGTCCAGCCTTTCCCAGGTATTGACCCTATCAGGTTCCCCTGGAAATCCCTGTTTTCCATCACTCATGAAACAGTCATAGAGGCAGAAACTTGGGGATCAACATCCTCCAGCATTGGCAGAGAACCTGAGCATGCCCCCCTCCCCATGATTTGGCGATCAGTATGTGGTAACAGTCAAAATTACTCATACTGATGTGGCAGTGCGCATGTGTGCAGGCTTGCTCATGGATTATAATTGCACTGTGTTTCTTTTAATTATCTTATATTTTGCTTCTGCTGTCATCTCAGTTTTATTTTCACAAACATACTTTCTTTTTTTCCTGACAGGAGCTTGTACTTATTTTGGAGTCTAATTGTTTTTGGCATCCTTCAATTTCACATTCTTCAACATACTGTCCATGAGATGCCATTTTCTAATGATTGATGAGTCCTCTCTTCTGCCAAGTAATTGTCACCTAGTTAGATGCTTAGGTTTATTTTTTAAGTGCTAGATAATATGAAAAATAAGTTTTAGATGGCAGGGAGAAACCATAGTTTGAAATGGTGACTGTGGGAACAGGACGGAGGATGGGGGTGCGAGTGAGAGGCGATGGACTCACGTGATGAATCCTGGGAAATCCGACCCTGGAGACCAGCATCTGCGGCCACTGCTCTGGCCTTAGTTCCTTTTTGCTGTCTTACTGGTGTGTCAGGAGCCATCTTAGCATCTTAGATCAAATGCGGCAGGTCAGAACTCTTTTAGGCACCTTGCTCTCACCCTTCTTTTTCCTTTCACAAGGTTGATTTCCACATCCCCCACAGGTGACAGATCCAACACCAAAACTAGACTCTGAGCTGCATTCTTCATATAAAGATAACCAAAAGAGCCACAACATGAAAATATTACTTCAAGTTATTGATAAATCTGCACTATCAAGAGATCTTGCCAGTGGTGAGAACTGGCTATGTGGGATTTTCTCCATTTCAACAAGGAGGTGTGTGCTTCACACTATGGTTTTGTTAGCTTGCTGTCAGTCCTTGGGATGATGGCAATTCATCTGAGTTAGGACCGCAAGGGAGTAACAGTTATTGCCTTTCTCTTCCCTTCTCCCCCACACTGCCAAGCTCCTGGCTTTTGTCTCTAGTGAGAAAGGAGGAAGTTTAAGTCACTGAAGTAGAAGATAGTGCTCGAAAGTTCCAGAGTTGGTCTCAACAAAATGGCAGCTTCCTTATGTATTACTGAAAACACCAATGAGATCACACATCCATGACTCCTTTCTAAGGTGTATATCAATATCTCTTCCTGTAGCTTCCTGAGTTTGTCCATTATGACACAAGATGCAGTTTCTTTTTACCTATCCAAGGGCTGTAAGGGCTTTCTTACCTCTTGGAACACTCAGATGACAGCTCACTTTAAACTGGAATATAAAATAAGCCTTGAATTTTCAGCATTTTCAGGAATTGAGATGAGTTATTTCCAGCTTCTGACTAGAAAAAGAAATGTGGCCCCCACATTTCCCTGCAGAGTAGTTTTAATAAGTGACACAGTCTGATGGTTAATTTCTGAATCACAACAGCAGCATGTGTATGATTACACTATAATTACGTACTTATATATCCATCTTTCTCACTAAATTGGGAACTTCCTCTACGTTGGAGTCCTGTGTCACTCATTTCTGTATTGAAATGATATAATGGTGCCTACACCTCCTAGCAGATTGCCAGCAAATGTGGGTCCACACGAACTTCCACATTCAGTCACTCATGCTCATGGTTTTTAATCACCCTCTGCGTTTTTTTCTTTCTTTTAAAAATGTTCATTGAATCTAAGTGTGTGTGTGTGTGTGTGTGTGTGTGTGTGTGTGTGTGTGTGTGTATTTCCTTGCCCATCCATGTGGAGGACAGAGGTCAACTCTGGCATCTTTCTTTGTGGTTCCCACAGTATGGTTTTTGAGACATTCTCTCACTAAACTTGGCACTCTTCCTTATAGCTCTGCTGGCTAGCCAGCAACTCCACTGTGATCCATCTGTCTCTGACCCTGTCCCTCAGCACTGGAATTATAGGTGTGTACAACCACTCCTGGCTTTTAGATCATTCTGAGGAATTCCAATTCAGTATCTTCATTCTTGACCAGTGAGCATTTTACCTACAGGACTACCTGCATAACCCCCTGAATTTTATTTTCTTTCTTTCTTTTTTTTTTTTAAATTATGAAAACAGTACAAAAATTCTCAGGAAAATTGTCAATGTTATGATAATCCCGCTCTTTCTCAGAGATGCAGGTCATGAAGGATGAAGGATTATTTAAGCAGATGAATGTTCTGCAACCACATTCTCATTTGTTTTAGACTCACTTCACGTCAGCTTCAAGTTTTACCTGCCTATACACCCTGTCCTTGGCTGAGAAACAGGAGGCAAAGGCTTTCTGTACCCCCTGCTTTCTGTGTTTTCCATGAACGTGATTTGTATACTGACTACAAGTCTTCTTATTCTTACTCTTGCTGAGCGAACAGAGCTGTAAATAACCTGACCTTCCAGACATGATTTGTTCCGGTCCAGGCCCCTCTTTTTAGTCATCCTTGGTTAAACATCTAATTTTTGTACATGCCCTTTTTCGCATCAGAGTTCATCAAATGACTTTATTATTCATTTCCCACTTTGATCAGGGAAGCTCAGAAATGTTTAAAGCTTACAAAATGGAAGCATGATAAAATATCACATGTCACTAATACAGTGAAATTAGTACATGTGATTTGAAAGCTTATCAGTGCATTAAAGAACTACATTTTTGATCCTGTCTGTTTTTAAAAGGCCAAATGCATTAATAAAATGTCTGCAAAGATTTCTCTCTCTTTTTTCCTATCTGGATACTGTGAGGGTCTGAATCTTGAACCTGATTGAGGGATTCAGGCCCATAGTCCTTTGTCTGCAAGTTTGAAATTCTCTAGATGCTAAAGATGTTTTGTCACTTATTAAGAAACTTTCAAATGAGCTGGAGTTAATTATAGTCTCTCTTTAAACTACTTTGAAGGAATACTTTGTGGGAAAATATTAATATTTGATTACTGCATGCTGTTCTAAACCCCTTAGCAATTGTTATTTGATATAGATGCTCTATATTCTTTATGATTTCTCAAAATGTGAAGACTCTGGTTTAGAACATATTTAGTCCTAAAGTTTACCAATGTTGTTTCCTGAGGTATTAGTATTCCATGTAAAAATGTTTGTGGACATTGATCCCTGGAGTGTTGGTTTTAAATGCAAACATTTGTGTGAAATTAAGTTTTATCATCTTTATATTGTTTTCAAACAGTATTCAAAAGAATTTCTATCTACAAAAGTATTTATGGCTGAAGTCACGTCATGTTTGGTTAAAAACTAATGTGAGTAGACTCGAGATATGTCTCAGTGGCTTAAAGTGTTTATGTTACACAAACATGTGGACCTCAGTTCAAATCACAGCACGCATATCAAAAGCTAAGCATGGCAGCGTATATACCTGTAACCTCAATACTATGAGGGACAGGAACAGGAGGATTGCTGGAGCTTGCTAGGCTGCTAGCCTAGCTCCAGGTTCAGTGAGAGACACTGTCTCAAAGGAATAGAGAGGAGAATGGTAGAGCAGGATACTAGGTGTCATCTTCTGACATGTACAGTTGTGTACTCTCACATGCATTTTCATACACCATATGCAGAACACATTTAAACATATCTATGCAAAATATACATAAACAAAATAATATGGAAGGACTGAAAATTCTCAATATTTACTATATTCCCAAGTGTGTGTGTGTGTGTGTATATATATATATATATATATATATACATATATATATATATATATATATTACCATACTCCTAAGTTTCATGGATAGTGACAAAATGCACAAGACTCTTAGGCCTTAGGAAAAGGACTGTATTATTCAACGAAGAGTGAGCAGTTTTGTATTCATACCAGGGTCTCCTGCTTTCCAAGTCCCATGGGACAATGTGAAGTGTCCCAGAGAGGCACCATGAAGCCTTCAGTTTGCACCACAGTTGGGAAGTCTGTATTTAAAGAACCTGAATCTTTTTTATTAGGTATTAAGCAAATAGGAATGACCTTGCCTTGTAGGGAGACATTGTTTTTATAATTTTGACTGTTAAAAAATTGCTTTCTGGAGTGTGGAAAAGCCCAAGAGAGGAGGTAAGAGGAGTAACACTGCTCAGCAGGACTTGCCCAGAATCCTTGGGACACAGGGACTGAGGAACAGCAGGAAAGAAGGAGCCTTCCTGTTTCCATCTGTGGGGAGAGACCACTGCTTGGGCCACCAGGGCTCCATAGCTAAATAGTGCCTGGAGAAAGATAGCCTCCCAGAAGTGTGGGCAAGCCTGTCTGCTCAGAGGGACCCACCTGGAATACCCAGGACACAGGGACTGAGGAGTGGGCTTCTGGTTTCTTTAGGTGCTGGGGAGTGGATCTTGTGACACAGGGTTTCATACTCAAATAGTGCCAGGAGAGAGCTGGTATCCCAGGAGTGCCAACACACCTTCAAGCACAGGCAAGACCATCACTTCTTTTCAAATTCACTGACCCAAGAGGGACCCTTCCAGAGCCATCAGGACACAGGAAACAAGGGACAGCTGGGGACTAGATCCTTCTAGTTTCTGTCTGCACACCAGAGCTGACCCTGTACCATAGCTCTCCAAATCCAAATTCCTCTCAGAGAGAACTGGTGTTCAAGGAGTACTCACACCTAGGCTTGCAGGAAAGACAAGCCACAGTCAGAAAGAATAAGACCAGCTAACACCAGAGATAACCAGATGGTGAAAGGCAAGGGCAAGAACATAAAGAACAGAAACCAAGGCTACTTGGCATCATCAGAACCCAGCTCTCCCACCACAGCAAGCCCTGGATACCCCAACACACCAGAAAAGGAAGACTCAGACTTAAAATCACATCTCATGATGATGATAGAAAATTTTAAGAAATAAATAAATAACTCGGTTAAAGAAATACAAGAGAAGTCAGCAAAATAACTGGAAGACCTTAAAGAGGAAACACAAAAATCCCTTAAAGAGTTACAGGAAAACACAACCAAACAGAGGAAGGAAATGAAAAAAGCCATCCAGGAACTAAAAATAGAAATAGAAACAATAAATAAATCACAAAGAGAGACAGCTCTGAAATTAGAAAACCTAGGAAAGAGATCAAGAGTGATAGATGCAAGCATCACCAACAGAATACAAGAGATAGAAGAGAGAATCTCAGGTGCAGAAGATACCAAAGAAAACATTGACACAACAGTCAAAGAAAACGCAAAATGCAAAAAGCTCCTAACCCAAAATATCCAAGATATACAGGATACAATGAGAAGACAGAACCTGAGGATAATAAGTATAGAAGAGAGTGAAGATTCCCAACTTAAAGGACCAGTAAATATCTTCAACAAAATTATAGAAGAAAACTTCCCTAACCTAAAGAAAGAGATGAACATAAATATACAAGAAGTCTACAGAACTCCAAATAGATTAGACCAGAAAAGAAATTCCTCCCATCACATTATAGTCAAAACACCAAATACACAAAACAAGGTAAGAATATTAAAAGCAGTAAGGGGAAAAGGTCAAGTAACATATAAAGGCAGACCTATCAGAATTACACCAGACTTCTCACCAGAGACTATGAAAGCTAGAAGATCCTGGGCAGATCTCATACAGACTCTAAGAGAACACAAATGCCAGCCCAGGCTGCTATACCCAGCAAAACTCTCAATTATCATAGATGGTGAAACCAAAATACTCTATGACAAGTCCAAATTTGCACAGTATGCTTCCACAAACCCAGCCCTACAAAGAATAATAGATGGAAAACGCCAACTCAAGGAGGGAAACTACACCCATGAAAAAGTAAGAAAGTAATCTCTCAACAAACGCAAAAGAAGATAGCCACACAAACATAAAAATAACATCGAAAACAAGAAGCAGCAATCACTATTCCTTAATATCTCCTAACATCAATGGACTCAATTCCCCAATAAAAAGACATGGACTGACAGACTGGATCCATAAACAGGACCTAGCATTTTGTTGCATCCAGGAAATGCACCTCCCTGTTAAAGACGAACACTACCTCAGAGTAAAGGGCTGAAAAACAATTTTCCAGGCAAATGGTCCCAAGTAATAGGTTGGAGAAGCCATTCTATTAGCAGATAAAATTGACTTTCACCCAAAAGTTATCAAAAAAGATAAGGAAGGACTCTTCATATTCATTAAAGGAAAAATCTACCAAGAACAACTCTCAATTCTGAACATCTATGCCCCAAATGCAAGGGCACCCACATTCAAAAAAGAAACTTTACTAAAGCTCAAAGCACACATTGCACCTCACACCATAACTGTGGGAGACTTCAACACCTGACTATCATCAATGGATAGATCTTGGAAACACAAACTAAACAGAGACACAGTGAAACTAACAGATGTTATGAACCAAATGGATTTAACATATATCTATAGAACATTTCATCCTAAATCAAAAGAATACACCTTTTCTTAGCACCTCATGGTACTTTCTCCAAAATTGATCATATAATTGGTCATAAAACAAACCTCAACATACATAAGAAGATTGAAATAATCCCATGCCTCCGATCAGATCACTACAGAATAAAGCTGGTCTTCAATGGCAGCAACAACAACAGAAGACCACATACACATGGAAGGTGAACAATGCTCTACTCAATGATAACTTGGTCAAGGAAGAAATAAAGAAAGAAATTAAAGACTCCCTAGAATTTAATGAAAATAAAAGTATAACATACCCAAACCTATAGGACAAAATGAAAGCAGTATTAAGAGGAAAACTCATAGCTCTGGATGCCTCCAAAAAGAAACTGGAGAGAGCATACACTAGCAGCTTAACAGCACACCTGAAATCTCTAGAACAAAAAGAAGCTAATACCCCCAAGAGGAGTAGAAGGCAGGAAATAATCAAATTCAGGGCTGAAATCAACCAAGTAGAAACTAAAAGAACTATACAAAGAATCAACAAAACCAGGAGCTGGTTCCTTGAGAAAATCAACAATATAGATAAACCCTTAGCCAGACTAACCAGAGGGCACACAGACAGTATCCAAATTAACAAAATTAGAAAGGAAAAAGGCAGATATAACAACAGATTCTGAGGAAATTAAAAAAATCATCAGATCCTACTACAAAAGCCTATACACAACAAAATTAGAAAATTTGGATGAAGTGAACAAGTTTCTAGACAGATACCAAATACCAATGTTAAGTCAGGATCAGATAAACCATCTAAAGTGTCCCATAACCACTAAAGAAACGGCAGCAGTCATTAAATGTCTCCCAACCAAAAAAAGCCCAGGACCAGATGGGTTCAATGCAGAATTCTATCAGACCTTCAAAGAAGACCTAATACCAATACTCTTCAATCTATTCCACAAAATAGAAACTGAAGGAACACTACCCAATTCATTCTATGAGGCCACAGTTACACTGTTACCAAAATCTCACAAAGACCTAACAATAAAAGAAAACATCAGACCAATTTCCCTTATGAATATCAATGCAAGAATTCTTAATAAAATTCTCACAAACTGAATTCAAGAACACATCTCAACGATCATTCACCATGATCAAGTAGGCTTCATCCCAGGGATGCAGGGATGGTTCAATAACCAGAAATCCATCAATGTAATCTACTACATAAACAAATTCAAAGAAAAAAACCACATGGTCATTTTGTTAGATGCTGAAAAAGCATTTGACAAAATTCAACATCCCTTCATGATAAAAGTCTTGGAAAGATCAGGAATTCAAGGAGCATACCTAAACATAGTAAAAGCAATCAATATACAGCAAACCAATGGCCAAAATCAAACTAAGTGGAGAGAAACTTGAAGCAATCCCACTAAAGTCAGGGACTAGGCAAGGCTGCCCTCTCTCTCCCTATCTATTCGATATAGTACTTGAAGTTCTAGCTAGAGCAATTAGACAACAGAAGGAGGTCAAAGGGATACAAATTGGAAAAGAAGAAATCAAAATATCACTATTTGCAGTTGGTATGATGGTATACTTAAGTGACCCGAAAAACTCCACCAGACATCTGCTACAGCTGATAAACACCTTCAGCAAAGTGGCCAGATACAAAATTAATTCAAACAAATTAGTAGCCTTCCTATACTCGAAGGATAAACAGACTGAGACAGAAATTAGGGAAATGACATCCTTCACAATTTTCACAAACAATATAAAGTATCTTGGTGTCACCAAGATCTAACCAAAGTATCTAACCAAATGAGTGAAAGATCTGTATGATAAGAACTTCAAGTGTCTGAAGAACGAAATCAAAGAAGACCTCAGAAGTTGGAAAGATCTTTCATGCTCATGGATTGGCAGGATTAATATAGTTAAAATGGCCATCCTGCCAAAAGCAATCTACAGATTCAATGTAATCCCCATCAAAATCCCAACTCAATTCTTTGTAGACCTAGAAAGATCAATTCTCAAATTCATATGGAATAACAAAAAACCCAGGATAGCAAAAACTATTCTCAACAATAAAAGGAATTCTGGGGGAATCAGCCTCCCTGACCTCAAGCTGTACTACAGAGCAGTAGTGATAAAAACTGCATGGTATGGGTACAGTGACAGGCAGGTAGATCAATGGAATAGAATTGAAACCCCAGAAATGAAGCCACACACTTACGATCACTTGATCTTTCACACACTTACGGTCACTTGATCTTTGTCAAAGGAGCTAAAACCATCCAGTGGAAAAAAGAGCATTTTCAACAAATGGTGCTGGTTCAACTGGCGGTCTACATGTAGAAGAATGCGAATTGATCCATTCCTATCTCCCTGTACAAAGCTCAAGTCCAAGTGGATTAAGGACCTCCACATAAAACCATAAACATTGAATTTAGTAGAAGAGAAAGTGGGGAAAATTCTAGAACACATGGGCACAAAAGTGCCTGAACAGAACACCAATGGCTTATGCTGTAAGATCAAGAATCAACAAATGTGCCCTCATGAAATTACAAAGCTTCTGTAAGGCAAAGGACACTGTAGAAAGGATAAAACAGCAATGAATAGATTGGGAAAAGATCTTTACCAATCCTACGTCGATAGAGGGCTAATATCCAATATATACAAAGAACTCAAGAAGTTTGACTCCAGAGATCCAAATAACCCTATCAAAAAATGGGGAACAGAGTTAAACAAAGAATTCTCAACTTAGGAATCTTGAATGGCTGAAAAGCACCTAAAGAAAAGTTCAGCACCCTTAGTCATCAGGGAAATGCAAATCAAAACAACCCTGAGATTTCACCTCACACCAGTCAGAATGGCTAAGATCAAAAACTCAGGTGACAGCAGATGTTGGCGAGGATGTGGAGAAAGAGGAACACTCCTCCATTCCTGGTGGGATTGCAAGCTGATACAACCTCTCTGGAAATCAGTTTAGCGGACCCTCAGAAAAATGAACATAATACTACCCGAGGACCCAGCTATTCCACTCCTGGGCATATACCCAGAAGATGCTCCAACATGTAATAAAGACACATGCTCCACTATGTTCATAGCAGTCATATATATAATAGCCAGAAACTGGAAACAACCCAGATGTCCCTCCACAGAGGAATGGATACAGAAAATGTGGTACATTTATACAATGGAATACTACTCCACTATTAAAAACAATGACTTCCTGAAATTCGCAGCAAGTGGATGGAACTTGAAAATATCATCTTGAATGTGGTAACTCAGTCACAAAACAATGAACACAGTATGTACTCACTGTTAAGTGGTTATTAGCCCAGAAGTTCGGAATACCCAAGAGTCACTTCATAGCAACCATTGGGCTGAGAGTGAGGTCCCAGATGGAGGAGCTGGAGAAGGGACTGAAGGAGCTGAGGGAGTTTGCATCCCCATGGAGGGAGCAACAGTGGCAACTGGCCTGTCTTCCTGATGCTTCGGAAGACTGGATCATCAACCAAAGAATACACATGGAGGGATCCATGGTGCTGGCTACATATGTGGCAGAGGAACGTCCTGTTAGCCATCATGGGGAGGAGAGGTCCTTGGGCCTGAGGGTGTTAGATTCCCCCAATATAGGAGAATGCCAAGGAGGGAAGATGAGAGCGGGTGTGTGTGGGAATACCCCCATAGAGGCAGGGGGAGGGGGAGGGAATGGGGAGGTTCCAAAGGGGAGATCAGGAAAGGGGGAATCATTTGAAATGTAAGTAAAGTATCAAAAAATTGCTTTTTGCCGTGAAGAGAGATGTCATGTTCATTATGAAAGATGGCTTGCTGCCTGTCAAACTGGCCTCTAAATATGTTTATGTGCACAGATTTGTGTTTATATCAGCTTAGATCTGAGAACTCATTTACTGTAATGGACAGCATCCAATGCAGAGACTCATCATTGGTCAAAGTGCCCATAATAAGTGACTGTTGAATACTCAGCCCTAAATGAGACATCCATGCCAATCGTACCATCTCCAAGACTTAGGGAACATTGTGGAAGAGAGGAGTGAAAGAATGTAAGAGCTGGACTAACAGAGGGAAGTGCTATGGAACAAAGTCATTCTGGCAGGACATGACTGCTGCTCTCATGAAATCACACCAGAACAATGTCTGCATGAGAGAAGGGCCATTGACATTCTGTCATGGAGGAAGGGAGGCCCTTAACAGTTTTTGCACATGGGGAGGGCAGTCAAGAGGTCTGACCCATCTCTAAGGATCTACAGGCAGTTAATGGTTTCTGGGGGAGGAAGAAACATTTTCTCAAGTGGTATAGCCTCTTATAAGTTGCCCATGCTACTGTAAATAACCCTCAACCTTTAATCTTTTAAATAACCTTAATTAAACTCATTTCTTGCTAACAAATGAATGGATGACTAAAAAACCTTATTAATTCGAACAAATAATAAAACAATAACAGAAAAGATTGCTTGCTATGCAAACATCTTTGTAAGAATAAGATATACAGAATCATATCAATGGAGAATTGTCTTCTAACAGGAGTAAGAGGCAAGAGATAAGTGAAATATACATATATATATATGTAATATTTCATATTGAAATATATGCATATGTACATGTATATTTCACATATATTGTATACACATATTCATATTGTATGTATAACCGTGTGATGATACTCTGAAACACAGTCCACTTTAGAGTAATTTTTATATTTTCCAGAGATATCAAGTTAAAAATAGAAACTATGTGATATTCTCCATATATATCACAATAGAAAGACCCAAGAAAATGATGCTGTCTAATTCCTCTTTCACATCTTTTCGTCAGATATCTGGGATATAGTCAGCAAATGTCATCAGAGACCATATGATTATTGACTTACTCATGTGGTGGCAAGATTTATATAATTAATTCAGACCTCCTCAGGGTTCATCACTACTGTCTTTTTCATTTTTTATTGCCATTATAACATAACCCAGAACACTTATAGGTGGCATCCCTCAGTGTACTTCAGGATATGTAAGCCAAATAAACCTTTCCATTCCAAGTTGGGTTTGGTCATGGTGCTTTAGCATAGCGGTAGTAACCCTAACTCAGACAACTGCCAACTGAGAACTAAGCTTTTAACACAGGAACCTTTTGGGGGAGATAAGTTAAATTCAAATCACAGCAAATGTCAATTGTGAAACTGGGGACTATTGAGGAATGGCACAAATGACCTCATGGTTTCTAATCTTAGGAGAGCCCAATACACACTGATGTATATAGCACACATAAATAGATAATTCTAATGTATATAACACATGCATAATGCATACATGATTGTGCTGGAGGCACAGGGGATTTCATTCATGTGCAAGACTTTTTATCCACATGAGTATAATCAAGCTGTTGGAAAGGGGAATCTTGAAAATAATACCAATGTGTTTTCTGCAAATCTATGTCTTTAAAGTGTATATGCCTTAGTAAAACGTAAATGTGTTCCTAGTTTAAGAACAGAAGTGTCTAAACCGAAGCACAGATATTTTATTCCCCAAACACCCAGTACCATCTTCTCTCCAATATTTCATTTCCCTTCCCGGAGGTGACTGCTGGGATCAGCTTGTTGTGTATTCTTCTAGGTTAGTGTCTACAAATGTACATATATTAATATATAAAAGTACAAAATATAGTTATATAAAAACATAAATGGGATTATCCTGTGCATAGTCTCATATATTCTCCCTTTTTTCCATCAAAAGTTTCTTGGAGGTATTCCAAGTGGAGATCTGTTGCGTTTTGTACCAAATAAGCTTCACAGACTAGTCTCTGTCACTTTGGGTCTATAATCTAAGATACCCTTGATACAACCATGTATCAGTGATGCACACTGGGTGGGGTTTTTTTGAGATTATAATTTAATTACATGTTTCTTCCCTCAAACTCTCCTATATACCGCTCCATGCTCTCCTTCAAATTTCTCCTTCTTTTCCCCATCAACTGTTATTGAAGGCATGCATGTTATGTCCTAAATATAACCTGTTCAGTCTGTCTAGTGCTCCCTGTATATATGTTTTCAGGGCTGACCACTTGGCACCAAACAATGAACTGGTGCGCTTTTCAATGTGGAAAAGCCACCTCTCCCATGCCTAGCTTCCCTCAGTTCCCTGTACTTGTTTGTGTAAGGTTGGGTTTTCCTCCATCCAGTTTGTCATGTTCAATGCTGTCATCCTTGGCCAGCTCACATTTGAGCAGTCATGTTGGTGAGACTTTATGGATGTAGCTTCTGATATTGCTAGCTCTTACAATCTTTCTGTCCCCTCTTCTGGTATGTTCCCTGATCCTTAGGTGCAAGAGTGTTTTGTGGCTGTATCTGCTGGGACAGGGCAGCATGGGGCTGCACAACTCTTTGTTTCAATTGGTTGTAATTTTCTATAGTGGCTTCCATCTGTATGCCCACTTTTATATACTGATAGCAACGTTTTGAGATCTTTGGTTACAAAATGTATTCTAATTGTAGACGAAGGGAACTTAATGAGGAATAGGATATTTATGAGATATCTCTTCATCTATCATTTATTAGTCATAAAAGGAAAATTTAGAAAATGAGAGAAGGAGGGTTTAATCAAATGACCAAAATTAACATCATTGGCACAGCTAAGTGACTACCATATGCTTATAGCTATAAAACCTTAAGTTGGACACAAGATCCCCTCTGTAGTGTCTGGCCAGATAGGTGTTATTTGAATCAGATCACAAAGAAACATAAGCTAAATTTGTATGAAGTGATATTTTTTAAAAATAAATGACTCACATACGTGGAAAATAATGAAATAAAAATATTGATAAAAGACAGATAGATACACAAAGCAGGCTTAGGAACTGTTCCAAATCATTGTAGTCTAAATATGCATGACAATTCAGCACAGAGTTACCCTGGACAGAATCTTATACTAAAATATATATATATACTCTAATGTACATTGCCAAAACAATCCATAATGGAATATGGAATGTAAACTGGTTACTATATACATGCTAAAATCCCACTTTCAGTAATTGTACTATGCTCATGTGGGATTATATGCTGGGAAAATATGTATTATCTTGGGAATCACAAGAAATACAAACCAAAGAATTGAAAGGCAAATAAGCCTGTTGGCTAAAAATAGTTTAGGGGAAAAAACCCTGCATGTTCTCTGTTTGACGGTAAGTAGTGAATGAATCCTGAGTGAATGTGTTTTCTTTTGACTTGAGCATGACCATGTCAAAGACCCCAGTGCTTCAGACACAAAGAAATGGCAAAGCTTTCCCTGGGTAAGGTTCAAAGAAAGTAAAGCATTCCACTGTTTCATGTTTCCAGCCTTAGATTGCTCTCCTACAGAGACCCCCTTCCCAGATTAGCTAAGCTACCTCCTTGTTCAGCTGTATATGTTTAACCATCCTTTCCTGCTGTTGTATACAATAAACCCACCTCCTTCATTCACATATATAAAATAAACACGTTGAGTTTCCTGGTTGCTCCTGGTGCATCTCTATCAGACTACATAGCCCACCTCCTCTTTCTCTCTCCGTGTCTGTCTGTCTGTGTGCATGTGTGTGTGTGTCTGTCTGTCCTTTCTTCATTCACTTATCACACTAATCATGTCAATCCCTAAAGCTGTGCCTGTAGAAGCACTTGTGTGGAACTGTGTACTGATAGACTTATGGTAATGCAAAAGTAGCAGCTGATTAAACATCAGTGGATGTAGACATGGATATCAGGCATGTGTACATTTTTCCAACTATGTTTGCAAATTTTCTCTAAGATTGAAATGATTTCAACTGGATCATTGAAGAGCAAGTCTTGGTTCTAAGAGCTTGAAGAGACCCAGAATACATCAGTTATGGATTTGGGTGATTGATGTGAAGTCCTGTTCAAACTTTTTGCCTGCTTGAAGCAAGCTCTTTTGGTAGAACTTTGGGGGAATGGTACTTTTCTAATGGATTCTCCAGAGATAGTTCACACTCTTGTCTATAAGATAACCTTGACACAACCATGTGTCAGTGATGCACCCCCAATTAGGAACTTCCTAAACATTCCTGTCTCCGAACTACAAGTAGCTAAATAAGCAGCTTGTTTACAGAGATAGAAGATAGTGTGTATTCAAATTTGCTTTGATATTTTCTTTATTTATATTTTATGTCTAGTAGTGTCCTGCACATGTATCTAAGCACCACATGCATGCAGTACCCAGGAAAGCCAGAAGAGGGCATCAGATCCCCTAGCACTAGGCCCCTCTTCCTCCCTGCTCTTGCTCTCTGCTCTTTGCTCTCCTGTTCCCCCCTCTCCTTCTCCCTTTCCTTTCTCTCCCTCTACTTCCTCTCTCTCCCCTCCCTCTCCCTGTCCTTCCAGACAGTTGTGAGCCACCACCGTGTGAGTGTTGGGATATGAACTAGGGTCCAGACCCTGTATTTACAATGATACGTTGTTTTAATAAAACATCATCTTGCATCAAGTGTACCCCACTAAGAGGCATTTCGTTAAGTTGGGCTTTGGCAGAGAAATTTGCTCTTAAGTTTTATTTTTCACTTTTTGTAAAGCTGATGGGGTTAGTGAACAATGGAGTATGCCTTACGTTTAGAAAAACATAAAAACAGAAATTATTTTTAAAATATCAATAATCTCACTTTTCTATCTCTGGATTGCTCCAAGAAACTAGCATAGAAATTATTTTAATGGATTTCTTGAGATATAATTCACATGCATACATTTTATCTATTTAAAACTGTACAATTCAATAGCTTTTAATATATTCCCAGCAGTGCAATCTCTACTACAATCCAATTGTAGGACATTTCCATCACCCCCTAAAGAAACCCTGAGCCCATTAGTGGTGAATCTCTATTCTCTTTGGTCCCCTTTGCCCAAGGCAACTACTAATCTATGTTCTCTGTCTCTAGATTTGTGGATTTAGGAGTTCCATATAAAGACCCAACAGTCTGGAATTTGTGTCTCGTTCCTTTTGGAATTTTGCACGATGTTTTCAGGTTCAGTCAGTTGTAGCATGTCTCAGCACTTCACTTCAGTTTATGGCAGGATCATATCCAATCACACAAACAGAATTTTGCTCCATGCAACAAATTTTTGCTTATCTGCTTATTACATGATGGACATTGAGTTGTTTCTACTTTGCTGCCAGAAGAGTGATTCTCAACCTGAGGATTGTGCTCCCTTCAGGGGTCAAATGACCCTTTCTTCAGGGGTCACCAAAGATCATCAAAAGGCACAAATATTACATTACGATTTCTAACAGTAGCCAAATTACAGTTGTGTAGTGGCAACAAAAAGAGTTATGTGGTGGGGCTGGAGAGATGGCTCAGTGGTTAAGAGCACTGACTGCTCTTCCAGAGGTCCTGAGTTCAAATACCAGCAACCACATGGTGGTAATGGGATCTGATGCCCTCTTCTGTGTGTCTGAAGACAGCTACAGTGTACTCATACACATAAAATAAATAATCTTTTTAAAAAAAAAGAGCTGTTTGGTTGGTGTCAGCACAACATGAAAAGCTGTATTAAAAGGTCACATCATTAGGCAGGGTGAGAAACCAATGTGCTAGAATATGTTGCTATGGGTATTGTATAATGATCTTGGGCTGTATATTTTAACTTTAACAACCCTTGCATGTATTCTGCACACACATGCAAACACAGACAGCTTGATGACTGATTGATAGATAACCAGCCAGCCAGATAGATAATAGAGGGCTAGCAGTGGAACAGCTTGATTACATGTTGACTCTATTTAATATCCTAAGTAACTACTAGACTGTTTCCCACCGAGGCAGCATCTTTACATTCCTACAAGCAGTGTTTCAGGGTTCCAACCCTTAATTATTATTATTATTATTATTATTATTATTATTATTATTATTATCCTAGTAGGTATAAAGTGGAATTTCACTGTAATTTGAATTTGCATTTCCCTAATGACTAATGATATTGACCTTGTTTTCATATGCCTGTCAGCCATTTTAATATCCCCTTTAGAGAAACGTCTATTGAAATCTTTTGCCAATCTTTTAATTGGGCTATCTTTTTTATACATGGGTTGTAAGACTTTATACATTTCCCACACATGTTCCTTATTAGATATGAAAGTGATAATTGGAAATAGCAGTTTATACAGGTTGACTATCATTGGGCTGCCTTTTTTTCCACTTAAATTTTTTCTTGGATGTATTTCAATTTTAGTACCAGACTCAATTAAAAAGAAAGAAACTTTCCAAGTAAACTTATCTCTTGCTGTCCTCAAGGTATTAGCTCTACAATCCCCCACAGATATAAAGATTTATGTATGCTCAAGTCCCCTCCATAAAATTGTGTTGCATTTGCATATAACCTACGCACAGCCTCTTGTATCCCTTAAATCATCAGGAAATGACTTATAATACCTACCGTAATGTAAGAGGCTATGTAAATAGTTGGTATATTATATTGTTTAGAAGATAATGACAAGAAAGAAAACTGGATATGCTCAAAATAGAAGCAATTCTTTTTTGAGTACTTATAAATGTATTCTTTGAAAGTTTCCCATGCATATATAATACATGTATATATGTATATACACAACATTTCTCCTTTCCAGATTCATATCTCTCTCTCTCTCTCTCTCTCTCTCTCTCTCTCTCTCTCTCTCTCTCTGTCTCCAGACTCAGATCAATTAGTGCTGTCCATGGTTGTGGAGTATCATATGGGCCACCTACTGGTGGCCAACTTCCCTCAAGAAAGGTGACTTTCCTTCTCCCAGCAGCTATCAACTGCCAATAGTGCTGGAGCCCCATCTGGGGCATCAGGATTCCCTTCTCCTTCCAGGTTAGAATTTCTAACAGACTTGATCAGGGAGTACGCAGGTAACCACCGGCATTGAAAGTTCATGTGTGCAATAGCCGTGTCATATCTAGAGAACAGCATTTCCCAGCACTCCTCCTCATCCTCCAGCTCTTACTTTCTTCCCATGCTCTCCCTGAGCCTTGAGGTGGGGAATTGATATATGTGTCCCCTCTGCAGCTGAGCACTCAAGAGTCACTTATCCTCAGCACCGTACTAGATGTGAGTCTGCATTAATTCTTGCCCATTGCAAAAAGAAGTTTCTTTGACCAAGGCTGAGAACAATATTGATTTACGGATGTACTATAAATAGGTTTAAGATAGTTTGTTAAGATGACTATTTAGCACAATTGTAGGTTCCTTCCTGGAGCTAAAGATCTCCACAACTAGGAGCTTTTGACCATGTTCATGGTACCAGGCATGAATTGCTTCCGGTGGAATAGGCCTCAAGTGCAATCAAGGTAGCATTTTGCTGTGCACATAAACAATCTTGCTACTATCACACCATTGAGAACATCTTACCTGACAGATTTCTATTGTAGTATGAAGAGACTGGCATTGGGTGAAAACACTGATGCCAGTTCTACGTCACCAGCCTTCACAGCACCTTTCAGCACTATGAAAAGTATCATCTTGGATTAGTTGACTTTAAGAATGCAGAACTCATGGATGTAGAGTGCTAGTTGACTTTATTTTATCAACTATTTTTACATTACAGTTTACACACACACACACACACACACACACACACACACACACACACATGCTAGCAAGGACAACTTTGCGGAGTTGGTTCTCCCCTTCTACTCTGTGGACCCCAGGGATCAAACTCAAGTAGTCAGGCTCAAGTCTTTATCTCCTGAACCTTCTCAGAATGTATGTATGCATGCATGCATGCATG
The DNA here is from genome assembly GCA_019843965.1 of Rhynchomys soricoides. Lineage (NCBI taxonomy): Eukaryota > Metazoa > Chordata > Mammalia > Rodentia > Muridae > Rhynchomys > Rhynchomys soricoides. The sequence goes on along the minus strand of JADRCH010007686.1, from coordinate 555,841 downwards.
CATGTATGTACTATATTAAATATTATAAAATAGGTGCCATATTTTTTTAGATCCAGTAATAATTCCACCTAAATAAAGTCTTCTGTTCATATAGTTTCAAAAGGCATGTTGTAGGGCTGGAGAGATGGCTCAGTGGATAAGAGCACTGACTGCCCTTCCAGAGGTCCTGAGTTCAAATCTCAGCAACCACATGGTGGCTCACAACCATCTGTAATGAGATCTGATGCCCTCTTCTGGTGTGTCTGAAGACAGCTACAGTGTCCTTATATATAATAAATTTTAAAAAGGCATGCTGTAAACCATACTCAGTGTAAAGCTAAGCTGCTATAACAATATGACCTCAAATATAGACACCATGCTTATTTCTCCTTCACTTAGCACTGCTGACATGGATAGTTGCCTTAGCACTGTGGGCTGACTTCTCAACCCATTCCCATATCTGAGAGACTGAAGACAGTAAAATGTTCATTTCTTGCTCATATCTCCTACCACCTAAATGGATAAGTGGTCTTCCTTGTGACCATTTAGTGACCCAAGCTTCCTAATTTTATCTGAATGTCATGTGACCATGAATTTGGGGAGAATTAATAAATTTGGGGGAAATAAGGGTACTAATTGCTGCTAAGGGATCCATTAATGATATAATGTATCTACAGCCATAATAAAGAAAGGGGTTGAAAAGAGACAAAGCCAGAAAGGCAGAGAGGCCCACTCACACAGGACCTTGACTGCTAAGTTAAGGACTGTAACAGTTTGATTCTGGAATGTTTCCCGTAGGCCTATGCATGTGTTAGGCTTGGTCCCCAGCTTGCTGTAATGGAAGATTGTCAATGTTTTAAGAAGGGTAGGCTTAGTGGGATATCATTAGGTCATTGGAGGTATAACCTCAAGGGAAATTGAGGGACCCCACTCTCCTCATTTGCTCCCTAGCTTGCCATGAGGTGAGAAGTTTTGCTGCACCATGCACTCCTGCTGTGGCATGTCACACAGGCCCAAAGTAACAGGACAAGTTGATCATGAAACCTCCATAATGGTGAGCCCAAATAAACTTTTAAGAAATGATAAGTTAGGTATCTTGATTGTTTGTTACAGTAGCAGGAAGCAAATGTGTACCAGCAGGATAGGTGGACAGTTCAAGAATATAATGGATCAGTGGAGGAGATGAACACCAGCTGATTTGTAGAGGAAAATGTCAAAGAATGCTAGGGCTGTAATAAATACATAGAGAATTTGGGGAAGAAGCATTAATCCAGACAGAAGTTAAAGCCTTAAGTCAAGTTAGCATAAATAAGAATGGAGGAAGCAGGGCAGTGGTGACGCACGCCTTTAATCCCAGCACTCGGGAGGTAGAGGCAGGCGGATTTCGGAGTTCGAGGCCAGCCTGGTCTACAGAGTGAGTTCCAGGACAGCCAGGGCTACACAGAGAAACGCTGTCTCGAACAACAAAAACAAAAAAACAAAAACAAAAACAAAACAAACAAACAAAAAGAATGGAGGAAACAGTCAATAAACCTGGGAGGAAATATCCTTAGGACTTGTAGATTGATAACTTAGCAAAGACTGGTAAGGATGCAGATGGGGACTATGAGGACCTCCTAGCAACCATTCTCAGATACACTGAACCTAAATCAGAGAAGTTGGGGAGGTATCGTAGGTGCATACCCCTGCGTGTGAGGGGGAGGGGTAATAAATTCAGGTTTGGCTTTACTGATTCAGGTCACTCTGAGGTTTTCACAAAAGGTAAGAGAAATAGGTAACAGCTAAATGGAATTTGAAACTGAAAGATGATTTGGGGTGTGTGTGTGTGTGTGTGTGTGTGTGTGTGTGTGTTATGTGCTGGTTAGATTTTTTTCAACCTCACACTGGCTAGGGCCATCTGGGAAGAAGGAACCTCAACCGAGAAAATGAATCTATAAGATTGAGACATAGGCAAGTATGCAGGGCATTTTCGTGGTTAATTATTGATGTGGATGGTTTCCCCTGGGCAGGTGGTCCGGAATGGTATAAGAAAGCAAGTTGAGCAAGCCAGTCAACAGCATTTCTTTATGATCTCTGCTTCAGTCCCTGGCTCCAGTTTCCTGCCTTGAGCTGCTGCCTTGCATTCCTTTAGTGATTAACTGTTATCTGCAAGTATAAGTGAAATAAAACCTTTTCTCCCCAAGTATCTTTTTGTCAGTGTTTTAGCACAGCAACAGAAACCAAACTAAGACACATAGGAGAAAGCCTGCCCATGACCCCCATGAGGAATGAAGTTGGGTAAAGATAAAGGTGAGAAACAACAGAAAAATCAGAGCTGGGAAAGGAATCAAAGAGTTTCCATGGATGGAATTCGTTTTGAATATGAGTTCTTGTTCCTACAAGTCATTTCCTTTATGAATGACTATAAATATTAGAGCTATGTTTTACAAGAGATGAACTATGTTTTCTTATAAACTGCTCTCACAAGTTTTACATGGCTTCATCTCTTGTTTCTCTTTAGTTTCTTTTATAAATATGCATAGTTTCTTCAAACATTTTTCATATGATTTCATCTCGAAGTTTAGTGCGAGCCATGTCTAGCTTCAAGTGTCAAGGCCAGAACTGACAAAAAATATTTCCAGTACCAAGTCGACTGCTTATGTTTTCTCTCATGATCTAGGTACTATGTAATTACTACTGGTCTACAAATGGCATCATGAACCTTAAAAAACTGCATTCTATAAACATTATGCATCATGGTTATAAATAATAAAAAAAAACCCAAGTCTTGTTCCAGTGTCTGTTTTGAAACCAGTATTCCCTTGTTAAATCTTAGTGTTTTAACAAACTTAACTCAAAGGCAACTTCAAGACTTGGGTCTAATGTTTTTTTCGTTGCCAGTTTCAGCTTGTTGTTCTAAGTTGTCATCCCATTGGGTAGGAAGTGGAGTCTCACGTTCAACATATTTATTCTCCTTTCCAATCAGTGCTGTAGGCTTCAACATATACAATGCTGTCTGGAGAGGCAGGGTTCTAAGAAAGTTCCCATGAATCCTGCTCTAATGAGGACATTTGAAGTATGATGAAGAAGTAAACAAGAATGACCTCTAAGCTGATTGCACATAGGTTGGAATCTCGCAACCTCAAAGAACTGGATTCTGCCAGCAACCCGAATGAGTTGGAAAGAAATCCTCAAGACCAGACCATGGTTACTACCTTGATTGCAGAGGATCCAGTGAAGTAACTTGAAAGTATGGGATAATGAATATGTCATTGTAAGCCACTATTCATGGTTGTCTGTTAATATACATAGGAAACAGAAGTACATATATTCTGCTTTACTGTGCATGTTTTTAGTAAGATAGTTAGCCTGTATGGATTGCATAAGGAGACAGCACCTCTCCTTTGCACTGCTCACCTGTGGCTTCCATTCCACTCTGAAGTTCCTCACCCACCGAGGCTAATGAACTTGGCTCAGCAAGAAGCAGAAAACATCATTATAGTGCAGCACACGGCAGAGGCTTCTGAGATAGAGGAAAACTACCTTCACAAAAACAGGACACACTGAAAACTGATACCATCTATGCTGCATACTCTTGTGGTGCTTATTAATAGCCTTGCTGATTCACTCTGTGACACAGCATCTGAATCAGGCATTAGTGGACTATCACTGTCAATGTGAGTAATTTATTTGCCTCAAGAAAAAGAATGTTAATATTCTGGGCACACTTAAGATTCTTGACGAAGAGGCCAACCCCGTCTTCTCATTAGTACTTTGTGGGTGTCAAGACTTCCATTAAAATTCCACGTCCTTTAATGTGGTCACCTTGGAATTTTTTTTTTTTTTTGAATGACTTCAGTGGCTTGGGGAAGATTGGGTTTTGCAAATAAATAACACAGAATGCAGGATGTAATTGAATACGGCATACTTTGTAGCATCTCACTGGATTGCTTTATTTAAATCTGAACAAAGAGGGAGCTTTGGCTGGAAGTGTTGATGAGCTTCTATGAGCTTCTATGACTAATACCACTCATCAACACCAAGCTTCCACATAGATGTATGTATAATATCTGTGCATAGACTCTGCAATGATGAAGGAGAAAAGGAAGACAAGACATCTCACTTCTTTTTTAGTAGGATAAATTGTGTGTGTGTGTGTGTGTGTGTGTGTGTGTGTGTGTGTGTGTGTATAATGCTAATGGAGAACAGAAAAGATTCTAGGAAGCTGGAGTTACTGGCAATTGTGATCCATCTGGTGTAGATGATGGGACCAAATTCTACTTTTCTTCAAAAGAAGTCAATAGATTTGGGTGTCAAAATAATTCTTTGGGTACAGTAACTGTCCTGTACACTCTTGAGTGTTCAGCAGCACCCTAGTTCTCTATTCATTAAACATCAAGTATACACTTTCCAAGCTGTGACACCCAAAATGCCACCATTCATCATTTGATGTCCTCAATGGTCATTAACGTACTGGAATCACCTCTGTTTGAGAACCACTGATCTAAAACAAGTAAACAAACACCCTTTCCCCCAGATGTCCATTTCTGATGTTATATTAATTTTCTCAGTTCAGTTTAACCAAGATGGACTAAGCACTTGCAATGAGCAAAAGCCCAGAAGGTTGGCCCATGCTTGTGGGATCATCATCTACATGCCCCTCATAAAGGTTGCATCAGCAGTCACTCCAGGTAGTTTGTAAGGGTCAGTGTACTGCTCACACTCTGCTTTGGAAATCTTTACTAGTAGTGTATATATTGTAAGAATTCAGGAATACATTTTTGTTTATCTCCTTATTTGTGTGCATGAGGGTGTGGGAGCATGTGTGTGAAATAACATATGTAGAGATCAGGGGACAATAAGGTTCTGGGCATTGAACTTTGGTTATCTGGCTTGGTGGCAACTGTATTTACCCACTGAGCCATCTCTCTGGCCTCAGGGGGACATTTTATAAGTTAAACTTATATTTTTCAGTTGGCTTCAGGTGTGCTTGCACACACCCAGCAATTGGTGGGTAGAGGAGGAGGATCAAGAATTCAAGGCCAACTTTGATTACACTGCAAATTCAAAGTTACAGGAGTAACCTGTTTCTAAAAAATAAACAAATACTTTTTTCCATTTTTTTCATTTCTCATTTGAATTATATAATAAGCCAGAAATTCAAGTCAACCATTACTAAATATTAAGGCCACATTGCAGATGAAGAAGGACATGGGCAATGCAGGGTTTTCTTTTTGATATATCTGCTCCTGCATTCACAAAACCCATTCTCCTTCTCGAATTTTCCCAACAATGGCCAAGTCCATTTTGACCTTCTTATAGAAGCAATGTGATCGGGAGCATATTTGCTCAAGCATTCTTATCCTTCATGAAATCCCCCCACAAAGCTGGACTGTCCTCGAACCACTTAGCTTCTAACAGTATCTGGGAAGAGCCTCAGATCTCAAGTCAAGCACTTCAGTGAGAGAAGGCCGTGCAAATATTGGCAAGCAAGGTCCAGAATATCATCAATTTGCCCATGGATATTCAGTTAATAGCTTGACAGAAGAGTTCACTTTTAAATTCTTCCAGCTCCCATGTCCCTTTGGATAGGTCTTGTTCCGAGGCAGGGAAAGCATCAGGTGCTAACCAAAGAAACCAGGCTGGTTAAACTAGCAACTGGAGGTAAGAGGCTGAATCCATTACTGAACTCGGCTTACTGCTGTTCATTCCATGCAGCCCAAGCTTCTCGATAGTAATGAAATTATCTTCAAGTGAAAGACCAAGAGTTGGGAGAGAAATTGAGCAAGGAAAATCAATATCAAGTTTCAGTGGTTCCTGACCAGAACATTAAATTCCGGTTTTAGAGCTCGGGAGTGAGACCTGTGTCTTTGGTTGGTGAGCAGCATCACAAATAATATTCGATTTGGGTTTCTTTGAAATTTCTAAAAAAATCTGGGACGTTAGTAATTATTTTCATCCAATGATTTGGATACTGACTTGAGATGTTTATCTTTAATTGGGTTGGTATTTTAATTAGGTATTAACTTCCTTGATTCTGTGAAAATGAAGATGGAGGTAATTATTTGGGCTATAGCCTTTTGAAAAGAGAACACTTGTCAATAACATCAGAGAACATTGGCAGTGAGGAAGGTCAGAAATGATCCTCTGATCTTTTCTCACTGGGTGTGCTTTGAATTCAATATTGTTAAATATAAAAGAGAAACAGTTGAGTTCGAGTTTTGTAGGTTTTCTTTCAGTCTTATAAGAGTATGATCTGGATCATTTTTCTTATTCAAAATTTCCAAAGAGCAGTTTGACAATTTGTATAGATCTGTATAGAATTTGCGCGCGCATGCGCGCACACACACACACACACACACACACACGAGTGCACATATAGGTATTAATAGTTATGTCATCCTATATTGGCAAATTGTGGCCTGAGGGCCAAATTTAGTCTGATATCTGTTTCTATAAATAAAGTATTATTAGAATTTAGCCATGCCCATTTATTTATGTCTTATCTGTGTCTGATTTTGTGCAACGATAGAGCAAAGAAGATTTGACAGAAACTTTAAGGCTCTTACAGCAAAATGATGGCTCCATATTCTAGAGTCATATTGTTGTATTCAGCATACGGTAGAATCTGAAAAGAGAGAATGAATATTCTTATTAAAAAAGGCCTGGGTGTGGTCTTTAATCCCAGCACTCAGGAAGTGGAGGCAGGTGAGTTTGATATAAGCGTGGTCTACGTAGTAAGTTCCAGACCAGCCAGGGCTGCATAGTGAGATTCTGTCTCAAACAAAACAAAACAACAATAGAAAAAATATCGAATTCCCAATCATAATTTCTGCAAGGAGGGCCTTTATTGACATGGAGATAAGATGGAAGCTTGGGAGACTGGAAAGATGGCTAGGTGGTTAAAAGCATATTGTACTCTTGCAGAGAACCTGGTTCTATTTCTAACACCAATGTTGGGTGGCTTACAACTCCCTGTAACTGAAACTCCAGGGGATCTGATGTCTTTTCTGACATCTGTAGGCACTACACTCACACACATAAACCCATACTCAACATAAATATACACATAATTAAAAATGAAATGATTTAAAACAGAATGTATAGAAGCTTGGGTAGAAGAACTCAGACTATTAGAAGCCTCTAAAAGAAGTAGAAAGAAAAGTGATAACATTGATAATCTGGAATTAGTGACCATTTTACCAAGAATGTTAACTAAAATGTGCATCCATGCATGCATGCCTACACTTAATAATTAAGTGAAAGAAATTAAATCAATACAATGTGACAAGGCATTGTGGTGCCAAGGTATTGGGGCAAGTCTTGGAGATGAAAAGATGGATGGCTCATTGGTCTACTGCATGAAAGGCTACAAAATCTTTTTTGCTTTATTCTTAGCTGTAGTTTGGCCCAACATTGCACTGGTATGTAATACAAATGGTCAAAACAGAATTCTTCATCTTTCCCTTTAAACATGTTTTGTTTTGTTTTGTTTTTTTAAAAAAAAAAAAAGAAATCATGTACTATCAGTTTGGAGAGAGCCATCACCAGCTCACTTGTAAGTTTATCTGCTTTCTTTCTCATATAAGGAATTTGTCCTGGCTCAGTTAGGTGGCACCTCCCAAGCTGTCAGAAAATTCCACGACCTTGGCTCTTCTTCTTTCCATACCATGTACAATCTTAGCTATGTGTATCTTTTGAATTTGTCTCTGTAGAGCCCACACATTTCATGACAGGGCCCTTGGCATTGGGTTTTAAGAATTTCTTTGTTTGAGAAGAGGCTGTTTTCACATCACAGAAAACTGGGAACCATTGTGAGGTGGGGTTGGGAGCAGGAGAGTGACATAATTATACTTAGTTTTAACGTTCTCTTAGGTTGTTCTGGAGGACAAACCAAGATTACAGGAATAGAAAGGGAAAAGTAGTTAGTAGACTCTGGCAGTTGGGAAAGAATCAACTGGACCATGACATTGGCAGGAACAGCTATGAGAAGTGGCCATATGTGGAAAATTTCCTTGAAGGTACAGCTTCCATGACTCACTGAAGAATTAACTAGGAAGATGAAGAAATAAGAGGGATCAATCATAAATGATCTTAAGCATTTGGGAATTTGATCTGAATAAGTGAATTCAAGGAAATTATTATTTATACACATATATTTCATTAAGTCAACTGATTTAAGTGAAAATTATTGAACTATAAGTAATTTCCACAATAAGTGTTAAAATGTTCTCAAGTCATCTTACACATATTTTTATGAAATAAAAATGTGCCTAAAGGAAAAAAAAAGGTTCTTTGACTGATGAGCCTTCCCCCAATCCCTACCTCTGTATTGGAGATTAAATCCAGGGATTCACGTATGCTAGGAAATCACTTCCTCATTTTATTCTGTATTTTTTATTGTTTCAAGCATGTTCAAGGTTTACCTTGCATTTTTCATTCTTACTAAATTCTTACTAAATTGCTCAGGCTGGGCTTCAACTTGAAATTCTCCTGTTTCAGCATCCAAAGTATCTAGGGTTCTAAGCTTGTACTGCCAGGTCCCAGGTCCTAAGGCCTTTCTTTAATTCCATCTTTCAGCACACACAATAGATAACCCAAAACAGGCTCATGGGCAGATACTAGGTCACAGACAGTACATGCTAAAGCAGGCAGCAGAACTCTGTTCTCTGTTTCCTTTACAAGTTTGGGCATAAATTATCTTGACTTTTATAATAACACTATCTACTCTTGTATCTATTTTAAATAAAGTTTAGAGCTCAACAGAGAGATTCACTATAGGAAATTGTTTTAAACAGTAAGTTAATAGTTTAAAACATTCCCGAACATGACACTTTTTAAAAAAGATGTCTGTAATTCAATTTCACTTTTCTTTGCTTGGGGAGTGGGGAGGTAAATCTAATCAGTCCTACTTTGTTAAATTCTTATTCTCCTTCTATTTTTAGTCTCTCTATTTAGAAATAATCTACAAAATAACTTTAAAATTGCATGTATAAACTTTTCCTGCACACAATCCCTTTAGCCTAAGTTTATCATCTATAGCACACAGATGGAAGAAAATTTACCTGAATATATTAAATTTGTTTTCCCTCTGAGATGGAAGAAGGCAATTTAAACTATGAAGCTTTTTTCTTTTTTTTTGCTAAAGCGAACATAATGTACTCATTAATAATTCTCTTCCTTGTCATTCATCACATGTTGTGACAGTAAACAATCTTTTATGATGTTTTACTTCTTATGAATTTCTAACATTACCGTATTCTGTGATATAGAGCCTATTGATTGTGTAACAGCTTAGGAAAGTCTACCTCATTTTAATGTTTTCGAATGGTAGTGTCTAGTGGTTCAAATACTATGTTCTGAGGTGACAGCTGTAGTAATGATGTTGAAAAAGAAATTGTATTTATTGTTATTATTGTGGAAGCAAATGTGCAGGCCAGAGGACAGTGTTGCAGGGTCACTTCTTTCCTTCCATCTTTTTGTGAGTTCCAGCAATGCAACACAGGGCATGGAACTTCAAGGGCCTTTATCCACAAAACCATCTCAATGGCCTCAAGATTCCTTTTAATTTAAACAAGCTACATGTCTCATCTTGACACCCAGGGGATCCTCCTAAGCTAGAGTGTGCCTTGGCACTAACATTTAAATGTCAGGTCCTTACACAAGCCTTTACATCTTTCCTTCTTTGATTGTGACTTTTAGGAGGTGCTTTCCCCTGCCCAAGTTAACACATTCATAGTGCACTGAGCTCAATATAGTACTCAATTGTTTTCTAAGATGAAGAGGAACTAATGGATGGGAATTTTGTTGGAAAGCATTACACAGACATGTTTACTATCTTTATGTTATTATTATTATTTTTTTTGCAATGCTGGGAACAGAACCCAGGGCATTTGTACATGCTACTACTCACCTACATTCTCAGTCCTGTTGTTCTCTACTGCTACCTTTCACCAGCACCAAAATGATGATTATTCTGTGAGATGGTTGACCTTGTCAACTTGAATGGGAACAGAGTCAACTGAAAGACTCACCTGTGGGCAGGACTGTGAGGGCATTTCCTGGAAGGACTGATTGAAATGGGAAAATCCTTCCCCAGAGTGGGCAAGCCCTTTCTCCTAGCAGCCAAGATGGAAGGAGGTCTGAGGAAAAAAAGCAAGACTGCTTAGTTACCTGCCTTCTCTTCTTGCTGGTGAGTGTATCTCTCTTGTGGCTGCTGAAGCTGCCATTCTTCCCTGCCATCAACCCAGCTCTGTTGGCTTTCCAAGGTGGACTAGAAGCTGACCAGACTCCAGGAACCCTCCAGATCTTCAGAACTGGGTAGATCAAGTAGCTACAGTTCTCAGCTTCTCCAGAGTGCAGATGGCCAATGTTACCCAGCCTGTACTGTATAAGTCAATGTAATAAGCCTCCTTTAATACATATTCATTCTATTGTTACTGTCTCTTTAGGTGAGCTAGGTAAGCACAAACAAAAACCACAGTTATCCCTCTTTTTATTTAGCACATTAATTAAGACCTGAAATTTAATACTAGGAATAAAATGGAATCAGCTGGTCCTTGGAATTGAAGAAAATAGAAACACAAAGGATTCCCACATAGATATGGAGGAAATTCACAAATTTGAGGTCTAGAGCCACTAATATATATATATATATGGCATGGCTTTAATACATTTAGGGCAGGGTTGCTGAGAGAAGGCTCTAATCACCTGCCATCCTGGTAAGACATCCTCCAAGTGAAATTATGTGCGAGTACTTTGCCTGCATATGTGTCTGTGGACAACATGTATGAGGTACCTGCAGAGGCCAGAAGAGGTTATCATATCTCCTAGAACTGGAGCAATTAGACTGTTGTGAACCACCATATGGGTACTAGGAATTGAACCTGAGTCCTCTGGAAGAGCAGCCAGTAGTCTTAAACACTGGGCCATCTCTTCAACCAGCAGTCTTTTGTTTTGTTTTGTTTTGTTTTGACTGTTAGCTCTCTAGTACGCGCTGCCCATGTCTTTACCCTAAACTGGCCCAACTGTCTCCAGCACCTCTACCAACATGAAAGTTCATACCAGTAAGCTCATTTCTTTAAGAGGGAGAGAAAATACCACGGTAACTATCTTTTTTTCTTCCAGAATGTTCCCTGTTGTAAATCAGCCTATGGCCATGATCCAAAACCGAATCTGCGCCATTCATGAATGAAGATAATCACTCTTATTACCCATATTAACAACTATATTTCTCACAGCCATTTAGTAACAAAAGTCCTCCAGTTTTAATTAGTTTGGCATTTTTTCATACTTCTTTCATGAGTGACAACAAACATTTATACATTATTTGTCTCTACTTCAATAATCTCAATCTTCCTTAGTTTTTCACTCTGAACACTGACCTCAGCTCTGTTCAACACTTCTCTCTTTCTCATGCAAGGTTGTTTCCTAGGCTCTGGGGTAAGACTACTAGTATTAGTACAAAGAATTAGCATTTCAGCATCTTTGAGACCGGAAAAAAGGAAGCTATTTGCCATGGTGTCACCGCAGCCTTTTGTTGCTTGGACATAAACTGGCATATTTTTAATGCCCTTTCTGACATTTATCTCCATAGTATCAACTGGACCATCTGTTTGAAGCTCACCAGGTGAATTTTTTGAGAATATTGCATTAGCAATTTCTGTCTCATTTGGAATACAGTACCTTGAAGATGCAAGCAGCCTCATAGATACCCATAAATTCTAGGGAAATAAACAGACACACCTGATAATTGCCTTAAGTATATCTATTTAGGGATAACTGAAATAACTTCAAAATGCCATAATAGCCAATTAATACTTAGTCCTTAAGATCAAATGACTCTGAGTAAATAAGTGTTGGTTTGTTTTTTTTTTTTCTGATTCTCATGTTTTTCCTTTGATTCTTCAAATTAGAAGTCAGACCGGCTCCAGCCTCTCTTATGGCTTCTGGGTTCTTTTTTCTAAAATCTGAATGTGATGGCTGATCTTAGCTGTCAACTTGTCTAGATCTACAATCAACTAAAGCCCAAGCAGCTGGGCATGGCTGTGAGGAAATATATTTTCTTGAATAAATTATTTTGAGGTGGGAAGACCTATCGGAAATCTGGCCCACATCTTCTGGTGGCAGCTCAGATAAAAGACATCGAAGAATGAAGCGTTTGCTTTTTGTCTTGGTGCCCTCACTCCCACGGACCAGTTCATCTATTCTGTAGCATTCTGTAACATTCTGAAGGATTCTGGAGCATTCCTTTGATTTAGAGTCTACTTCTTTGGGATTCGAGCATACGTTGAAGACCAATAGCTCTCTAGGAATCCTCAGTACTTCAGCACCAGATTGGGACAGCTGAGATATCTGTACTGCATGGAAGGAGGAATGTTCAACCCATCCCTTTCTCCATCTTCCTCTGTTTTGTTGATTTGAATGTCATCAAGGTGTCAGACTATCTTAGCTCACGGACATAAGGACAGCATGGAGTACAAAAGCTGACCATTGGAAGAGAGCTGCTTGGTTGGTGTCTTCATGGAGGAGGTCTGTAGTACCATTCCTGGACCACCAACCTTTGGATTATTTCAGAGAAAAAAGGAAACTTACTTCTTGCAAGCTGCTTCATGTGGCGCAATCTATTGGGGAATTAACAAAGACTCTTCAAGAATAAGAAATGATGAGGAAAAGCTTAGAAGTAGGGAACTTAGCCAGGTGAAACGAGGAATGGGAATTATGTTTCTCCATGTATTATTCAGGTACACTCCTTTTTAAAATTAATTTTTAAAATAAGCAAAGGAAGCAATGGTTTTCACTATGACGTTTTCATGCAAACACCTTTTGTTAATCCTCCTCCCCTCTTCCAATGTAAAAGGACAAAGCTCTATTTTACTTCTTAGACTATGGACAGGAGCAAGTTTACATGAATCTTATCAGCAGCTTTTAACTCTCTGTCTCTGTCTCTGTCTCTCTGTCTCTCTGTCTCCCTCTCTGTCTCTCTCTCTGTCTCTCTCTCTGTCTCTCTCTCTGTCTCTCTCTCTCTGTCTCTCTCTCTCTCTCTCTCTCTCTCTCTCTCTCTCTCTCTCTCTCTCACACACACACACACACACACACACAATCACCTAGCCTTCTCAGAATCTTTGCCAAATTAAAATATTCAGTCGGGATCCTAGCCCTTGGAAGGTAGAGGCAGCAAGATCAGAAGTTCAAAGTCATCCTCACATACATAGTAATTCAAAGCCAGCCTGAGCTACATGAGACATTGTCTGAAAATACCAAACCAAGTAGAAGAGGAGGGGGGAGAGGTGGGGAAGAAAATTCTCTTCAATCAAAGATAACCAGAAGCAACAAAATTCTCTCAGTAATAAAATAAGACCAAAGCAAATATAAAATTCAACCACTGAAAATACACTAGACACTGCATTTAGATAGCTCCCACACAAACAGTTTTGGATGGACAATTTTTATAAGACTCTCTTTATAATAGTCATATTTCATGAATCACTAAAGGGTAGATCTTAAAATTCTGCTAAAGCTGAAACTGAAGCCTGTTCTTTCTACAGTGAAACTCTGTAGTGTGAATGCAACCTGGGTACCAGTACAGACCGCTGGACACAGTAGACTCCAGTGTAGATTTTGAATGGCTTTCCAGAAGTGACCCCCTGCTATTGATTAGGTTTAGGATGCACTGCCTCAAAAGAAGAAACATTGACATTTGGCAAGACAGCAGAAACACAGAAGGCCCACTTACTTTCCCCCTCATCTGTCTTTCCTGAAACAGCTACAAACTCAGGAAAGTTTCTCTCTGACCTCTCCCCCATTCTTCCTTGAAAGTGGTCTTCTGACAAATGTCCTGTTTGATGCCAAGAAAGAAGAGTGCCATCAAGAATCTGATCAGGGCTTAGTTTTCAGTGCTTGGGGTAGAACTCTGGAGCGTGCTGGATATAAATGCTCTACCACTGAGCTGTATCCCAGGCCGCAGGTTTATTCTATGTCCTCCCCCCCCCCCAGGGCTTTCCTGTTAGACCACACCTTTACATCATCCAATTGGACTTTAGCATAACCATAGAAATACATACATTTCTCCATCTCATCAAGCCCTTTTGCTGAAGGTTCAGGTGTCACAAAAAGATTATTACATTAAATCTTTTAAAATGTTTTTCAAACTTAAAACATTCTGTATATTGGTGTTGTGCTTGCATGCATGTCTGTGCATCATCACATGTGTGCAGTGCCTACAAAGGCCAGGCGTGGGTATCAGATCTCCTGCGACTAGAGTTGCAGACAGTTGTGAGCTACCTTCCTTATAGGTGCTGGGAACTGTACTCTGCTCCTTTGGAAGAACAGCTAGTGCTCTTAACCATTAAGCCATCTCTGCAGACCCATGTTAGATCTTCAAAAGGAAATTATCTTAAACTTTATTATTAAAAAGCTATAAATAAAAATCTTAATAGAACATAAATTTGTATACTTTTCTCTTATGTTTTTGTAATAGAGGCTTCAAGGCTGAGCCTTGTTATAGGCAAAGAAAAGGTAGACTTTTTCACTTGTATACTAAAGAATTCTAGCCATGTTTGGTTATAAGTAATTCCTATGGGTTCCTAGAAATAACTAGAATATTTTTAGAGTAAAAACAAAACTGGAGAATTATTGAATGCTAATATACTAGCAAATGTCATTACTGCTTTTGTCTGGGCATGAAGTATGCAAATAGTTTGCATGGACTATCTGATGTCAGTGCTCTGTGTCTTTGACTCTAAGTGACTCTAGGACTATTTTCCTCTTCAGTGGGGTTTTATCATGAGCATGCAAATCCACTCTATTATTCTTAGTCTCCTTCCCCAAATGAAAAGCCCTCTTGACTCTTCTGTCTTTGCCTTTTGTTCCTGGCCTTTACACTGTGGCAGCTGTTTGTGCTATCTTCTCTTTCTTAACCCCCATTCTTGCCTTAGTTAGCTACAAGCCAGCCTTGAACTCTACAGCCCCACCCAAATTGCTGTCATTAACTCTACTGGTCATAATTTTTAAAATCCAATTATAAGCTGGGCATGGTGGTGCACACCTTAAATAACAGAATTTGAGAAGCAGAAGCAGGTGAATCTCTATGAGTTCAAGGCCAGCCTAGTCTACATAATGAGTTCTAGGACAGCTGGAGCTACATTGTGAGACCCTGTCTCAAACAAACAAATAGACAAACAGACAAACAAAACAACAACAACAACACCCGCAACAACAACAAAAAACAAACAAAAATGCCCCATCATAATTCTTTTGTCTTCATTCTACAAGATCTCTCAGTATCATTATTAAGAATTGAACACTGTCTTATTAAAAATGACAAAACCCCACTATATGCTAGTTTCTGTCAACTGGGAACTGCTTCCATCAGATTGAGCTATGGTCATGTCTATATTCACATCAGTGATTATTTATTTATTTATTTATTTATTTATTTATTTATTTTATTTAACACTCCAGATTTTATCCCCCACCCCTGGTCCACCCTCTGACTGTTCCACATCCCATACCTCCTCCCCACCCCCTGTCTCCACAAGGATGTTACCACCCTCACCCCCACCCTACCTGACCTCTAAACTCTCTGGGGCCTCCAGTCTCTTGAGGGTTAGGTGCATCTTCTCTGACTGAACCCAGACCCGGCGGTCCTCTGCTGTATATGTGTTGGGGACCTCATATTAGCTGGTGTATGCTGCCTGGTTGGTGGCCCAGTATGTGAAAGATCTTGGGGGTCGAGATTAATTGAGACTGCTAGTCCTCCTACAGGGTCACCCTCCTCTTCAGCTTCTTTCAGCCTTTCCCTAATTCAACCACAGGGGTCAGCAGCTTCTGTCCATTGGTTGGGGGCAAATATCTGCATCTGACTCTTTCAGCTGCTTGTTGGGTCTTCTGGAGTTCAGTCATGATAGGTCCCTTTTTGTGAGTGCTCCATAGCCTCAGTAATAGTGTCAGGTCTTGGAGCCTCCCCTTGAGCTGGATCCCACTTTGGGCCTGTCATGGACCTTCTTTTTCTCAGGTTCTTCTCCATTTCCATCCCTGCAGTTCTTTCAGACAGAAACAATTATGGGTCAGAGTTTTGACTGTGGGATGGCAACCCCTTTCCTCATTTGATGCCCTGTCTTCCTGTTGGAGGTGGGCTCTACAAGTTCCCTCTCCCTACTGTCGGGCATTTGGTTCTCTTTTTAAATATTTATTTTTATTTTATGTATGAGTATCTGTGTGCATGTATTCATGTACAATATGTTTGTATCTGGTTCCCACAAGACTATAATTGTATTGGATCCCCTGAACTTCAGTTAACAGGTGGTTGTAAGCCACTACATGGACACTAGGAACCAAACTCAGGTCCACTACAAGAGCAACAAGTAAGTGCCCTTAACCACTTAGCAATCTCTCCAGATCCAGCAGGGGTTCTTTTTAAATTTTTTAATTAATTTATTCTATGTCTGCATGTATGTCTATATCATGTGCAAACCTAATGCCCAAGGGGACTAGAAGAGGGTGTTGAATATCCTGGGACTAGAGGTACAGTCAGTTGTGAGCTTCCATGTGAGTGCTGGGACTCATACTTGGGTCCTCTGGAAAAGCATCCAGTGCTCTTAGCTGCAAATCCATCTTTCCAGACCTACAACAGTGGTTCATAAAATGTGGTCCATATACCATAACCATAGCATCTTTTGGAAACTTATGCAGAAATGAAAAATCTTGGGGGTTGGGGTGTACATCAGTGGTGGAGAACTAGAGACACTGGGTCCCTGGGCCCCTAGGTTCTCAGCTCTTTGGGCTTAGTTCCCAGCACCACAAAAGAAAGAAAAAGAGAGAAGGAGCAGGAAGGGAGGGAGGGGTGAAGGGAAGGAAAATGGGGAAGGAAAATGGAGAAGGAAAAGAAAAAAATGGCAAGGAACAAAGAAAGAAAAATTCTTGAACTCCAATCAGTTGAATCACAACTATGGGGCAAGACCCAACAATCAGTTTATATAAACCCTCCATCTAATCCAGATCCCTGAGGAACATTTGAGACTTAGCATCCACTGCCTTTCCTTCTACCTCAGTAATATTTTCAATTATTTTGAATCTTTGACTTGTGTCCATTAGCTTTCTCGGCATAACAACCACACCCAAACTCAATCACTTAAAAGCACCATCATTTCTTTAGATTCCAATTCACTTGGATATTTTCTTAGGTTAGATCCCCATAAATAAAGGTATGAGGCAAAGATTTGAATATGAGTGGTTTATTTGGAGGAATCCCACCAACCATTGCAGGTGGGGGTTGGGAAGGGAGCTAAAGAAGTGAGACAGAAAGTGTGCATAAAATATATTAATTAGCAGGTAGTTCCTATGAAAATCTAACCTTGGGGGTTTCATAGGCAATTCCCCATCCACAGATGAAGAGTCTTGATCCTTACATAGTGTCTCATCCTTTTACTGATTGTAACTGCCATACTTCTCCCAGCTCGATGTAACTCCACCACACTGTCCATCTGTCTAGTGTGAAGATCAGGGATGTTTCTGTAGCAAAAGCAGATCCTTGCCCAAAGAGACGATCTGCCAAGAAAGAGGATGAGGGCTGTCAGAATGGCTCATGGCATCTTGGTCTCAAACCTGGGGAAGCTTCCCCAGACAAACTAGGGAATGTTCGTATCTTCTTCTCTGATTTCCTGCACTTCTGTGTGTATGTCACTGGCTCTATTCTCTTATCTGCACCTTAGACTACACTGCCTCTTTTATGAAGGTAGATGATTATGATTTTTGCCTCTTCCTCTCTTCCTACTCTACCTGAAAGTTAATATACAATGGTCTGAGGCATGAGTGTCTTTATCTTTTTAATCTTCAAAAGGCCTTGCATGCGGAGGAAGCTTTAAATATATGTACTCATTGAGTTGAACTAAGCAGTCCTTGTGATTGGCATGAGTATAAATTGGACCAATATTAACTTCAAACTAAGTTCTCTATGCCAGAAAGCATGCTTGCGATATTAAAACTTCTCTTTTATAAAACAAAAAAGCCTTCTCTAAAAATCTGTATAAAAAGAAATTGATCTACGGTGAATCTTACTGAAGTTTGTGGGAAAACAAATACTTCGGCCCGCCATATCCTGCTCTCATTTATCCTTCCTTGTTGGAGAAGAGCAATATTTTATTAGACTTGCCTTTGCCAATGTGTACACTTGGTTCCATGATTTAAATCTGCTATGTACTTTTTCTCTTGCAAAAAAAAGTTATGAGAAAGCCAGTGGAAAAATAAAGCATTGTGGGGTTTGGACATTTAAAAATTGATGCTACTTTAAAATTAGATAAACTTCTACTGGTCATAGCATCTTTCATTCACAGAACCTCCTCCCCTACTATTCTAACAGTAACATTCTTCATTCCTGCACTTGGAATAAAGCATACTTCCATGATGGAAAGGGACTCCTCTGCTGTATATAGCTCAACTCCAAAGGCATAGGGAGTCGGTGTCATGCGGAAAGAATGAAATTTTCTGTGGCTAACCAGTTTTTGTAAAGAAAGGTAATGTTCCACATTCCCCCTTGCTTAATTTTATCTTGTTTCATTTATTTATTTATTTATTTATTTATTTATTTATTTATTTAATTTATTTATTTTGGTGAGACATGCTCTAACTCTGTAGCACAGTCGTGGAACCCATAGTGATCTTCCTGCCTCAACCTCCTAGATTCTCATAGTCTCAACATGTTGCTCTGAGTTCTTTCATTTTAAAAGTGAAAAATGTGCCTTCTTATCTCCCCAGAGGGAAGAAAGCCAGACTGAGTGGCAAAGTATCTATATTGTGCTCTTCTCCATTTTCCTTGCAAGCCCAGGAAAGTGTCTTGACACGGTACTTCCCCCAGAGTCCCAAATTCTTCATCAATAACCTAACAGACTGGGGGGAGGGGATGATCTCCATGCACTGTACACTTTCCATATCTATGTTTCTGTACTGCCATTGTCATTCTGGTGTCCATCAAGATAATAAGCTTTGTAATGATTTTGTCAGGAGCCTCAGCTTATCCCTTTAACATTCAAGAGTCTGACTGTATTAATAGCTGATGTCACCTGATAGAAGTTTTAACTCCATTGTTGACAGTAGTTAATGTGGCTTGTCCTTAGGAGCAATGCATTTTTTTGATAGTGGGAGGGATGGGGGAAGTGTAAAAACTCGGGTAGCTATTCTTGTCTGCCCCTAGTCCTTTCACTTCTTTATTTTTTTCCTATGTAAAACTTCTTCTCCATTACATACATAATGATAGAATTTGATTTTGTGTTGGGATACATACCAAGAACTGTTGAATGCTGTTTAATTTACCATGCCTAGCTATTATCTGTAGTAGGAGACAATGATGTCAATACACAAGAAAAGGCTGAGATCAACAGAGATGAAAGACCAATAGATGAAAGGTACAGAACCTGGTTCTGGCTTATGGTTCTAGGCTTCTAGATTCTTCTTAGTTTTCCAATAGGATCTGTTTGGTTTTGTTTCATCACCCCTGGTCCTTTGCATGATTCCAAACATAGGCTTTTGTAGAAGACCACATCTATGCAATCTCAAATACTACTAAAAAGGTGATTAAGATGTTAGGGACAAGTTTTATTACTCTTGAAGAGGACTCAGGTTCATTTTCCATCACCTACAAAGCAGCTCATCACTGTCTGAAACTCTACTTTCAGGGAAATATGGTGCCATCTGCTGGCCTCCATGAGTACTACACTCACATGGTGCACAGATACATGCAGGCAAACACTTAAACACATGAAATAAAAACAAATGAATCCAAAAATATGCGGTTATGGGAAAATACAGAATTTGCACACTTCAGATATATCTTTTTAGCATAAGGATTATTTCAAACTGCAGACATAGGAGAAGATCAGAAAACAGTAGAAGTTACACTTTTTATGAGGGGAATCTAAAGGAAATCTGCATTTGCAAGAATGTTTGGTACTCTCTGTACCAGAAAGAAAAGGATGACTTCAACTCACAGGAGTTTTTCTCTGGAGAAGGTGCTGACTTAACTCTTCATAACAAACCCTGCTCTTCTTTACTACTTCTTTTTGACCACCCCATCATGACTGTCTTTTCCCTACGTTTGTGGAGTGTGATATTTAAGTATGAATTTAAAGCCACTTCTTAGGTATTTGTTTTTCTGAATATTCTATTTATATATGAGGCATATACATGTGCTAGTTAGTTATATGTCAACTTGACACAAGCTGAACTTTAATTAAGACAATGCCTTCACAGGTGGATCTCCATGAGTTTGAGGTCACCCTGGTCTATAAAGTGAGTTTCAGGACAGCCAGGGCTGTTACATGTCTTGGGGTGGGAAAATGCCTCCTTAAGGTTGGGTTGTAGGTAAGCCTATAGGACAATTTCTTAACTATGGGGGTAGGCCAAACCTATTGTGAGTGGTGGTATCCCTGGACTGGTGGTCCTGGGTGTTATAAGAAAGGTTCTAGCCTTGTTTGAGTTCCTGTCCTGACTTCTTTCAATGATGGACTATGATGTGGAAGTATAAACCAAATAAACCCTTTCCTCCCCACATTGCTTTCTTTCTTCATGGTGTTTCATCACAGCAACAGTAACCCTAATTAAAGTAATGTGTTAATAACATTTCTGTTTTCCTCTTCCTGATCTGTCATTGTTCTGATGTCAGTCCCAACTAAGAACTATGATGAGTGGAAAGCAAGTTACTTTTATCATTAACATGTCTCTTAGTTGTTTTGCATCTACTGATTAAGTTCTTTAAATTACTCCAAGAACCTCTTTTAGTTAGTTGAATTAACAGGTCTTCATTTTGTATATGGTCACTTCATTTTTATTTTAGAACTTTGTAAAAAATAAAGGGGGGAGGATTTTGACTAATGCCCAATGTGAATGCACGAACAGTCTTGAAACTAATTGTGACAGCAGCATACTCATTTTTATGGGCCACCAATCAGGAGGCTAGTTTCTTTAAGGACTGTGATATGACACAATTACTCAAGTGTTCTGAAATTATCTCACTATTGTGTCTAGGAAATAAAGTGTGTGTGTGTGTGTGTGTGTGTATGTGTGTGTGTACATGTTTTCTTGGGTAAGAATCTACCAATGCTGTTGTCACCCCATGTGGCTTAAATTCCATGGTACTTTGGTATCATTTTGTGAATCCAACTAGGATAAGCAAGTATCTATCTGGACTTCCAAAGACTCTATATGGTTTTATGACCATCAGCAAATAAATTCTTACTACCCATTCAAACAAAAAGAGCTATCTGACAGCATTATATTACTCTGTCTAGATCTCTAGATTGTTATTATTTGCTATTAAAACTTATTCCTTATATTTTAATCATCCCTAATCCTGGTTAGAAATTTCATAACAGCTTTTTCCTATTTTGGCTTTGATAACTGGTTTTAGAGATGTTTCCAGAACTAGTTGTAAACACATTTAGAAGACTCACAAGATGTAAGGGACATTTCTTCTCATTATCCATTATACTAGAGAAATGACACATAGGAATGAGAAGGATATTCCCTTACCAGGCAAGGCTGTACAGATACAGGAGCTCTCTGGCCTTCTGAAGACTCTTAAGTAATCCTTACACTACACCATGCTCCTCTCTACCATCCTCTACTCTGATTCTGTTCTCTCTCTCCCCATTTACTGCTCTGTCCTCACACTAAAACTAAGGTTCTGTTCTACAAATGCTTTAAATCCGGGACAGAGTAAAGATAGACAGGGAAGTGGGAAGCTGACCTGTGAGGGCAAAGAACACAGGGAAAGTGAGCCTGTCTGTTCCTTTGTCTCAAGTCAGTCCTGGTGCACTTTACTTGGAAACAGAGGCTGGAGCTTCTTGGTTATCTTCCAATACCAATTCACTGAAGTGCCCCTACCCCCTGAAGTTGTTTGTGTAAGGGAGTCAAAAGAAAGAGCAAAAGAAGGAAGGAGGGAAAGAAGGAAGGAAGGAAGGAAGGAAGGAAGGAAAGGAAAGGGAAGGAGGAAAAGGAAGGAAGGAAAGGAAAGGGAAGGAGGAAAAGGAAGGAAGGAAGAATTCAAACACATTCAATGGACTGGGAAGATCTTGAGTTGTTCTTTCATTTTTCTCTAAGACAAACAACCTTGCCCCCCACCCCAAGAAACCATGCAAAAAGAATATGTATAGAAGCTTCCCTTATTTTCCCATATTAGTCCAGATGCCACTCATCAGTAAAATAAAAAACAAACAACAACGAGAACAAAAATCAAACAGAAGACTGTTTACATCTTCAAAAGGAAACTTGTTAGCAATCTGATCTCGCCATTTTTGTTTGTTTGCGTTTATCTTTTTCGAATCCTGCCTCCCAAGGATCTGTTTTATTTCTTTTTAAATTAAGCAGAATAATGCCTACCACCGGGCTATCCACATTTCAGAAATTTCCTCTGGAATTTCAAGATATTTCTCATCAGAAAAAAGTTAAAAGTACAAAAAAAAAAAAAACAATTAAAAATTCTTTAGCATTGGTTAGATTCTGAGCCAGTAATCAAGTAATATATAGAATCCTAAAAAGAGACACTCCAGGGAATCACTAAGTCAATTAAGAATATTTCAAAATGAAATTTAAAATGCATCTGTGGTAGAAAGTACCACGAATATTTGCATGGAGAATTCTCATGCAAATTGTAGTAATTTAAGGAAATGACTTTATGAGTATTCCAAACATTCTGAACATGTTGTTCACCAAGTTATCTTTGATGCTTGCAATTCCTCTGTGGTGGCTTGAGGAAGCTGTTATGAAATTTCTAACTGGGATTCCCTTGACTCCAGCAGTTCTAGCATTTGTTCCTGGGAACAACATTTTACTCTCTGATTTCATCTTATGTGGCTGACCAAGCGATGACAGGAAGAACTTTCTTTCCTTTTCATTACATTTTGCTTTTTCTATTGTTGCCATTTCTTTCTCTTTTCGTTTTTGTTTGTTTTTCTACAACAGGTGCACACTCTAATCCCATCTGATTTCAAATTCTCAACAACAACCCCCTCCCCCCACCTGTCCCGCCTCAATCTCAAATTCTGGGTTTACAGGTGCGAGCCACCAGACCCGCCTCATTTTTACTCTTATAAAACGTAAACATCATCATTATTTTTCATTACTTTCTATAGTTCATCTTCCAAGAAAAATATTTGAGGCTAAATGGAAACATTTACTCTGTGTGTGTGTGTGTGTGTGTGTGTGTACACAAATTGCTGGAATCATTTCTCTTCTTCTACTATGTGAGTCCCAGGGATGAAACTCATATCATCAGAATTTTCAGCAAGCACCTCTAATCTCTGAGTCATCTCATTGGCATTGGAACTGTTTAGGTTAAAAAAAAACCACACATAATATTGAGGAAAATGTGATTTAAAGAACTAACTCTCCACAGATCACTAAAGTAACAACAACAAAACTTGCCTCATCTTTTGCAAAGTTTGTCTTTGTCTTTGTTCATTTTTATATACACACTTACATAATGCTTCAGTATATGTAATCAAATGCAATGGGTTCACAGCATAACCAAGAAATTAAAAAGTGGCAGGAGAATTGTTACATTCAGTGAAGGAGAACAGAATGGTAGGTATTTACAATACAATGTCCTCCCTGAACAAAGGCAGCAAGGGAATTTTTTCTGGGTAATCCATACATATTCAAACTGGAAAGAAGTTTGAAAATGAGCACCTTCTTGAACATTCTCAGTTTAAAGTAAACTGAAGAAGTAAAGATAGGTGCATTTTTGCACATGCTCGGCTTAAGGTCATGGAGCCTTTGGGTGTGCTTAGCTTCTGCTGAATAGTTTTTAGCTGAAAAGAAGAAAAGGGTGTTTTGAAATGCATTAGCATAGGATGTTCCCCCTAGGATGCTTGCCTTGCTTAGTGGCTAACACTCCTAAAAGTTTCCTGAGTTGGAATTGTTCTCTAATATTGTAATGTTGACTGCTGGTTGACATGTATAAAATTTGGGTCCTAAAATTAATTTTCTCTTCTCCAATGGAATGCCACTATAGATATTAACTACATTCCAGGGCAGGCTACATGCCCAGGAGTATTTGGATAACACAAAACAGACTTTTTGAGTGTGTGTGGGTTTTTTTTCCTCCGTTTTTGTCCTTATTAGTTCTGTGTTTTGACTATTATTTCTTTTGTTGAGAGAGACAGAACATGAAGTTTGGTGGGTCGAGTCTGAGGGTAGATCTGGGAGGAGTTAAGTGGAGAGAAAAAATATGACCAAAATATATGAAAAAAATTAGTAAGAAAATGATTTGAGTCCTAAAAGAGCTTCTTAGATAATTAGAGTAGCTGTCTAGTTTCTCTTGTGGGTTCCCTGAGTTCTTATGAGGGAGAATTAGCCTAAAATCTGAGCTTGGCCCCTGACTCATTCTACAGTTCCCTCTCCTGTGGTATTCTCTATCTTTCACACTGGTCCTCACCACCATAATGGATTCTGCCATGAGGCTTCACTAGCCCCAAATTCATGCTGGAATTATGCCTTAAAACTCTAGAACTGGGAGCTAAATAGACCTCTTTATAAAGTTAGCTTGCCTCAAGTGTTTTGTATGGTAACAGGAAGCTGATTGCTATACATAACTCCAAAGTCTAATTGGGTTCATGCTCCACCTTCTCAGAACAGTGCCTACATATTCTTTGATCATAGTTAGAGATAATCCTTTCAATGTGCAACTTATCACTTTATAGTATGATACTGGAAGTTCCATAAGGACAGGGGTTATAGCTATCTTGTTTACCACAGAAAGACTGGTGCCTTAGATAATACCCAATACAATAGATCACTAAGCTGTTCTACAAATGAATCAGGAGAACAGATAAGACTGGACAATTTAAAAGGCTAAAGAAAATAAAGGATTTCTGAGGAAGCAGACTTTCGTTCTGCAAATTGAAGCTTCAAAACATCTAATTATTGAGATTTGATCACCCATGTTTATTGATAATGCAGAGAGTATTGGAATAGATTTAAATAATTTATTCAGATGGTTGGGGATAAACTGAACAAAATTGAAGTGTAAGATATGGTAAATGTAGTATAACTGCTAGTTAATACTCTAATATTTCTTGCCATAGGGTATTAAACAAAAAAATTCCACTGCCAGATGTGGACAACTAAATATCGTTGGTCAGGTAGATCCTAGAGGCCCCTCAAAAGACTGAAGGCTATTGCTACTGCTGTCAGTTTCCTGCTAGAACTGGATGATAAGGCTCTATTGGTAAAGACACCACATAGTTGGGTCATAGGACATGGAGAAATCAGGCTAGAGCTGAATTAGCTGCGTCCTCCTTGCTGGCTAGCTGGCTAGTACTGGGAAGTGCTATGCAGGTTGCTGTGGGAGGAAAGCCATCAACAGTCTTTCCCAGCTGAGGATTCTAAGAACTAAACTAATCAAAGGCTTGGCAAGAACTGCCCATTGGTGCAATAGTGGTATGTATGAGTGATGTGGAGGTAAGCAACCACTTTCTGGTTGGATTCAAGGCCTACTCCACGAGGAGTGGAAGACATGTCTAGTACTATAAACCTGGTCAAGAGCTGATGGCTGGGGAGATCTTAAGGCCTAGGGGGAAGCACACTGTGGTCATTTTGATAAATGAACATGTGGCCAAACTCCCTTCTAAATACTCATATCTATATCCACAGATGTATGTTGCTCTCACCCTTTATCCAAGAAACATTTTATTGAAATAGATGGCAGTTAATGCAGAGACCCATTATTGGTCAAAATGCTAAGAATAAGGGATGGTGGAGTGCTCTTTCCTAAATGGGTTATCTGTATCACCCTCTTCAAAGTTCAGGATACATCATGGAAGAAGAGGTAGACAGAAGATAAAAGCTAGAGGATGGGAAAATGTTTTCCAAAAAGGCATCTTTTGAATATGATGTAGTTATTGTACTTACGAATTCACTGTAGCTGCACAAGATTAGGAATTCCATTATTTCATCATAGAAGTGGGCAGGGTTCATGAGGCCCCATTCCTTCCTGATGAACTATTGACACTTGATGGTGGCTGAGGGAAGAGGTATCAGTTTTTTCAGTGATGCAACTGGAAAGAAGTTCCAATAAATAACATGAACATAGGTTCATGCAAGCATTCCTAATTAAAATCGGTGGGACACACACACACACACACACACACAAAATATGAACGTAGGTTGGAATTCTACTCATGTTCTGTCCAGTTACTACAGATGTACAGATATGATCCTCCATAATTCCTCCCTCTGGCTGGCTTGTCACTTGAGCACATGATTTATGGGAGACCTCATTTATCTCATTATTTTACCTCTTAAAAAACTCTATACTAGCCCTATTATGTCCCTGGTTTGTGTCAAACAATGTGTTAGATTAACTCCAGTCTTCAGTGAAAATGAATAGCACAGGCCTATTTATTTAGCATCCGTATAGGTTATTTCAAACATTACTTGCCTCCACTAAACCCAAGAGTAACATAAAAACAGACAGCATACATAGAGGAAACTTAAAAATTCCATTCTGATAGAGGAACTCTGAAACCTAGGCGTTAACTTTGCTCAGCAAAGTCCTGATGAAAACATTTCTGTGGTCATAGGAATGTTTGCCAGGAAACATAGGGGTGTGAGAAGCTCAGAGAGTTGTACGGATGAAGTGATTGATCAGTGTCTCTGAGCTCAATAACACATTGAGGTGTGTGTGTGTGTGAGAGAGAGAGAGAGAGAGAGAGAGAGAGAGAGAGAGAGAGAGAGAGGAGACTGGGCTTATGTTGGAAAGAATTCCATTTAAGATTAAGGAAGAAACCAGGGATAGATTGTAGGTTAGGCTTTTTATTACTGGGTAACCAAATATCACAAACATGGGATAATGAGACCCCTGCTCCCCACCTCCACCCACATTTATGGCTTCAGTTTCCTGGGTTAGGAAGCCAGCTGTTCCCTAGCTGAATCTTCTGAGTTCAGTGTTTTGTTGTTTTTGCTTTTTTTGAGGTAGGGTTTCACTATATAGCTCAGGCTGTTCTGAAACTATGTAGACCAAGCTGCCTTGAGAGTTCAGAGTCTTATGGTGCTGCAATTCAGGTTTCTGTTAGTACTGCAATCTCCTCTTGGGTGCAGATACTATTCCAAATTCATGGATGACTGGCAGAACCTAGGCGTTGGTGGTTATAGTACCCAGGCCATCAGTTGCTTATGAGCTGCCATCTGGAGAACTCTTCAGTTTCTAGAAGCCTGCCATGGTTGCTTACCACATGGCCTTCTCCATGGGTAGTTCACATCTCTGTTTGCTCTTCTTCAAGGTCAGCAGGAGATTGTCCTTCTACAGTGTGGAAAGATGGAATATTATGGGAGATGAGTGTGATGGTTTGCATATGCTTGTCCCAGGGAGTGGCACTATTAGAAGGTGTGGCCCTGTTGGAATAGGTGTGTCATTGTGGGTGTGAGCTTTAAAACCCTCCTGCTAGCTGCCTGGAAGTCAGTGTTCTGCTAGCAGCCTTCAGATGAAGATGTAGAATTCTTAGCTCCTCCTGCACCTTGCCTGCCTGGATGCTGCCATGCTCTCACCATGATGATAATGGACTGAACCTCTGAAACTGTAAGCCAACCCCAATTAAATGTTGTCCTTTATAAGAGTTGCCTTGGTCATGGTGTCTTTTCACAGCAGTAAAACCCTAACTAAGACAATGAGTTACTCTTATACAGTGATTTTTATATTCAGGAATCACGCAAAGGTTGTCCTATCCTGTTTCCATATTTAACTGATTAGCATGGCCCAGCTTGATTTTGAAAGTTTCTCTGACTCATTTAAAATGTTTCAATATCTATTATATTTATAAACTGATTAATGGTTTTGTTTTGGTTTAAAGTAAAGAACTCGTTTGAAATAAAAAAGATGATTGAATGGAGTGACTGCTTGCTGTTCTTATACTGAACATTCTGGACTACTAGGAAGTCCTATATAGTCTGGCTTCCTGCCTGCTTGTTTCCTCTGCTGGAAGGGTTGTTTTTTTGTTTTTTGTTTTTTGTTTTTTTTTTGAAAAGGGCAGACCATAGTTCCAAGCATATTGTAGGTATGTTTTAAATCTAGGTTCATTAAACAAACAGATAGGCAAAACAAAAAATTTTCTATACATACAGCGGACATCTACTTTATTTTTGGAAAAAGTGTCTCTCATCAAATCTGGAGCACGCCAATTAAGCTAGGCTAGCTGGCCAGCAAGCCCCAGCAATCTACCCATTTCCACTTCCCTAGCACTAGGATTATAGATGCATACCACCAGTATCAGCTTTTTACATTGAGGCTAGGTACCTGAACTCATGTCCCCATTCTTGCCTGGCAATCATATCACCAATTGAAGTATCACACTAGCCCCAGCAATAGCTTGTTGACTATAAAAACAGTAGTAGCATCAAGAGCTATAGGTTAGTTGCAGTTTGTGGCATATACAATGAAGTTCAAAGTCAGCTACCAATTCTTCTTTAAAAAGAAAAAAAACAACATGGGCAATAGGAGTGCAAAGAGTATTACCTCTCTGAGCTTCTGGAGTTTAGAGCCTTACATGGTTTATATCAGGTTGATTGCTGACAGAATATTATGTGCACGTATGAGTTCAGTCCTACTGGGGCCAACCCAAAGCATAGATGAGCTTCTTAGGCCAGCAAGCACATTTCCAAGTTATTACTCAGGGCAAAATACATTTGAAGTCAATTAACTTTCTACTCTGGTGGGAAGAAAGATGAGCAGCATGAGTGAAAGAAAACAAGAGTATCTGGAAGTGTCATCTGCCCCTTCCAATGACAATGACAATGCTCGAGATCTTTGCTATCCATACAACCTTAATATGGGGGAAGCCAACTAAGGGGGCATCCAATTATGTACTCTGATGAGGCACATGTCTGCCATTGTGATGGTTAATTTTATTTATTGCTTTGACTGCAGCACAGGGTATCCAGATGTTTGATCAAACATGATCCTAAGTGTACCTGTGAGGGTGTTTGAGGTAAGATTAACATTTGAATTGGTGCACTGGGTAAAAATTATTCTCTTTCCTAATGTGAGTTTTCCTTGGCCCCTAATGTGAGCTTTCACTTGAGGCCCTGGATAAGAAAATAAAATCTGACATTTTTGCTGTTCTAGTAGTTGGGTTAAGAGGACACGTCTCTTGCCTTACTGCTTTGATCTGAGACATCAGTCTATTCTAGCTTTTGGACTCAAAGGCAGCATCAGAACTTCTTGGAACAGCCGCTTTCAGATTGAAGCAACAGCCTCAGCTGTCTCGATTCTTGGGTCTTTGCGTTCTGTCTAGAGCTGTGTGTAATTCTCCAGTCTTCAGCTTTTCAATTGAGGATCCCAGGATTCTCAACTTCCAGTCACATGAGCTTATTTCTCTACCCCACCAAAATTTTCTTCTAGTTTCTCCCTCACGTCCTGCAACTTCTTTTAGGTTCTCAAAAACTAATTTCACTCACTTTTAACCAAGGAACTAAGGCCTCCTACTAATAAACAGAGTGCTTTGGCCTTCCTATCATTTTGAATACCCTTCTTCTGAAGATCATAGCCTTTGTCAGATGGTCCTTCTTGTACAACCTGTAATCTGTCTCTTTGCTCCCAATTCTAACAATTATTCTTTACTCCTTGCATCTCTGGCCAGGAGTGGGAAAGTGGGCCCAGTTGTTGAGTCTCTGGTCTTTTGCTCTCTACTTACATTGTCAAATACTAACAGAAAAATGATACTATGAAATAATAATATAGTAGCAAGAATTTTAAAATGAAGCACAGAAGGACTCTGGGTACCATTTTTCTATCTATTATAAGCAATAACATCATCAATGCCCAAGATGATGTTACCAAGTAAGGTAACTAATACTGACACATAATATTGACTTAACTGCCAATTTTACTGAAATTTCACCTGTTTCCATGTAAACTCATCTTCTAATTTTATCCTCTAATTTTTCACATCTATTTATTTATCTGTTTATTTATTTTGTGTGTGTATGTTTGTGTGCCTATGATGCACACACATGCCACTGTTGTGGTCAGAAAACACCTTGCCTGAGTCCATTTTCTCCTTCTACCATGTAGGTTGAAGAGACTGAAACTCAGGACTTGTGACTTGGCTGCAAACACCCTTACCCACTGAACCACTTTGCCAGTCCAGTCTTATGGATGTTTACCACACGTGAAAATTTATCTAATCATCACTATATTCAAGATATCAAAGATAACATATGCAGTCAATTTGGCATTAAACACTTTTCAAATTACCCAGATGAGTATGCCTTCTGTTTCTTGCCAGTATGCCTACTCATTAAAGCACTGTTGATGTTCTGAGTGTGAAGAGGGTCTTGTCCTTTTGTTTCCGGGGAAGGTCCAAGAAAGCAACAAGCCTCCAGGGAAGAAAGGTACAGTGTGCCAGCTGCAAAGCCAAAAATGGCAGCTAGCCACTCTCGGCAGAGAACTCGGCAGAGAACTGAGACAGTTTCCAGAGTGATAGAGGGGATGAGAGGAAGGTTTTATTTGATTATTCTCAGACATTCTGATTGATTTTGGTCTAGAGTGGTTTCCAATGATAGAAATAGTTTACAAGTTTTTCAGGTGCATCTAATTTAGCCACCAAGTCTGAGAGTCACTCAGTCAGCATCTGGTTTCTACAACTTAGCAACAAAAACCTTCCCTACTCAAGATTCTGCTTTAAAGCTGCCCCCCCCATATATATATATTTAAAAAAAAACTTTCTTTAAATCTTTAATACTTCTCATTTTTTTATTGTACTGAGTGAGAAATGAATTAATTTTACTCTTTAGCGAACAGGTATTTTACTGTTCTAATATCATTAATTGAATAATCCATATTCTCTCTGCTGACATAACATTTTGGCCCTATGATTTACTAAATCCCTAGACTGTTTTACTCTGCTTCTATGTTCTATATTGTGGCATTGATTTGTTTCTATGAAGTTTCAAACTCTGACTGTTTTCATGAGAGTCTCTTGATACACTTCATAGTGTTTTAATTTCTTAAGGTTATGAGAATATGTATTTTTAAGGGATTTTTTCCATTGAACAAAGAAGACATATCTTCAAATTGATCTCAAGTTGTGTGTGTGTGTGTGTGTGTGTGTGTGTACACAAACGCACTGAAGTATTTAAAAAGTCTCTCCAATAGATTCTGTATGATAAACAGGTTTTAAAAGAATTGTCAAAGATGTGAGAGGCTGGTGAGATTGCTCAGTGTGTAAAGGCACTTGCCACCAAACCTGGTTTTAACTGAATTTAATTCCTGAGCCCCACATAGTGGAAGGAGAGAACCAATTCCTGTAGGTTGTCATATTGTCATATGACCACCACATGTGCTCTGCGCACACACACACACACACACACACACACACGAAATATAATTTTGAACATTTTTCCATAGCAGTAGCTCAGTGGTAAACTGCTTACTTAGCATCTGTCAGGCCCTAGGTTCAATCCCCAGTACTTCTGTACACAAAGAGACAACACACACACACACACACACACACACACAGAGAGAGAGAGAGAGAGAGAGAGAAACACACACAAACATACATGTAAAAAATTGTTTTAAAGAAATAGTTGGATTGATGAACTCAGAGCATTCTACCACACTTTGGCACACTAATATTTTAAGGTGCAGGAATTTGGTGAAGAAAATGTCCCAAGCAAAATTAAGCCTCTCTGTCCTCGTATCCTTCCCTATTTAAAGTAGATCGTTAAAAATAGAAAGAAGAAGATCTTGACTTTCCCAGAAAGAGCATGTAGAACAGAGAAGAGCCTGAATAAGCCTTGCCACCAACACCTCTTTATTTTAGTTAACTTCTTCTCATGTCATTGTGTATTTCTCTATGATTATTTTTATTAGTTTACTATTAATATCATTCAGACTCTTTGGCATGGTGAAGCATATCTATTCTCAACATTCAGTCTGGACTACATAGTAAATTCAAGCCCAGCCCGTACTGTGTAGCATGATCCTATCTCAACCCTCCCTCCCCAAATCAATCACCACAAACCAAAATGACACATTTTAACTGTTTCTATAGGTCTTCACTGTCTTATGAAGGCTCTCATGCCCAATAAAACGGAGTACATAAATGTGTATGCCAAAAGTCTGGGATTCAACCCCTAGCACTCAAATCCAAATGACACAGACAACTAAATAAAAAGTAAGTAAATAAATAAATGTATATGCTTTTCTTTTACTAATCTGTCTTTTGTTATGAACCCTGGTCCCTGGCTGTGAATCTAAGATAAGCAATGAAAATAACTGCTTGCCTTGTGTCGTTTCTTATGAAAGCTGAATGCTTCTTAATTATCTGTCACAGTTGGCAAACTCATGTCACTCCATTAAGAGTTTTGAGCTGGATATAGTAGCTACTGGTGCATGCCTTTTATTCTCACCATTCAGGAAGCAGAGGCAGGTGGATTTCTGCATGTTTCCTGGTTTACAGAGCAAGTTTCAGGAAAGCCAGCTATGTAGAGAGAACCTGTCTCAAAACATATAAATAAATAAATAAATAAATAAATAAATAATAAAAAAAGAATCTGGGTCAGGTACAGCATGGTTGTCTTGAATCCTTGTATTTGAAGGTGGAGACAGCAGGATCAGGAATTCGAAGAAAGTCTCAACTACACAGTGAGTTTGAAGTCAATCTGGGTATGTGAGAGCCTGTCTCAATAGACAAACAAACCAAAAGAAAACATGAATTCTGTTACATAAATTCACATCGAGAATTCTGTTACATGAATTCACATCGAGAATGAGTTTTCAAATTCTGTAAGTTAATTAAATACTAAACATTCGAACAATATAATGTTTTATAGAGTCATAAGGGCCAAGTCAATATAATGTGCATGAAAAACTGTCGACCCAACATTAATGGAAAATTTAGATGAGAGACAACCAGATAAAATGAGTAGGATTTTTTGTTGTTGCTATTTATTTGTTCTTGAGACAGAGCATCATGTAGTCCAGGCTAGTCATGAACTTGTTGTGAAGTCTCTTTCAATGCAGTTTTCTTTTCTATTTACTTAAGAATTGAATTTAAATGTATTATTGTTATTATTTATTGTGTGGTTGGGGGAAAGGCATGCATGCATGTGTGGTCTGAGCTGACCCTTCCACCTTTGCATAAGTTCTGGGGGAATCCAGCTAAGCTTAGCCTCAGATTTGCATATCAGGCGTGTTTACCCGATGAGCTATCTCATTGGCTCACTGCTCACTTTTAAGTAAGGAAGGCCCTAAATATTGGTCAATAAGATTTTGAAATCAAAGGCAGACCGCTAATACTTCTTCTGTCCTCTAAGATATAGCCAGTCAGTCAGTATCCACATTGACTTTTCAGGCAAGCACTATTGATGGATTCTCCTTTGTATCAGACAGCATTAGTAGAGTTCTGAAGCATTCAAACCACTATATTCTTCTTGTTTTCTGTGTCAATAGCAAGAATTCCTAGGAAGTGTTTAATTTAGTACTTAAGACTATATATTTGTCTATTGATCACAAAGTAACTAAATATTTATAACAATGAAGACTATATAATTATGACTTGGTATTAAAATCCTAATATTTTGACAACCTTTCAACTGTTATAATTACCTTATAGATCAAGTATTTTATATTTCTAGCAAAAGCACAACAATACTCTAATATTTATATGAAAGGATCCACAACCCAGCTATTTTATTTCTTGCAATTTAGGGGTCAATAAACCTAACAAACTTTAAAATATGGTTTCCTTCTTAATTCTCTTCAAGCCTCAAGAGATCAAAGGGACACAGAAAACATTTCTTGGAGGAACATAGAGAAAGAAAGGTCATTTATGTTTTCTTACTGTCAAATGTTTTGTTCAGTTCAAACCTGTAGCAAGTGTGATATGAAAGGTTAATTTTTCTTCCTTGTGTGTGAGCAGGACCAGCTAAAGTATGAAAATATGGGAGCTTCTCATTCATAAATGCTTATAATTTCAAGATGGCAGCCATACAACCCAAAATTAAGTGTGGGACCTTTCCCAAACTCGAGGACTTGTGTGCCTCCTCAGGTCCCCATAAACATGTGCCTGTAAAACTGAGCAGCTCTACAAATGATTAAGATGAGAACAGCCCAAGAAGAATTCCCAAAGGAAGACTTTGAAATGGGCTTTAACAAAGCTTATAGCTAGGCTAGGGTCAGGGAGGGGTGGGTGAGGAGAGAATGCTCCTGAGATATAGTGCTTTGATGTGCAGAGCACTTTGAATTAAAGGAAATTGGAATGTCTTAGAAATCACATTTTGGAATTCAGGTCTCTCTAATCTCCCTTTGTTTTCCCTGCCCAGCCCTAGAGGAAGGACCCGCCCCCCCTTACCTCATGAAAGTCTTTCGTGACTAATGGAAATACTTCCTAAAGAGGAGCAGTTAGTCGTCTTGGATTCCTTTCTGAAAATGTCATTAGCCAAGAAAAGTTCATCGTTAATGAAGAGAAGCACGTTAGTCATCATGCAAGATCGGAGTTTTCGCCTCTACTTCTAAAGGCAGCTCAGAGGGATTCCCTGAAAGACTGTATCTGCATAGGACGACTTTTGTTCATACTGTGGTTCTGCTTTCACCTCTCCAATGGACTCTACCTCCTTCAGAGTTCAGAGGAACTCTATCCCAGCTTTTTGTCTGTTCTTCTGCCCTTCCACAGATTTCCTCTAAGAATCATGTACTATTCTATAACTTGCTAACACATTTCCTTCTATCTCCTCCATTAAAGGGAGTATTTTGAAACCCCCTGAAGATATTGGGTACTCACCTGAGTTTCCTCCATGCACATAATAAACTCATATGCCTTCCCCTGTTAATGTATAGTCAGTGTATTCCGGCAGATTCAAACCTTCAGAGGGAGAGGTACAATCCTCTTTGTCCCTAGAGCTGCAAGACAGAACAAAGATCAGTGCTGCACAGAATGAGTCCTGAATGCTGAATAGGCTTCTCAGACAGATAAAAGTATATCACATACTCACCTTGGAGCCAGGTCCTAAGATTGCAGTAAAATTAATGCATCATCAACAACAAAAATACTAAGAAATAGGGTTTTTTAAAAGCCTAGTTTCATACCACCTTTAGTAATTGATTTGTATTCACATAAATGAACATGAAGTTTCATAATAATGAGACAAATCACCTGAAAAATAAGTTGCCCCAAAGCACATACAGAATGGGAGAACCAAGATTTTTTGAAGATTTATGTACTCACAAAACAGTGATTGGCAAACTACAGTTACTATAAACAAGCTAGTACAACTGAAGCCAGCTCACTGTCTGTATACATATACATATACATATATATATATATATATATATACATAGCTGTGTGTGTATGTATATGTGTGTATGTGTGTATGTGCATGTGTATATGTATAAAATTTTATTAGAAAGTAACTATGTTATGTTTATTTATTTCCATGTTATCCATGGTTGTGTTCACACTACAGAGCAGAGCAGTTGTGATGGAGACTATACTGACCACAACCCCTAAAATATTTATGCTCTGTTTCTTTCCAGAAATACTTGCCTACTGTTGCTAAGAAAATTATGTCATAACTTGAATATGGGACTCCAATTGGTTTTTTATTCCCTAAGTGGTGCTTTTGCTTTCAAGCTGAGTGTATGCTTTCTTTTATGAGTAGTTATAATTAGCAGATGCCTGAGGATGTATTGCCAGCAATAGGAAGCTGGAGAGGTCCTGGGGATAGGGAAATTAAGACCTAGGCCCAATTTTTCAAACTTCCTTTTTGCCATCAGAGAAAAGAATTTAGAGGTGAGGGCAAGTAAGGGACTGGGGAGGATAAAGAGCTTTTATTACACTGAAAATGAAAGTCTATCCTTAAGTGGGGAGTGCAGGCTTCTCAGAATGGGTGATAAAGCCCCAAGGTTTTGAATAGCTTGATTTGGGGGCAAATTTTAATGACGGGAAGATTATTGATGACTCAAGATGGAGAAGGTTGGGGAATTCTAGGAATGCATCCAGATTTTCCCACAATACAAATTTCCCACTTTTCTTTCTTCATACAGTGTTGTGGGATGTGTCATATTGTGCGGTATATAAAGGGAGCAGTCAGTTTTGCAAGGCTCATGGTATGAATGTGAGGGACAGTTAGCAGGACTCTGTCATCCATCTTCGTCCCAGAGGGTTTGTTTCCTACTCTTTGAACAGTCATGTGATAGCCTGCTGTAACAGCCTATGCCTCTGGTTTTTCCTGGGCCTATCTAGTGGACCTCAGATGGATGCTTACATTTTCACTAATGTTTTAAAGTTATAAATGGTGCTCTAGTGCCTATTGTTAACCACTTTTTAAAAAACAACTTGTGCTGATTTTTTTGAACTTTTATCCCTCAGCAGGATTAGTCCTGGAAAAGGACATGTGGGTCAAAGAGTAGTCAAATTTTAAATGCTGAGTTGTATTACCCAAATTGATTGCATTTTATAATTTGTGTAAACTCTGTAGGGTTCCACAGAGAAGGGGTGCATCAGATGATCCCCACTACCATTGTGTAACAATCTCTGTAACCCCATCTTCCCTCAGCATCATCCACTACATCTTGGTGCTTTTATATTTGATTCTATAATGTCCTCTCTGAATCATGGTGGCTATTACCATTCATCTCTTGTCTGGATCCAAAATGCATCTTAGCCGACCTGCCTGTGTCCAACCCACCCTTAAAGCTAAGAGAAAAATGTGCTAATCCTATACCTTTGCTGTTGTAAAATTCTCTCTTCCAGGTGTGACATGACTCTTGTCATCTTAAAATTAGGGCAGCTGTGAATACATTGCCCTTGACCCTTACAAGATGGGGCCCGTTAACATTCCCTCATGGGCACAAGGGAGAGCTCATGAAGTGATGAACAAGTAAGTCTTGAGGGGGACTCCACACAGGAGCAACTCCCAAGGCAGTGCATGGGCTGCTTATTTGGTGCCCTTCCCTCCCCAAGGATATATAAATAATTAATAGTTGCTGCAAAAAGAGATATTTTCTTAGGAGGTTTAGCTGCCCATAAACTGGTCATGCTTCTGTAAGCAAGCCCAATTAAACTCAGTGCTCCACCAAGCTAGACTTGTGTGAAATTGTTTCTTTGGTTGCTCATTGGTGTCCTCCTATCTGGAATGAGTAGACATTTGCTCACATCTCACCCATAAAAATGAATGAATATGATGCTTGAATCCCTAAGTATCTCTACACAAACAGCAGGTAAGTCTCAGGTCACTAATGTGGCTTCCACGGCATCCTTGATGTAGCCCCTGCATCCTACTTGAGTGTCTGATTTTGTTTCCCCTTATGTTATAGATTCTAATAGTGCCACGTCAGTTGTTTTCTTCACATGCTGTTGTGATGGGTTTAATTTTTATGTGTTCTTTCTAACTGTCCTCTGGAGGAGAATGCTTTCCTACTCCTTCTTTGCCTGTCAACACTTGATGATCCCTTAGAAACCTTCTCCAGCCAACCCCTGCCTCCGTCTCACTCTAGAGTTCCATTTGCCTGCTGTTTCCTCGCCCACTTTGCTCATTCGCTCACTACCTCGAGCACTGAGCACTGGCTGTGGTGAATGCATCTGCCTGTAAGCTCAGCTGAATCCCCAGGAAGGATTTCTTAGTTCTGGCTTTCCCTGCTGTTACTTAACTTTTTTTTCATTGTCTCTCTTATGTTCAGTTTCAGTTTTCAAATCTAACCTGTTCCGTATAGTGGGTTAACTAATGTCTCCCCAAATTCATGTCCGCCTGGAGCCTCAGAGTGTGACATTTTCTTAGAAATAGGATGTCTGCATAAGGATATTAGGATGACATCATACTGCATTTGAATAGGATTAAAACTGTTCATAGTAGTATATAGGTTTATAATCGTAACACTTAAGGGATAGAGATGGACAGATCAGAAGTTCAAAGTTATCAGCTGCATTTGAGCTTGAGGGCAGCCTGAGCTGCAGGAAATACAGTCTTCTAAAAAAAAAAAAAACCAACAGCAGGAATATCAACAACAAAAGAAGGATCTTGAAACACATAGGGAGTGACAATGGGAAGCAGACACATAAACAATGTCACAGAATGCTAGGAGCTACTAGGAGCTAGCAGAGGCAAGGAAAGATTTTTCTCTAGACTCCGTCAAAGTTGGCATCCTGGTTTTAGACTTTTGATTCATAGAACTATGCAAAAATATGTTTATCTTGTTTTGATCCACAGCTTTAGGTAAGTTTGTTGTAGCAAATGAATACAGCTCCCAACATACAGAAAACTGAGCCACAGTACACCACTACCCTTCCTTTCTTCGTTTTCCCTCTCTCCCTCCCTCCCTCCCTCCTTCCTTTCCTTTCTTTCCCTTCCATCAAGTGTTACTTTGTGCATATTTTTTACATTTTAAAATATGACAAATTAAAAATATCCACTAAAAGGAAAATATGGTCAGTAAACCTTTGTGTACCCATTGTCTCAGCTTCAGCAATTGCCAATGCACTGTGAATCTTCCCATATTCTACTTCCCCCAGCACACCCACTTTCTGTATAATCATGAAGCTAATCACACACATGATTAATACAATCAGGATTGTATGATTTTATCCAAAACTATTTCAGAATATAGCTGTAAAATGTGAAGGTTTTTTTTTTTGAAGTGAGACATAATAAAATGTGCTCCTTCCAAGATGAAATTCTTTTAATATTAATCATCTGCCTAAAAGATGTAATGAGGAAAGGGGGTAGCTGGAGAGGTGGATCAGTGGTTAGGAGTGCATATTGCTCTTGCAGAGGATTGCAGTTAGGGCTCCCAGAACCCACGTTGGGGGGCTTAGAACCTCCTGTAACTCTAGCTGGAGGGGATCTGACATCCTCTATTATCTTCTGTAGGTTCATGTTCAGGACCACCCACAGACATACTCATATACATAAAATTAAATATAAAAATAAAGTCTTTGTAAAATGTAATAGGGATGCAGTTCAAAAAACACTTGCTTAAACACCCAAGTTTGACTCCTAGGACCCATATGGTAGGAAGAAAGAAGTGAGTCTCAAAAACTCTCCTTTGACCTCCACATGCAACCCATAGCATGTCTATATCTGATTTTATTCACACATCATATACATACACAGTAATAGTAAATAACTAAAATAATAAAATATTATAAGAATAGTTGTAATTTCTTTTTCTTCAGCACAAACAGCAGTCTCACTAGTTGGGCCTTGAAGGAACCTTGGTTTGATGTTTTGGTTTAAAATCTAAACTGGCTCTTTTTCTCTCTTTTCCCTCACCACCTGAAATTCTCTCTGTTCATAGACATTCAAGAGCATTTGGTCAAACCATGTCTATGCACTGAGATCAGTCAAACATTGGCAACTTCATACTTTTCAATCTAATAAAACTGATAGCGGGCCCTTTCATTCCTTGATCTTGCCTGGATGGCCTTACACTTTGCCCATTCATTCATTCATTCATTCATTTTTTTCCTTATTTATTTACTGCGGGGTTCTGGGATTGAATTAAAAGTCTCAGACTTGATGAGCAAATGCCTTTACTCACCAAATCACCTTTGCCTTTTAGACTGGTCACATGGTAATAAAATTATCTACCTGCCCATATTTTCACCTTGCACAAAGACTCCCTGAAGGCAAGTATGAGTACTCTTCTTTCTATGTCCCTAGATTTCTGCTAATCTAAAATCTAATGCTCAGTAAATGTTGCTTCAAAACATCAATGGCTCGATTACTTCACCCTGCCACTGAGCCCTGCTCTCACAGGCAGTCTTGGAAACTATATAATTTGGGAATTATAAACATGCTTTCTTCCCCCCCCCTTTCCTTATTCTTTTCTCATATCCCTACCGCAGTCTCCCTTCCCTCAATTCTCCCAGGCACCCCCACTTCCCTTCTCCCCCAGATTCATTGCTCCTGCATTCCCCTTCAGAAAAGAGCAGGCCTCCCAGTGATATTATCCAAATATGGCGTAACAAGATGTAGTAAGACTAAGCACAAATCCTCAAATCAAGGCTGGATGAGGCGACCCAGTAGAAGTACACAGGTATGATATATATCACGTGCCTCTCCTTTTACCCCATCAAATCAAACTTCCTGCTAAG
Source organism: Rhynchomys soricoides (assembly GCA_019843965.1). Lineage (NCBI taxonomy): Eukaryota > Metazoa > Chordata > Mammalia > Rodentia > Muridae > Rhynchomys > Rhynchomys soricoides. The sequence goes on along the minus strand of JADRCH010007686.1, from coordinate 515,804 downwards.
GGATCTTGAGGGCACTGGTTTTCTTTTCAGGCAGTGGCTTTTAACCAAGTTTGCATCAGAACATCAACAATATGTTCTCTGCTAGAGGCTAGAAGCTGATGTATTCATTTACTAGATTAGACTAGAAAAGGAAAGCTGAGTTTAGTGAACGGGGCAATAATTCTCCTGGCATCCATTTACTAGTTTTCAGGGGAAATGCAATTTGTGCTTCATTTGCTGTCATTTCCAAAGTCATTTCAAAGCTGAGCTTTCAAAGGTACAAAATGACTCATCGCTTAATTTATCCATTTGTTTCTGCAAAGAGTCTTAAAGCTTGGACCTTCGGAGCAACACTTTTAGGGGCTAGGGAGATGGCTCTGTTTATACTGATCAATTTGCAAGTTGACCTCTAGCCTTGCAAGGCTGAAGATCTGAGTTCAAGGCCCAGGACCTACCCACAAAAGCCAGGTTTGGGGGCTGGAGAGATGGCTCAGTGGTTAAAAGCTGCTCTTCCAGAGGTCCTAAGTTCTGTGACTCACAACTATCTATAAAGGGATCTGGTGCTCTCTTTTGGCATGCAAGTATACATGTACGTAGACTATATATATTTGTAAACTAACTAAATAAATATTTTTAAAATCTCCATTTTAAAAAGCCAGGTTTGATGGAAACATGCTCATAATCACAGCACTGGACAAGCAGTGACAGTTAAATTCATGGCCTTGGACTCAGTGGCTTCCCAGGCTGACCTAATTGGTTAGCTGCAAGTCCCAGTGAGAGACTCTGTCTCAAAAATTAAAATGGATTGCACCTGAGGAATGACACCTTAGGCTGGCCTGTGTGCCTGGGAGGGAGGGAGGGAGGGAGGGAAGGAGGGAGGAGAGAGAAAGAGAGAGAGAGAGAGAGAGAGAGAGAGAGAGAGAACAGTCACTTTAGTTGATCATGGTTTTATGATTTTATGAATTTAGTTGAACATCGCCTTCCTGTTCTGTGTATCCTTGGCTAAGACAAAAAAGTCATGGCACTGGAAACTGAAGTTGGAGGGTAGAATCCGAGATGACTTCACTTACATGTCTGGCAAGTGTCCAGGAATTCATGAGGCTCCTTCTTTATGTGGTGTCTTAATGTCTTTATGTGGAGCCTTACCTAGGGTTATCAGAGTGTATGGGGCTCAAGGTGGGAGCATGCTTTATATGGCATCTGGCTTCTAAGAGAGTAAACAGAAGCTGTCAGGACTCTTTAAAATTGAAGTCTGGACCAGCTGCAGCATATTCTGCTACATTTTGTAGATAAAGTCAATTCCACCCAGTTCAGAAGAACTCAGAGCATAGAGAAATAGACTATGTGTGTCCATTTTTAATTGGACACATCATCATCTTCTGGTTACTGTTTGGACATGTGAGGCCTGAATCACATATTGAGCTGCTCAGAAGTGCGTGATTGGGCCCTGCTGAGCTTATCTGCTGGCTGTGTAATTATCTCATTTTTACTCTGGTTCCTCACTGAGTTTACATAAATAGCGGAGCATTTTCAAAACATTGACTTAATGAAAACTTTATCACCTTCTTTTGGTGGCTGAGAATGCCAATGATTTTTTTTTACCTACCAAAAAATACTTTTTAGGGCTGAGGATGGAGCTCAGTTGGTAGAAGGCTTGCCTAACATGCAGGAAGCCCTGAGTTCAATCCCAGCACTTCAAACCAACAAACAAAGAAACAAAACCAAGTTTGGTTGCAAATCTCTGTGATTACAGCACTCAGGAGGTGGAGGCAGGAAGAGCAGGAATTAGACTAACAACATCTACATAGGCAATATGAAGCCAGTCTAGGGTACCCAAGACACTGTCTCAAAGAAGTTTTTCTTCTGTTCAACAAAGTAGCACTTGAGGGGAAGAAAAGCATTACTGTAATGAAGTCTTGAAAAAAAAGAAATTCCAATGAAAGCCAGACTCTTCTTAGACTGTTCTCTGTATGTAGAAACCAAGAGGAGATAGGCTCTAAAGCCAGTTCATCTACGAGCTTTGGCAATATATGCTTTAGCCCTGGAGGGGGAGGGGGTGATATTGCATAGGATCAAAAGAGACTGTTTCAATTTTGGCGTTTTCCATCTCTGGTCAAATGAAAAGAGAACCTCAAGATAAGACAAGTCACTGTTCATGTCACAAACACAGATACGGAGGGATACTCACCAGGTTTATCTGCTACAGACAGCACATAGAATGCTATTTAATATTTTCAAATGCTTTTCTCAAAGTATCACACCACACATGTATGAAGATGTCATAATGAAAACTGTGACTTTATATGTGAATCTGAAAATTCATTTTAGAAAGCTAAATGAAGCATAACATAAAAAAGAGAGAACTTATTTTTCTAGCCCTAATTATTTTTTGACAACCGCAACTTGACTAGGTTCACTCCAGTCGTGTTGTCATTGTGAGGACAGTGGCATGCCTCAGTATAATGACCTATAAAACAGTAGAAACTGGCCCACAGAGATGGGCCAAGTGGGGAAGCCAAGCAAGCCTGAAGACCTGAGTCTGATCCCTGGGGCACATGACAAACTGGGAAGTGGAAAGAGAACAAACAGGTGTTAATGACAATCAATTTAATGTTTTTAAAAAATGACTGTTTTTTAAAGAATGCTAATGACAGAAAAGGATTAGAACTTCTTGTGATTTTGGACATGTGTGTATAGTCTGTAGTTTGGCTTTCAATGTACTTTTTAGAACACCAAGCCTTTAATAAATTACTATCAGTCCCTAATGCATAACAAACTGGATTTTTTTATTAACATTTAATGCTTTTCAGATTTTCATTGCCTTAATAAATACCATTACCTTCAAATCGAACACACACAAGCAAGTTTAGGTTGGAACAAAGTTTATTTCATGTTCTGATCTCTCTGTGTGTCTCTCTGTCTCTGTCTCTCTCAAACACACACATACTCTCTCTTTCTCTTTCCATTTATTTACTTTATGTGTATGGGTCTTTTGCCTGAATGCATCCATGGTCATACCTAATACCCTTACAGTTCAGAAGAAGGTACCAGATCCCATGGAACTGGAGTTATGGGTGATTGTGAGCCAATATGTGGGTGCTGGGAACCAAACTCAGGTTCTTTCTGGGAACAATACGAGCTCCGTCTCTTCAGCCCCATTTGGCCTTTACTTTTAGAAAAAAATACTATTTTCTATGCGGATGTTTTATCTTCATTGTACATATATCTGTACACCAGAAGAAGTTATCTGTCCCTGTGAGACTACAGTTATAGATGGTTGCCACCATGTGGGTGCTAAGAATTGAGCTCAGGACCTCTGGAAGAGCAGCTAATGCGCTTAACCTCTGAGCCATCTCTTCCAGCCCAAGAAATAAACTTGCCAGGATTTTTTGTTTACTTGGTGTTTTCTTTTCCCATGACAGGGTTTCTCTGTGTAGCCCTGGCTGTCCTGGAACTCATTCTGTAGACAAGGCTGGCCACAGAAGCAGAGCTCCTTCTGCCTCTGCCTCTGCCTCCCAAGTGCTGGGATTAAAGGCCTATGTCACCCCCGTCCAGTGGCTTTACTAAAAACAGCAAAACAGCACAATTTGCTTGACTCTTACCAGTCAACAAGCAAGCACAGTGTACACCTTTGTCACAAAGGTCACGAAAGAACTATTAAGGTGCACTGTGTTGAAGGTAATGAGATTAAAAGGCCAAAGTGTTGCCTTCGGAAGGAGTGGTGCTCGGCTGTCTTGAATATTTGTGACACAATACTAAAAAGAGATAAAATGAACTTACAGTGGTTACTCTTGGGAAAATAGGTAATGCAAATAAGTCCTTGACAAAAGAAGAGCCAGACCTGGTATTAATTAGTCTTTGCATGAAATTGTTTATGTCATTTCAGTTGGGATTCCTGGCTTATTGTCAGAGTGAATGGTCTGGTTTTAGATATTTTGTCATTTATGTAAGACAGGAAGTGAGAAGGGTTTTTTTGTTTTGTTTTGTTTTTGTTTGTTTATTTTTTCAGCTTTTGTTCTTCTCTTGCCTTCTTTTTACATTTTTATTTATTCTTTGAGAATTTCATACATTTTGTCCATATTCTTTCTCCCCCCCCAACTCGTCCCACCTCCTTCCCACTTCTGTATGCACCCAACTTTATGTTCTTATGTTCTCTTTAAAAAACAAAACCAGGTGGGGCATGATTTAGCACAGGCCTTTGATCCCAGCACTTGGAAGGCAGAGACAAGTAGATCTCTGTGAGTTGGGTAACACACACGCACACAAATTCTGTAGAAGTAAAACTGGTCTACATAATGAGCTCTAATGAGTTCAGGGCTACATAGAGAGACCTGGTCTCAAAAAAACCAAACCAGTCAAATAAGCAAAATCAGAAGCAAATCAAACAAACAAACAAACAGACAGACAAACAAAAACCCCACAAAACTATAGTTTGCTTTGTATTGGCCAACTCCTGCTGAGCATTGGGGCCTTCCCCACAGTGTGGGTGACATGCTTATTATCACTCCACTGAAGCAAACTGATTTTCTTTCTTGCAGAAACTATCACATATGAATAGATTCTTGGTTAGGGGCAGGACTTCCCCTCGGTGCTGGGATTTTTTTTCTGACTTGGGCTTGTGCATTCTGCTGCAGTCTCTATGAATCTATATGCACAACTGCCTTGTGGCTGGTAAATGCTGTCTACTTGAAGATGTCCACCATCTCTGGCTCTTACAATCTTTCTGTGCTGTCTTCCATATAGATCCCTCTGTCTTGACAACAGGAGATCTTTTCTTTTCTTTTCTTTCTTTCTTTCTTTCTTTTCTTTTTTTTTAAAAAACAATTGCTTCGTTGAAAGTTTTCTTATGCTGAGCATCACCCTTTTCAAACCCTCTATCTTCAGTTTTCTCCACCCCTCACATCCATTAGTCCCCAGGTTTGTTCTTTCAGGGCACGCGCGCGCGGTGTGTGTGTGTGTGTGTGTGTGTGTGTGTGCTTATATAGAGGAGGAGTGTTTTCCTTTAAATTTTTATTACATTTATTTTTCTTACATGTATTTATTTGTTTAAAGGGATGGAATGCCTCAGTGCACCTGTGGAAATCAGAGTACAACGAATAGGAGTCAGTTCTCTCTTTCTATCACGGGGGATCTAGAGTGTGAACTCCAGTCCCCAGGCTTGGGAACAAGAGTCTCTACCCAACTTGCAGGACCAGAGGAGAGGTTTTCTATAGAAATACTATAACTGCAAGAGAAAGCGGGGAAGAAAGGCAGGCAAGACCATGGCTCCTAGTGCAGATGCAGTCATGTTTCTAATAGCTAACCAGTTTGAAATGAATGTCTTTAGTAGTCAATTGATACAGAAAAAATTTAAATTAAGGCATTTTATCTGGGTATGGTGATTCATGCTTATAATCCCTGTACCCGGGAGGCTGAGACTGCAGGAATGCTTTAAGTTCAAGGCAGATGGGGATATATATTAATTCTAGACCAACATGTGATACAAAGTGAATTCTAGGCCAGCCTGGGCTACAGAGTGAGATTCTGTCTAAACAAATAAATAAGATACCTAAAAATTCTTAAGATATCAAAGTATTGTTTTGAGTGATATACAAAACATTTTAAATAGCAAAATCTGTTTTAGGATACAATAACAATTTGATAAAATTCTGCTACTATTTCTATCAACTTCAATTTTTGCTGGAATGTTTTTCTTACTTGGCATGATAATTACAGTTTAAATTGTAAACTAGACAAATCTCTTGGAACTAAAGATTAATTTGGTTTTATAGAGAAGTCCAAGCTTTTTCTCTGAAGGTTGATAATTGGATTTGCTGAGACACCCCAACAGTAGACAAAAGACAGATTAATGGGTGAATGGCACAAATTTATTAATCCTTATAAGCACAGTAGGGAGACAAAATATGAAACTCAATGAAGTGTCAGATGGTGAAGGTTTAGCTATTCTCTCCTGAGAGGAGAAGGCAATGAGAACCACAGGCAATTCACAAAAATAGCCAAGCGACTTTGAGGGGAGATATTTGGCCCCAAAAGAATAGATGGTGAGACACAGGTACTATGGGTTTTAGATATGATGATATTCAATGACTTTCAGTTTCGTCTCTCTTCCATGGTTCAAGTTTCCTTTTTCTTCATTACCAAATTTTAAGAGTAGAGTGAAGAGACAGCCGTATGTCATTACCTCTCCAGTGGTAGGTCCTGTTAGGTCTTCTGGCAGCTAAGGATACTTCCAGGAACGCTCCCTTTGGTTGGTGCTTCAAAAGAGAAAGAAACTCAAAGGAAAGGGTGGGAGGTAAGGGGTGAGAGAGGGTTGTTTTAAGGAGAGAGATGGAGGAAAGTAGACGGCTGCTTCTTCATCCAGCATGTTAAAGCACTATATTGTGGCTATTGTTTTCAGAGTTCCAAATTTCTACCAATCTCCATTCTCCAGTAGTTTACAACAGCTATACCTGTCAGATATTATTACTTTGCATGAGGTAGAAGTGTTGGCTTTTAGTGAAGATCTGGGAAGAAAAGCAATAAAACTGATAGTTGAATATGAAGTAAATGACAACTAATGGCCACAGAGCAATACAATTACTCCACATGGTGACTGCAGACAAGCACTTTCATAATACATGTAGTTAAGGACTGACCTGAGCATTTGGCTTTGAAAATCATTACATTTCATTAAGCCTATTTGCTGGATAAAAATTGATGCCATTGTGAGGTTTATGAAATAAGGGCCCTAAAAGGGAAAGGGAAGAAATCAAAGCAGGATCTAGCTAAGGGAGCCAGCCTCAGTACACTTGTCCTGAGGTTTATATTTGCTTGGTTAGTTAGTTGGTTGTTTAAAGACAAGATGTCACTATGTAACCTACACTTAACTAGTATCCCAAGCTGATCTCAAACTCATGAGCCTCCTGCCTCAGTCTTCCAAGTGATGGGATCACAGGTCTCTGCCATCAGATGTGGCTGCCCACCAGTCTTGTCTGTATAGCTACTAAATGAGGTATGTAGAACCTGTGGTTTTATGATTCCTGCCAAAGGTTTGGTCGGAGTGTTATTTAGATAGGGACAATCTCCATTCTTGGGAAACATCTTAGATGGCTGGCTCTTTTCAGGCAGAACAAAGAATGAATAATCCACTAGCAAAGTTGATTGGCATTAAAGGGATCCTCAATACTCTTCATAAAAATATATTGAGAAACTTCTCTATTAGGAGACCTGTATTATAATACACATCACCACTCTTCTCTCAAATCAAAGGAAGTTGACTGTGCCTTTCCCCCAGCCACACAACTGCTGTTCTTGGTGTACTCTAGATTGTGAACAAAGCATATTCTGTACAAGAGTCAGTGAAATGGATTCTCTGTCATACATGTCAGTGAATCCAGTCAAAAGCTTAGAATCAAATCTCAGTGCTTCTGTAATCAGAGTGCCTAGCCATAAGGCTTGGCTCTGAAATATATATGTGGAGAGAGAGAGAGAGAGAGAGAGAGAGAGAGAGAGAGAGAGAGAGAGAGAGAGAGA
>JADRCH010007686.1:464770-501745 GCA_019843965.1 Rhynchomys soricoides | reverse complement strand
TCTATCTATCTATCTATCTATCTATCTATCTATCTATCTATCTATCTTCCATATATTACATCCTGACCACAGTTTCCTCTCTCTCTCTCTATTCCAGTCTCTCCCTCTCCTACCTCTCCTTTCCCCCAGATCCACACTTCCTCCATTTCCCTTCAGAAAAGAGCAGTCCTCCAAGGGATATCAACTGAACAAGGCATATTAAGGCTGGGCAAGGCAGCCCAGTAGGAAAAAAGGGTTCTAAGAGTAGGCAAAATAGTCATAGACACCCTCCACTACCACCGTTAGAAGTCCCATAAGAATAGCAAGCTACACAACCATAATATATATGCAGAGGACCTAGGTCATACCTATACAGACTCCCTGATTTTTGCTTCAGTCTCTGTGAACCCCTATGAGCCCTGCAGTGATTCTGTGGGCTATGTTCTTATGGTTTCCTCAACTCCTCTGGCTCCTACAATTCTTCTTCCCCTTCTTCTGCAGCTTTCCCTAAGCTCCACCTAAAGTTTGACTGCCAGCTTCTGCATCTACTCCCGTCAGTTGCTGGATGAAACCTCTCTGATAATGACTGAGCTAGGCTCCAGTCTATGGGTACAGCAGAATATCATTAGGAATAATTTCATTGACTTTGCTTTTTCTGCCAGTTGTGTTTGGTTCTATTCTAGGTTTCTGGGCTATCCAGTCTCTGGCTCTGGGCCATCCAGGCAGTGTCAGGCATGGGGTCCCTCTCCAGGTATGGGTCTCAAATTGAACCAGTACCCAAGCATATCTTGCAAGTAGGACAAATTGTAGGTTGAAGGTTTTGTGGCTGGGTTGATGTCGCAGTCCCACCACTAGAAGCCTTGTCTCATTACAGGTGATGGCCAATTATGGCTCTACATCCCCCATCTAGGTGTATTCACTTGGAGGATGCTTGCAGATTCCAGGAAATGTCTGTTGCACTAGGTATCTACATAGCCCAGAAATGTTCCCCAGTTTTAGTTGTCTCTCGAAGTACTCTCTCTCTCCATACCCCCAATCTGATCCTTTCTGTTCCATCCACACCTACCCCCAGTCCATCCAGGAAATCTATTCTAATTCCCATTCCCAGAGATATCATATACCCCCCCCCCAACTGAGCACTTGTTACTTAACCTCTCTAGGTCTGTGGATTAATATCATGATTATCCTTTACTTAACAGTTAATATCCACTTGTAAGTAATATGTTGTTTGTCTTTCTGGGTCTGGTTCACCTCACTGAAGATGATTGTTTATTCTAGTTCCATCCATTTGCCTACAAATTCCATGAAGTCTTTTTTTTTTTAATAGCTGAATAATACTCCACTGTATTACTTTTAAAATCCATTCTTTGGTTGAGGGCAATTTAGATTGTTTCCAGTGTTTGGCTATTGTGAATAGAGCCGCAATGAACATGTTTGCGAAAATGTCCTAAAGGTAGGATGGAGTGTCCTTTGGGTATATGCTCAGGAATGGTAAAGCCGTCCCTTAATAAAAATGTAAAGTTATAAAGTATAATGTTTGATGTGATTTAGCAAAAGTATACATACGTATGGTATGCTCCTCTCCCCAATAAAAACATAAGAGCATTTATAGTATTACCTTAATTGTGCCCTTCTACAAAGACCACCTTCCCTATAGGCAATCATTTTTCTGGTTTCTATTAGCACAGTGTGATGGTTAATTGTTTATTTACATTCATATGTATTTTCATGTGCAGTGTAGTTGTATGTAAATGTTTATGTGTGGTGGTTTGAATGAGAGATGCCCTCCCTAAATTTGGAGGCAACTTGGTTCCCAGTTGACGGCTGTTTGAGGAGGGTTAGGAGGTATGACTTTATTGGAGAAGGTATGTCAGTGGGGCAGGCTTTGAGCCATGTGCCATTTCTAGTGTACTTTTTATGTTTTCAGTTTGCACTTTGAGCTGTGAGCTCTCAACTGCTGCTACAGTCACATGCAGTCTGCTACCTCTACTCTGCTATCATGGATAGCACCCTGAAACTTTAGGCCACAAATAAATCCTTTCTACTATGTTGCAGAATATTTGATTATACTGTGAACCCCACGATTGTGGTTATTTACTGAAAAAGCCCTTATCTAGTTGTGGTGTGACTTAGTCCTTAGCACACACCTTTTATTCCTCTAGCTGGAATATAAGCACACCCTGAGTATACATACATCTTTAATCCCAAACACTGATAGTTTGTAGGCGGAAGCATCCATGTTTGAAAGTGATGTCTAATTGAGTGGCAGACAAAGTGATGAACCAGAAAAAAAATGACAGAATAGAATATGCCCAACTCTCAGGAGAAGAGAGAGGAAAGAGAAGCTACTGAAGGAGGCGTGCAGAGAGGCCCTTTTACTGGGAGAGTTTTATAGAGACTGGTTGCAGGGAGAACAAGCTAAATATAGAGGAAGACATAATGAACCAGTGAATGAGGAATCAGAAGATTATAACAGATTAACAGAGTTTGAGGCCAAGCAGAGGAATTCAGGAGAGGCTGAAAGATGCCAGGTTGTATCAGTCAGCTTGGAGAAGAGTTTGAACCAGAACCACTGAGTTGAACCAGCCAGCCAGAGCTCAGAAAGAACTAGAAAGGGTGAGCTTATTCAGCAGTAAGTCTCAGAAGCTGGAAACATTCTAGGCCTAGATAAGATTGTATGAAAGCTAGAAGCTTCCAGGGCTAGGTCTAAGTTAACAGACTGAGGCAGCCAGCCTCTGAGACAGCAATTACTACAGGAGAATAAAAAATGCTGTAACATGTCTATAAATTAATTGCCTTGGTCATGGCATTTTATCACAGTGACAGAAAAGTAACTGTCAAGAAGTTTTAAAGGGGAACAATATTAGTAACTCTGCTCGAGGCTATTCTCATAATATTTTGGCCAAGAATGTGGTTATTTTTCCCTTATCCTAAAATTTTGCTTGAGGCAAAATTGAAAAACAGTGGATTAATTTCCTTGGTGGAGATTTCAAGGAGCCATTATATTGACTGTATTACGTGGTTATTAGTAATCATGCTTTAGCAGGTCTACACTGAAAAAGAACAACTAGGGCGGAAAGAAATACAAAACATTCAGTTTGAAGCAAGGAACAGCATCAGGAAATTTAATGTTGAAACCAAGACCTGAGCTAGAAGAGATAAAGAAAGGCCTAATGAAAGGAGGGGTTTCTTCAACACCCCACTCAGCTAAGCTTCCAACTTATAAAAAGGGAACGGCTTGAGAAATTTTCTGCTCCTACAAAGCCATAAGAAAGGAAAGTTTATGCAAATGCAGTTTAAGAAGGAGGTCAAGATCCACCCCAAATGGGCTGCTAAACATAGCAGTGTCAGCCATGTGGTTCTGGATTTAGTCATGAGGACTTTTGAGTAAAAGGAGGTGGTAGAATCTTCCTCCATGGTTAAAGAGAGACATTAAGGCCAAGTGTGTGTTAGGAGAATCCCTGAAAGGAGGTTCTAAGAGGCCACTGTGTAAAGCTGTGAAAATGAAGCCTGGATCGTGTTCGAGACATCGAGATATTGGAGATACCAGAGCCACAAGACATCTGCCATGGAAAGTTGCAGACAGGTAGTGGAACCAGCCGAAGAGAGAGAAATGTATTGGAGTCAACAAAGCTGGAAGGATAGAGCCGTCGAAGCCTTTGTGAAAGGCCGTGAGGACCTTTGAAAGATGCTAGCGTTCTCAGAAAATAGCTTGCATTGAACACATAGGGCATTATGATGTGGCTACCAGACCACATGGGCCAGGGAGGGGGATGTAGGGTTTGAATAGAAATGGTCCCCATAGGTTCATATATTTGAATACTTGGTCTCCAGTTGGTGGAACTATTTGGAAAGAATTAGAAAATGTTCTAATTCTAATTTATAGACCTCATTGGAGGAGGTGTGTCCCTGGGAGTGAACTTTAAGGTCTCAAAAACCCATGCAGTTCCCAATTAGCTCTCTTTTTGCCTTGTGATTGTCTCAGTAAGTGAGCTCTCAGCTACTGCTCCAGAACCATGCTTTCCTGCCTGCTGCTATGGTCTCTGCCAAGATGGTCATGGACTGCAACCTTCTGAAAGTATTGCCCCAAATAAACTCTTCTATAAATCACCTTGGTCATGGTGCGTTAGCACAGCAATAGAAAACAAAATAGTTGCTAATGTGTGTTCACTTGCATATGGAGACCAGGGGTCAACACTGAGCTTTTTCCTGTATGACAACCACTATTCTTTGAGACAGTGTCTCTTAGTGAGTTTGAAGCTCATCTATATGGCTATACTGGTCAGTAAATCGAAGGAATCCTTCTGTTTCTGCCTACTCCCAGCACAAGGATTACAGGTGTGCACTTTTTACATGGGTTATGGAGATCAGAACTCTCGTCTTCATACTTGTGCATGCAGCTCTTTACCCATTGAGCCATTTCCTTAATTCTGTGTTTGTTACCTTGATTGTCTGCTTGACAGGATTTGGAATTACTGAAGAGGTATACCTGTGTGGGAACCTAGAAAGTATTTCCAGAAAGACTTAATTGAGGAGGAAAGATCTATCATGAATGTGGATGGTACCATCCCATGGTATCTATCTGGGATAGAATCCCAGACTGAATAGAAAGGGGAAAGAGGAGAAAACCAGCTGAGGACTGGCATGCCCCAGCCTCTGCTTCCTGGTTGGCATTGTAGACTTAACAAGTGCTGTTGCCTTTCCCTTCATGAATTAACTGCATTTCTATGGACAGTGATCCTAGACTATTCCTTCTTCCTTTAACTTACTTTTGGCCAGATATTTGATCTCAGAGAAGAGAAAAAAATCCTAATGCATACATATAGAAGTTTAGGTAAATCTGGCTTCTTTCACATACTATGGTTTTGAGATTCCTACACATTACTATATGCAACATGCTTCATCTTGTCTCCATTATATCAAAATTCATTTCTACATTCTTCTCTTAATGAATGCCTGACCTATTATGAATAAGGCAGAATAAATGTTCTTGTACAAATCTTTAGGCAGACATATGATTTTGTTTCTCTTGGGTAAACCCTGGGAAAATAATTGCTGTGCTATATGTTACTTAGAAGCAGCCAAAGATTTTCCAGAGTAATTGTAGCATTCTCAACTCTCACTAAGCTTGTAGAGAGTTCCAGGTACTCTCTACCCTGATGACTTTGTTTTTCTTTCCATGTGTCCATTTCTTCTGGGTGTGTTCCCAAGGGAACAAAAAAGATGCTCACTATTATTAGCGAAGATGTGCTTGAAATGTTCCCTTAAGATTGTAGTGTTCCCAGAAAATAACATGTATTGATCACATCAGAGGTGATTTTTCTTTAGTAAGGCATCTTAAAACATCTTAAAGGAACATAGAGCTATTGTATGACTTAAGAATAAATGAAAGGAGATACATGTTCACACTTATTTGCCATTTCTTCATAATTCTTTCAAATAGGCAGGAAACTCTTGTTTCTAGTACTTTTGCATGAAGAACATTGGCAATTTGTCTCAGCAACAAGATGATAGGGGAGGGAAAGCAGTAATTCGCTCATCTATTAAATTTTGAAGTACTTTGGGAAAATGAATCCCTGGAAAACTTGTGCTGTCTATTAAGGGAGTTCTAGAAATTAAAAAAGCAAATTAACCAAACTAATATAGATCTAGTGTGTATTTGGCACTATTGTGAATGATAGCTCTTTTCTGTTGCCAGTGATAGCTCTTTTCTGTTGCCAGCGAGAAGGTTTCCCCTCCCCCCAGGTAATTAAATCATCTGTTACCACTCAATAAATGTTTATTATCTCGTAGGCAGTGGGCCAAAGATTTTCATATATCAATTCATTTTATCTTTGTAACAACTTATAAAGTGACAATATTAACTTCATAATGCCATGGAAGGGAAAAGTAAAACTCATAGAGGTCAAAATAATTTACCCAAAGACATAACTATTACATGTTAGAGCTAGAATATGAACCCAGTGGGTAAGCCATAGGTAAGCTCCACATCATTAAGACAGTTGAATTGGATGGCCACATGGAAAATGTGTGTGTGTGTGTGTGTGTGTGTGTGTGTGTGTGTGTGTAGTTTAATACATGTTATGAGTTGACCCATTAGTCTTTTAAGAATAAACATTAATCTCATAGGATAAAACTCTGTGTAAGTAGTAGGATGGAAATATGAGATTACAGAGGAAAATGCTGTAAAAGAAATATACAAGTGAGTTAAGGGTTAAAGGAGGACATGGATGCACAGCTGCAAAAGAAGAGGTGATTGTGGGTGGCCTAACTGAAACTAATGATTTATGGGAAAGCCTCATGGAAACTGATGGCTAGCTTTATGTCAACTTGAGACAAGCTAGAGTCACCTGAGAGGAGGGAACTTCAATTGCTATTGCCATTGCCTTTGGTTACACACATAAATACATAGGAAGAACCAATTACTGAAGACACCTACACTTTGGCTGCAGGACGTAGAGCAATCGATCTCAAGTTGACTGGGAAATTTCCTCCCTGCTGGCTGGTTTTCATTGTGCCATAGGATGCCACACACACCTCTGGGAGAGAAAAGACAACACTGGCCCCATTCAGTCCTGAACCCAGCATGCTACAATACTGACCTAACTGACAGGTAAGATGCACTCACTGATACAATTGTGACATGACTATTATGGGGATAACAAACTGATTTCTGATGGGATTTAAGGCCTGCACCACAGGAGGGAATTTTATTTCTGGTACTGTAAACCTTGCCGAAAGGCAATGGCTGGGGATGTCATAGGCTCTGAAACGGACACTGCTATTATTCTTTTGCTAAATTACCTTCTAAGTATTTACGGATTAAGGATGTATTACATCCTTAGATTAGTGCAGCTTCAACCTTGGTCAGAAGCTTATCTGGTCATCCAAATGTACAGCAAGAATTTTTTACAGTATTTCTTTTAATTTGGCATTATTTAATTGAAAAATTATTCTTGGAAAATTTATATATGTAGATAATGAAATATGAATGTACATGTTCCTATTTCTCTCTGGTCAGTGGGCAGTTGCTACACAGCTAATATAAAGACTCACAACTGGTACAGGTGCTGAGAATAAGTGATTGTGAGGTCACAGTCCTAAATGGAACATCTTTATCAACTCCACTCACAAGGCTCAGGGAATATTGGGGGACAGGAGAAAGAAAGAATGTAAGCATCAAAGGACAAGGAGGAGTGCTGTGAAATGCTGCCTTTGAACATGACACGGTCATTATACTCGTGAACTCATAGCAGCTGTGACTGCCAGTGCAAGACCTACACAAGAACAAGTCAGTCAGAATTTTAGCACCAGAGGGGAGGAGCTCTCAAGATCCCACCCCTTACTGAGATGCTATCTGCAGCTGACAGCTTCTGTGAGAGGGCAAATTATTCTTCTTTGTGTGGCCACTGGTGGGTCACCCAGGTTCCAGTGGATGCCTCTGCACCTGTGTACATATAGGCAATGTTGATTTGGTTTAGTGGGTTATATTTTTAAAGAAAGAAGAGGACATGAAGTTGGGAAGGGGATCTGTTGTGAGGATCTGTGACATGGAGAATATATATATATATATATATATATATATATATATATATAAAATTTCATTAAATACATGCATGAAATTCTTCAAGGATGCATTTTTAAAATTAAATAATACAAAATAAAAAGAAGTACTGTAAAATTTCTTCCTATATATTTTTAAAATTGGTAATACTAGGTATTAAAATGGTAATGTTATGTGCTACTGGGCACATTTAAGTAAGTAACATACAGTTTTTATTTTAAAATGTGTGGGTTTATAATACATTTGTAGTTTTATCATTATTATTATTTAAGTTTAGGATTTTAAAAACTTAAGATGTCAACTTTAAAACAGATGGAAATGTTACCTGGCTCTTCAAACTTCTTTTAAGTGACATGGCAGCTCAATTCTGAAGACTATGACTTGTCATATTAGTCACCTTTTAATCCTTTCACTTGGTGCAGTTCCCTGACTATTCAAAGTTCTCTACTTGTCTGCCTTTGAAGACCTGTGATGCAAGGAAAATGATACATTGTGCACGCTGTGCAGAAAAGACTCAGAACTGCTGAAGACTCCATACATCCTTAAGACTAGTGCACTGTCAGACCATCTAGGCTCATTTCCTATGTTCAGAAAATAACACTCTAAAATAATCACCAGATGCCCACTAACAGAAATACTTTGAACAATGATAACTGTTGAGATCATGGTATTTCGTAGTTTAGACTCTTCTCTACAGACGTCAGAGCACCACAATCCTGAGTGAGGAATGCAACCTTTACATCTTTTTCTTTTTGCTTCTGTTGGCTAGGGAACGCCATTAAGTCACTGATTTCTTTGCCTCAGACAAACAGCAAAGTGGTAGAATACTACCCAGCTTGAGCAAGGACTAACAATACACTCAAGGTGGGAAGGGCAAGGGAGGAGAGGGGAGAGGAGGTTTTTGGAGTGCATGCAGCATGGGGTTGTTAGACAGGAAAGATGACTTCTTTTACTTTGCTAAATTCTTTGGCTGGATTACAGATTAGATTGACATAAGACAGATGAATAGGAATAAAGCCATCTTACCTACATGCATATACATGGGATTCCACAAGACATGGAGCTGAAGGTGCAGATGACTGTAGTTTATATAATATCCTGAACTACAGAAAAGAATAAGAGCTTATTGCTTCTGAATGGTAGTGGGCACCCAGATTATGGAAGGGCAAGAGGAAGAAATACTTGGTGTACAAAATTGATTTGTTATTCAGACAGGAAGTTTCAAGCAATGCTAGTTGTCTGTAACAGTTATGCAGATTTCCTTACAGATGCAAATTCCTTTCACAAAAGGACAATTTTCAGAGCAACTCTGGAAGTTGCAGCATCTCAGAATAACCAGCTCAAAATATACCTAACAAGTTTGTTTTGAGGTACCATTCCAGTTTCTCATATGCATGGGGAGTCACATATCCAAAACTCCAATAGGGTCATCAGTTTTTAGATCCAAGTGGGTGCTGCTCCCTTTAGAGTATCTATTTAGTTATCCAATAAATATTTATTTTTGAAGCATCCTGTTTGTACCTGAGTTTGATGGTATACACCTGCAATCTTAGAATTCAGGAGACCAAGACAGAGAGATGACTCTGAGTTCCAAGTGTCTTAATTACTTTTCAATTGCTGTGATGAAACACCATGGTCAAATCAACTCATTACAAAAGTGTTTAATTTGGGACTTACAGCTGCAGAGATTGTGTGACCATCAAGGTAGAAAGCAAGGCAGCAGGCAGGAAGGCATGGTGCTGGGGCAGTATCTGAGAACCCACAGCTTGATCTGACTCACAAACAGAGACAGAGAAAGCTAACTGGGAATGGGATGGACTTTCGAAAAGTGACACATCTTCTCCAACAGGGCCAGATCTCCTAATCCTTTCCAAGCTGTTCTACCAACTGATGGCTAACTATTCAAATATATGAACCTATGGGGGTCATTCTCATTTAAACCATCATACTGGGATGGATATGTGGATGGATTTCAGGCTATGCTGAGATAAGCTCTTGTCTCAAAAAAATAGAATCCCCCAAATAAGAG
Organism: Rhynchomys soricoides; assembly: GCA_019843965.1. Taxonomy (NCBI): domain Eukaryota; kingdom Metazoa; phylum Chordata; class Mammalia; order Rodentia; family Muridae; genus Rhynchomys; species Rhynchomys soricoides. The sequence goes on along the minus strand of JADRCH010007686.1, from coordinate 492,173 downwards.
ATGGACAAATGGCTCAGTGATTAGGAGCTCTTGATGAGAAATGATAAGGACAAGAGTTCAGATCAGAATACCACTAATAAGACAGGTAACCCACTGATGCATGACCCCATTTTTGAGAGTGGATTTTGAAAGAATGTTGGAACATGCAGGATTCCAATTTAGCCAAAGAAATATGAGCCTTGGGTTCAGGGATAGACCTTCCCTCAAGGAATATGTAGAGAATGATAGAGGATGACAGCTGATTCCCTCTTTTGGTGTTCATGCATCTGTGTACAGAGATACACACACATACACTCAGGTGCACACACACACACACACACACACACACACATCTCAGGAATAAAGAATTAAAAAAAAAAAAAAACCAGAAAGACTTGCTTTGTGCAAGGTCTTGAGATAAAAAGGAAAAGGATGTTTCCAACACATCCTTTGGAAGAGAGGAAACAGGTAAGTATGCATACATGCAGGAGGAGACTGTTTTTATCATATAGTCTCTTCCATCAGAAAGAGGAATTGAGAATCTGCTCCCCTCACGCCCCATGTGATTCATGAAGGACACCTGCATTCCTTGAAATGGGATACAATGGGATTCATGTAAACAGGACTCCTGCACATTTCCCATTTGCTTTGCAAAGTCAGCTAGTGTAACATGAAATAAGTATGCGGAAAGGTGGCCTTTGGGCTTTGCAAAAGTAATAGAACATTTCAAAAGCTATCCAATATGGAGGAAAGGAACTACTTATATTTCATCTCCAAGGAAGTCATATAATTGAGGTCGGCAATTATAAGAGGTTGGCATAAACTATCTACTAGCTCTGCGTATCTCTTCAGTGACGAGTTTGAATTCTAATGGTGCTCAAACCTACAAGTTCATTCCTATTGCCCTCATGTAGTTATTAATGGCTCTTTTGTTCTCAAAAGTGACCCAGGTGAAAAGATAAATCACATAGCCATGGAAGTAATAAGTCAAAAGGGAGGAATCAAGCTCCCCTTGCATTGCCCATGGAGAAGTATGACCAAAATGCACTTGTTTTTAAAATCTATCATGTTAACATTTTATAGATAGGGAGAGTTATAAATTTGCTGTCATAAATCAGATTCAGCAAGCAATGTTTCTATAGTGCTTGTGTTAGGAGAATCAGACAGAGGAAAGTGAATAGATTTGAAACCTACTCTGACCTTAGGGACTAACAGAAGTGACATAAAGGAATAATAAAGCCAGAATGTGGGGGCCTGACCAAACCTGATCCATCCTGTATTTTACAGATAAAGATGTTGTTTTCTAAGATCATATTTATTTATTTATTTATTTATTTATTTATTTATTCATTCATTCATTCTCTCTGTCTGTGTGTCTCTGTACTTCTGTCTCTCTGTGTGTCTCTGTGCTTCTCTCTCTCTCTCTGTGGAGGTGTGTGGGGGTGTGTGGGGGTGTATGAGTGTGGAGTATGTCCATGACTTGAGAGTATGTGAATGTCAGAGAACAACTTAGGAGAAGTCAGTTCAGTCCTTTAACTATGTGGAACCTCAATTCAAACTCAGGTCATTAGGCTTTAATCCCCTGAACCACCTCACTGGCACTCCACATATGGCTTAAGTAAGAAGCCTATGGATTTTGCCTGGGCATAGCTCCTGCTTATATTTGTCTTGGCATTCCCCCTTTTGCTCTCTTAAGTGTGTTAGGCAGACAGACAGGCATTGAAAGCTATTGAGGATGGACCTCTCCTTCATAATCAGCCTTCAACCCTACCCTTCATTTACTGTATGGAAAGGTATACTTCATTTAATATAAGGGTGTATTAAAAGAAATCTTTCTCTTGTTCAAAAACATGGAATCTGACTTCTACCCCTAGCCCTGGATGGAATATGACATTCTAATCTGCTCCCCCAAGATTAAAATATTGCATACTATTGTCCCCTCCCTTAAGAGTTCATTCAACTGGGCCTGTTCATCATCAGTCTAGCAGACCACTTGAGGCACCTTCTTGTCTGCTTTTGCAATCTCCTATACCAGAGCCCCTGAAAGGTGACTGCAAGTCTCTGGCCATGGATTTCAGGGACATCAGAGCATGTCGGACAGATCGCCTCATCAAGACTGTAGTCCAATGGAAGATCCGTCATCTCATGAGAACATGATTATTCCCCCAAGCAGGAGGACTTCTTTGAACCTTCATGTAGAACTAGAACTGAGATAAGAATCAAGTAGACTGTGTTTTTTCCAACTTTGATGAGTTATATGTGCCCGTTGCCCTAATTACTTTGCTGTTTAAGCTCATTTCAGGACCCTGAAGATCACTTGGGGTCACCAAACCCCTTTATCTGTTTCTATTTCCTACCTGTCCATGTTAATTTTATTTTCCTTTTCTGTGTTTTATGGCTACTCATGTATTGGGACAGGTAGCCAAGCCCAGGCTGCTGGAACTTCCAGGCCTGAAGTTCCAGTAATACTACCACTGAATTACCCCACAACTCCAGGAAAAGATTTTATGTCATACATTCATATTATGTATTAATCAATTTTCTCAGGGCTGTGACCAGATACCTGACAAGAAACAAATTAAAAGTAGAAGGATTTCTTTTGTCTCACAATTTGAGGGTATAGTTCACTATGTCGGAGAATGCATAGTGGGAAGAATGTGACATGGCTGGAGTTCACAGTCAAGAAACTGAGAGAGATGAATACTGTTTATCAACTTGCTTTCTCTTCCTATACATTTCGTTCAACTCATGGAATGATGTCACTCACATTCAGGGTAGGTCTTCTCTCTTTAGTTAAGCCTCTTTGAAACAGACATGAACACACAGCTGTGTACAGAGGTGCATCTCTTAGGCAATTTCGTATTTGTTCAAGTTGACACCTACAATTAGCTGGAGAGGTAGCTCAGCAGTTAAAGGCACACATTGCTCACTCAAAGGACCTAAGTTTGATTCCCTGAACCCATGTCATTTGGCTCACAATCACCAGTCACTCCAGTCCAAGAAGATCTGATACTTTCTTATGGACTCACATACACCCCACACAGAGACATACATGCATATACAGAATTAAAAATAAAATGGGTCTTAAAAATTATTTATGACATAGAGAATTCAGGCAACTACTCCTTATGTTTTGGTGGGGGTTGTATTTCTTACTAGACAAGATCATATTGTATAGCTCTGGATGGCCTGGAACTCACTATGTAGAACAAACTGGCCTCAAATTGACAGAGATCCATATGCCTCTGCCTATTTGTGCTGGGATTAAAACCTTTCCGATATAAAAAAGAAACCTTTGTTTTTTATAGATAATTCAACATTGACTATATTCCTGTTTGTGGAACGGGACACAGTGTCCATGTCCACTTTTTAGGACTGATTCATTCAACTCTCCTCCATGTAGGCATCCTTAGTGTACCATGATGTAGCTGTACACAAAGGTGTGTCTACCATCTGATGCATGTACACACAAACATCAAACAAAGGGACAAACACTGGCCATGTAATGAGGAAAGAATTGTTAATCCAAGATCAAGCTCAGTGGTCTATGATGATGAAGCAAATCAGTGACTACTGGGTCAGGTTTGTTGGAAGTGTCAGAGTTGTCTTCCCTTCTAGGGACAATGACACTTAAAAGACATGATTTCCCATTATTTTCTATCAGTGGTTGAGAGACTAAATCAAGAAGCCACTTACAGAGATTATAAGAACTAATATAACCATAGAACAAGAACAAAATCAACCCTAAAGACAACCCTGATTTAAGAATTTCTATTAGGGAGCTGGAGGGATGACTCAGTGGCTAAGAGTGCTTGCTGTTGCTCTTGAAGAGAACCCAAGTTTGGTTCCCCACCCTCACAACTGCCTCCAGGGTATCTGATGCCCTTTATTGGCCTGTTCAGGCACTTGCACTTGTGTACAATACCCCCACACAGACACACCCCAAAATTTTAAAGTCAAATTTTCTCACATCCAAAACAATAATAGTAGCAATAGGAAGACATACTTCATTTGAACTGATTTTATGGTAACTTTCTTTTCATATCCTCCTCCAAGGTACCTGAATTCATCTTTACAGGGAAAAGGAGACAACCTATGATTGCTTCTGGTATATGAAGTTGAGAGAAATACGATACGAACATCCCAACTTCCCAACATATTTGAAGCAGTCTATGTGTCTATTATCTGGGTGCATAGCACGAGTAACTGCTGATTAAATGGTCTAATTGTTTCTTGATCTAGTTAACATTTCAGCTGAGTATTCGGACCTGAATCCCAATTAGAACATTGAGTAGACAATAACAAATTATAAGTGTCGCTGAATTTCAAGGAGATTAAAGGGAAGAAAAAAATCTAATGCTTTTATCTTTAGGAGGGAGTATGGGCAGAAACTATAATTGGTTCCTCCCAACACCCATCACTTTCTTAAAGAAGAATAAGGAGGAGCTTTGGTGATGGGGAGGCAGGAGGAAAGGATGAGGACAATTGGACAACTTCTACCTGGCCTGAAGATTATGTCTCAGACAAGATGCTTTTGTATTCCTCTAAATTTCCCCTTTAAAACAACATTCCTCGCCCATCCTTTCCTTCTGACTATCTTAGAAGGCTAATAATTAGTGGTGATGCTGATGTAGCAGCTGAATGAAAGCAGTGCTGATGCAGATACTTGACATATTATTGATGGCCTGATGATGCTCTGAAACAATGCAAAGCGCAGGATGATGACCTTTTTAATCAGAATGTATTGATGCACCCTGAAACAATACTGGTAATGATGGAAGACAGCTACTGATTATAAAGCTTTGTGGGGCGCACATTTTTCACAAGTATACCTTATCCCTTTGGTTCATCAGAGCACTGCATTGAAATACCATGGGAGGTGGGAAGCATTAATGCATATTAAATGCATCATTTTCTAATACATACTGCTGTTGTTGTTTTGAGACAAAGTCCCCTTATATGTCCAGGCTGGCTTCACACGCAATATGCCCCTGCTGTGCTAGGCATGCGCCACCATGTCCCATGTGTATTAATTAGTTCCCTTTTTCATTTCTGTGACAAGGTGCCTGACATAAAGAACCTAAAGGAAGAAGGGATTTGTTTCAGCTCATGTTTCAGAGAGTTCCGTAGGCCATTACATAACTCAGTGTTTCTAGGTCTGTGGTAAGCGAGAACATCCTGGTAACAGGAATGTGTGGGTAAGGGTATGTCTCCCTCATGGCAGATGGGAAGCAGAGAGTGAGGAAGTGACAAGGTAATCAGATATACCCCTCAAAGGCAAATCCCACCCTCCCATAACCAAATACCTCTAGCTAGGCTCCATCTCCTAATGTTGCCACCTCCCAAAATAGTACTGGCAGGTGGGGACCAAACATTCAATGCAAGAACCTGTGGGGTGCATTTCAAACATGTTCCAGTTTGCTTTCTGCTGCTGTGATAGACACCATAACCAAAAGCATCCTGAGGGTGAGAAAGGGTTTACTTACTTCTTTTTCTTCTTTCTTCCCTTTTACTGAAAATAAATTCTTGTCTCAAATAATACATCCTAATTATGGTTTCCCTTCCCCCTACTCTTCTCAGTCCCCCCCCCCCACCTTCCTTTCTACTTGGGTCCACTCCTTCTGTATCTCATTAGAAAAGAATAGGCTTCTGAGAGATAACATTAAAATATAACAACATAAAATATAGTAAGATTAAATGAAGCCCATCACATTGAAATTGGACAGGACAGGTGAAAATGGCCAGGAGAAGGCTTAAGAAAAAAAGACCCACTCATTTGCACACTCAGGAATCCCATAAAAGCACTAAACTGGAAACCAGAATAAATACACAAGGACCAGGTGCAGTCTGACGCAGGCCCTGTGCATGTTGCCTCAGTCTATGTGAGTTCAAATGAACATTCATCATGTTGATTTAGAGGACCTTGTTTTGTTGGAGTCCTCCATACCTTCTGGCTCTTACACTCTTAGCACCTCCTATTCCATGGGATTTCCTGAGCTCTGAGGGGACAAAATTGATGAAGACATTTCATTTGAAGCAGAGTGTTTCAAGGTCTTTCACTCTCTGCATAATATCTGGCTATGAGTCTCAGTATTTGTTCCAATCTGCTGCAGGAGGAAATTTTTTTGATGATGGCTAAACAAGGCATTGATCTATAATTGTAGTAGAACACCATTAAGGGTGATTTCATCACTATGTTTTATTAATTGAGATTTATTTATTTATACCAGTAGTACTTGGCTTTACCCTACATCACTGGCATATCTAGTTTCTGATTCCTTTTTTTAAAAATGACTTATTTATTTATTTATTTATTTATTTATTTATTTTATTTTATTTATATGAGTACACTGTAGCTGTCTTCAGACACACCAGAAGAGGGCATCGGATCCCATTACAGATGGTTGTGAGCCACCATGTGGATGCTGGGAATTGAACTCAGGACCTCTGGAAGAGCAGTCACTGCTCTCCACCCATTTCTCCAGTCCAATGTGTAGCCCAAGCTGGCCTCTGCCTCCTTCAGCAAATCCTACCAGAATATGCCATCTCAATCGGCTTGTTCCTGATTCTTGGCTACCTAAGCAGTGTTGGGTTTGCATACCATCTTGTAGAGTAGGCCTTAAGTCAAATCAGGTATTGGTTGGTTACTCACACAAGCTTTGTGCTACCACTGACCTAGCATATTTTGTAAGTGAGACAGCATTGTAGATCAGTGGTTTTGTAGCTCTGTCGGCGTTCACTTTTCTCTTTTGGTAGCCTGCATAGTACCTTCCTTTACCAAAGGCATGAGCATATAGTGGCAAAGGCCCTATGTAGGCACTAGCTAAACTTCTCCATGTTCAGTGAGTTGTGTAGGTGTCATCTTCAGCAATGGGGCTTTGCAGTCATTTTGTGGAGAACAAACTATTCTCTTGGCAACAGCCTGAGTTGTTTGGAGATTTCCATGGGACTCCTTTGGCCAACAACTCAATTATATGCAACCTAATCCTGGTACTGGAAGCTTCCTTTGGTCATAAGAGATATGCAGTTGGGAATCTTTCTCTCCCATTATTTGGAGTGTGTGTGTGTGTGTGCTTCTACAGTATTGGGTTTCTATACTACCCCTCAAATGTCCCTTAATTTTTGCTCTCGCCCCATATTCCCTTAGTCAACCCTCTCTTCCCTCCCATTTCTCCCTCCCCATGTGATCCTCCCATTCCAGCCACCTCTGAGGCATATACAATTATCTGTTCTATTTCCCTTTCACAAAGAGATCTATCTGTTCCCTCTAGTCTCTTATTCTGTACTTAATCTCTATGGTTCAACAGATTGTAGTGTGGCTAGCACTACCTGAACTAATATCCATATATAAGTGAGTACATAACATATTTGCCTTTCTGGATCTGGGGATACCTCACTCAGGATGATTTTTTTCTAGTTCCATCCATTTACCTCCACATTTCATGATGTCATTTTTTTTTAAAAAAGGGTGAATAATATTCTATTGTGCAAGTGAACCACATTTTCTTTATCTATTCTTCTGTTGAGGGAGATCTAAGTAGTTTATAATTTCTGGATATTATGAATAGAGCAGAAATGAACACGTTTGAGCAGATGACTTTGTGGTAGGATGACATGTCCTTTGGGTATATGCCCAAGAGTAGTATAGCTAGATCTTGAGATAGATCACTTTGCATCTTCCTGAGGAACCATCATACTGATTTCCACAGGGACAGCACAAATTTGCACCCCCACCTGCAATGAAGGAGTGTTCCTCTTACTCCACATTCTCACCAACATGAACTGTCACTTGTGTTATTGATATTAGCCATTCTGGCATCTATAAGATGAAATATCAAAAATAGTTTTGATTTGAGTTTCCCTCATGGCTAAGGGTGTTGAACATCTCTATAAGTGTTTCTTAACCATCTGAGTTTCCTCTATTGAGAATTCCCCATTTAGACATGCACCCAAGTCATTAATTTGGATATTTGTTTTCTCAATATCTAGATTCTCGAGTTCTTTATATATTCTGAATGGTAGTTCTCGATCAGATGTGGAGTTGTTAAACATCTTTTCCTATTCTTTAAGCAGTCATCTTGTCCAAATGATGTTATCATTTGCTGTGTAGAAGATTTTCAGTTACATGAGGTCCCATTTATTAATTGTTGATCTTAGTGCCCTGGCTACCATTGTTCTGTTCAGGAAGCCTTTCTCTGTGCGGATGAGTCAAAACTATTCCCCACTTTCTTTTCTACCAGGTTCAGTGTGTCTGGTTTTATGCTGATGTCTTTGATTCATGTGGATGTGAGTTTTGTGGCTCTATCTGCATTCTTCTACATGTAGCCATCCAGTTTGACCAGCACCATTTATTGAAGATACTGCCTTTTTTCCAGTGTGTATTTCTGGATTCTTTATCAAAAATCAGTGTGTATAGGTTTGTGGATTTATGTCTGAGTCTTCAATTTAATTTCCTTGTCTGTTTTTGTGCCAATAGCATCCTGTCTTTATTACTATAGCACTGTACAACAACTTGAAATTGGGAATGGTGAGCCCTCCAGCAGTTCTTTTATTTATTCAGGATTGTTTTGTAGCTACCCTGAGATTTTTATGTTTCCATATAAAGCTAAAAAAAAATGTCTTTTTAAGATCTTCAAAGAATTGTGTTGAAATTTTGATGGGGATTGCATTGAATCTGTAGATTGCTTTTGGTAGGATGGACATTTTCACTATGTTAATTCTATAAATACAGGGTCATGGGAAAATTTTCCATTTTCTGATATCTTCTTCAATTTCTTTCTTCAATGTCTTAAAGTTTTTATTATACAACTCTTTCACTTTCTTGATTTGAGTTACCCAAATATATTTGATATTATTTGAGGCTGTTGTGAAAGGTGATGTTTTCTGATTTCTTTCTCAATCTGTTTGTCATTTGTGTATAGGAGGGCCACTGACTTTTGTAATTCACAGAAAATTCCAGCTACTTTGCAGAAAGTGTTTGTCAGCCATATGAGTTCCCCAGTGCATTTTTTAGAGTTGTTAATGTATACTATCATATTATCTGCAAATAAAGATACTTTGACTTCTTCTTTTCTAATTTGTATCTCTTTGATCTCCTTTTGTTGTCTTATTGTTCTAGCTAAGACTTCAAATTCTTTATTGAATAGTCATGGAGAGAGTAGACAACCCTGTCTTGTTCCTGAGTTTAGTGGAATTGATTTGAGTTTCTATTTAATTTGATGTTGGCTATGGGCTTGCTGTAGACGACCTTTATTTTGCCTTATTATGTTTAGGTATGTTGCTTGTATATCTAATCTCTCCAGAACCTTTATCATGAAGGAGTGTTGGATTTTGTCAAAAACCATTTATGCATCTAATGAGATGATCATGTGCTATATATTGGTTTTGTTTTGTTTTGACTTTCATTTTGTTTATATGGTGATTGCATTATTGACATTTAAAATCTCTTCATTGATTCTTAGTGAATTTCACATCATGCATCCAATACCACTCATCTATCTCTCTGTCCCTTCGTATATGGCCTCCACAGTTGCAGCCTCCTCCCCTCACTCCAAACAAAATAAAATAAAGTAAAATAAAGCAAAGCAAAACAAACAAAAACCATTGAGTCATGGAAACTATAGTGTGTCACACAGTATTGCCTTTTGTCCATATTCTTTACTTGCAAATGTTCGTTGCAATGAGTCATTAGTCTGGTTTGAGGCCTCTGGCTCCTGTTATACTATCAATACTGGATCATCACTGGGACTCCTTTCAGATATCCTGTTGTTACCTTGTATCATGGAAATCCTGCAGCTTGGGAGCTGTAGAACTATCCATTTCACACACTCCAGCAGTTTATAGATGGGTAGATGTTAGGGTGGGCCAACTCAAAGCCCTGGATCTGGACCTGTATGGTAGCTGAGTTGGTCAGCTCACTAGCTCTCCCATATCACCAGGGAAAGCAATGCCCCAGCTAGCTCACCCAGTGCCACAGCTGGCAAGGGGCAGAGGCAGCTTTTCTGCTCTCATTCTGTGAGGGCCAGTTTGCTCTTGCCTTTGCCACCAGGGCCAGCTCTCCTGTGCTGCCCAGGCGAGGCACAAGGATCACTCTTGCACTGTAGCTGGTGAGGAGTAGGGCCAGCTCTCCCACACTCACATCATTGGAGCCACCTCTCCCAAACCCATGCCACCAAAGCCAGATCTGAAATGCTGCCCAGGGGAGGGGAAGGGCCAATTTTCCTGAGTGTGGTGGCCAGTGAGTGGTGTAGACAACTCAGAACAGTGCTCAAACATCAACATGGCCTTCGACTGCAGCTCAAACCAGGGACATCTGCATGGACTTTGGTGGTAACATGGGCTTCAGACATCAACATAGACCCTAGTTGTGATAGGACAATGAACCCAGATATGGTCCCTGACAGTAGCATGGACCTGGATGTCACCATGGCTTCAGGTAGCAGTCTGGACCATGGACAGCCACACTGTCTTTGGTGGTAACTTGGGCCACAGACATTAACAGATTCCAGCTGCAGCAGGCCCATGGACCTAGACACAGCCCTTGGTAGTGGCCAGGCCAGCATCTCACCATGACCTCAGGTGGTTGCACAGGCTCCTCATAGTTGCCTGTTCCTTGCTGCTATTTCAAGTCTCCAGTTCCACCTTTCTCTGCAGTGTACAAACCCCTCAGCTTCTCATCTTTCCACCTATTATGCTATCTTTTCCATCTCTCTGTCACATATTTGTCCACTGTACGGGCATCCTGACAAGCATTTAGGTGTCTTTCTTAGGGCTGCTCAGGGCTGGCAGGACCAAGACAGGCACTTGGGTATCTTTCTTCCAGCCATTTGGGCCCTCATTTATAGACTTTCATATATTGAACCACCCCTACAGCTCTGGAATGAAGCCTACTTGATCATGGTAGATGAACTTTTTGACATGTTCTTGGATTTGGTTTGCAAGTATTTTATTGAGTATTTTTGCAATTATGTTCATAAGGGAAATTGGTCTGTAATTTTCTTTCTTTATTGGGCTTTTATGTAGTTTAGATATCAGGGTTTTTAAAATATGTCTTTATGATTCTCTGGCATTTGCTTGGTGTTTATGTCCTCCCTTTCATTTCTAATTTTGTTAATTTGGATATTCTCTCTCTTCCTTTTAGTTAGTTTGTACAAGGTTTTTGTCCATTTTATTGATTTTCCCAAAGAACTCTGTTTCATTAATTCTTTTGTTTGATTCTATTTTATTGATTTCAGGCCCGAGTTTCATAATTTCTTCCTGTCTACTCCTTTAGGGTGTGTTTTATTCTTTTTGTTCTGGGGCTTTCAGGTGTGCTGTTAAGTTAGCATGAGAGCTCCACTTTTTTTATGTAGGCACTTAGTGCTATGAACTTGCCTCTTAGCACCGCCTTTATTGTGTCCCATTAAGTTTGGGTTTGTTGTGTCTTCATTCTCATTGAATTCTAGGAAGTCGTAAATTTTTTTCTTTAATTGCTGTCTTGATTAATTTTTCATTCAGTAGAGAGTTGTTCAGTTTCCATGAGTTTGCAAGTCTTCTGTTGTTTCTGTTTTTGTTGACATCCAACTTTAATCTTTGGTGGTAAGGTAGAATGCTGTGAGTTATTTCCTTTCTTGTATTTGTTGAGACTTGCTTTGTGTCTGAGTATGCAGTTAATTTTGAAGAAGTTCCATGAGATGCAGAGAAGGCTTATTCTTTTTTATTTGGGTGAAATGTTCAGTAACTATCTGTAGGTACACATGCTTTATAAGGTCAGTTAGCTCCAGCATTTCTCTGTTTAGTTTTTGTCTGGTGGACCTGACAATTGGTGAGAGCAGAGTACTGAAGGCTCCCACTATTGGTGTGTGATGGTCAATATGTGATTTAAGCTTTAGTGATGTTTCTTTTATGAAGTTCGGTGCCATTGTATTTTGGGCATAGATGAAATGCTTCTTTTGGTGGATCTTTCTTTTGATAAGTATGTAGTGTCCTTCCCTATTCTGATTACTTTTGGTTTTCAGGTCCATTTTGTCAGATATTAAAATGGGTATACTTGTTTGCTTCTTAGGATCACTTCTTTGGAATATTTTTTCTTCCAACCCTTTACCATGTCTGTCTTTGATATTAAGATGTATTTCTTGGATGCAACAGAAGGATGGATAGAGTTTTCATACCTATTCTGTTAGTCTGTGTCCTTTTCGTGGGGAATTGAGAGATACCAAGGACCTATAACTGTTGATTTCTGTTATTTTTGGTGGTGATGGTGGTGGTTGTGATGGTGATGGTGGTATGTGTGCATGCATGCAAAGTCTTTTGAATTTGCTGGTCTGTAGTTATTTGTTCCCTATGCTTTCTTGAATGTAGTTAACCTCTTTAGGTTGGAGTTTTACCTCTAATACCTCCTTTAAGACTGGATTTCCCGATAGATATTGTTTAAATTTGACTTTATCAGGGATAGTCCTATGTTCTCTATCTATGGTGATTAAAAGTTTTGCTGGGTAAAGTAGTCTGGGCTGACATCTGTGATCTTTTAGAGTCCATAGTACATCTGTTCAGGCCTTTCTGGCTTTTAGGATCTCCATTGAGAAATCAGGTGTAATTCTATTAGGTCTGTCTTTATATGTTACCTGGTTTTTTTCCCCTTGAAGATTTATTATCCTTTTTCTGTTTTGTATGATTAGTGTTTTGATTGTTCTGTGGCAAGGGCACTTTCTTTTCTGATCCAATCTATTTCATCTTCTATATGCTTCCTATACTTGGATAGGCATATCCTTCTTTAGATTAGAAATTTTTTGGTATGATTTTATTGAAAATACTTTCAGGGCCTTTGGCCTGCATTTCTTCTTCTTCCTTTATTCCTATTATTCTTAGAGTTGGTCTTTTCCTAGTATCTAAGATTTCCTGGATGTTTTGTGTCAGGAGTTTTTAAGATTTAATATTTTATTTGGCGAAGTCTGAATTTCTTCTATTGTGTCTTCAATACGTGAGGTTCTCTTCTTCATCTCTTGTATTCTGTTGATGAAGCTTGGCTCTGTGCTTCCTGTTTAAGTTACTAAATTTTTCCTCAGTTCAGCTCTTCTTTATTGATCTCCCCCCCACACCCACTTTCAGATATTAACCAGTTTTATTCATTTCCTTCTACTGTTTGTGCTTTCATAGATTTCTTTAGAGATTTATGTATTTCATCTTTAAGGACCTCTATCATATTCATAAAGGCCAATATAAGTTTTTTTCTTGTGCTTCATCTATATTGGAACTTTCAGGGCCTGCTGTGGTAGGGTTAATGGACCATAGTGGAAATATATTGTCCTAGTTGTTATTGTGTTATAACACTGGTATCTAGACTTCTGGGATTAGATTGCATTTCTAGGTGTTGATATCTGCTCTTGTCTTTGTTGGGTGGGTAACAAAGACAGGTTCTTAGTTATCTGGTAACAGAAGGTTCTTAGTAGAGTGTGGTAGCTGTGTGTTGCCTGGCAGGAAATTCTTCTGAGGTGTGACTCATGGAGGGAGATTAAGTAAAATGTGTTTCTGAGTATTGCAAGATGACAGTTAGGAATAGGAATGGGTTAAGGGGAGCATGCAGAGTGTTCACAGGAGGAAGGAAACAGGGTATTCCATTAGGATCTGGTTAGTTATTCCCTCATTATGGGGACAGAGGCTGAGGAGAGGCCATAACAAAAGGTATGCTTCAGAGCTAGAGATGGAACTGGAGTAGTAGACTTGGAGGAATGGAGGGAGAGGTGAAGATCTTCAGTTAATCTGTTTGCTTCCCTGGTCACAGTGGCCTGTGGGTTCCTAGGAAATGCTTGCTGGAGTTGGGGACTGGGATAAAGCAATGGATGGGGTGAAGGAAGTTTGGAAGGGAAGACCTGTGGGATCCACTGGAAGTGGCTACAGCAGGGAAGTGAGGCCACCACAGGTGTTCTGTGCAGAGCTAGGGATGAGACTCAGGGATTGGATTTGAAGGAGCAGAGGGAGAGGTGAAGATCGGTAGCCAGCCTACCTGCTTCCCTGGCCAGAGTGGCTTGTGAGTTTCCAGGGAATGCTTGCTAGAATTAGAGACTGGGACAAATCAATGGGTGGTAGATGGGGGTTAAGATCTATGTGATCTATTAGGGCTGGTGTATCTGCCATAGGTGTTTTGCTCCAGAGGTGTGGATGAGACTTGAAGATTGGATTTAGAGGAACAGAGGAACAGGTGAAGATCCTCAGTTAGCCTACTGTGGTGGTTTGAATATGCTTGGCCCAGGGAGTGGCACTATTTGGAGGCCTTGTTGGAGAAAGTGTGGCTTTGTTGGAGGAAGTGTGTCACTGTGGAAGTGGGCAATGAGACCTCCTCCTAACCACATGGGAGTGAGCCTTCTCTTCGTGGCCTTCTGATCAAGATGTAGAACTCTCTGCTTCTGCTCCTCCTGCTCCATGCCTGTCTGGATGCTGCCATGATCCTGCCTTGGTGATAATGGACTGAACCTCTGAACCTGTAAGTCCACCCTAATTAAATGTTGTCCTTAGCCTTGGTCATGGTGTCTGTTCATAGCACTAAAACCCTAGGACACCTACCTCCTTTCCTAGCCAGGATGCAGGCTTACTTACTTTTACACCTTATAGTATATCATTGAGGAAAGCTAAGGCAAGAACTGAAGCAGAAGCCATGGAGGAACACAGCTTACTGGCTTGCTTCCTCTGGCTTACTCAGTTTGCTTTCTTATATAACTCAGAAACTTGTCAAGAGGTGTCACTGCCTACAGTAGGCCGAGCCTTCCCTTATCAATCATTAAGAAAATGTGACATAGACTGTGCCAATCTGGTAGGGGCATTTTCTTATGTGAGGTTCCCTCTTTCCATATTATTCTAGCTATGCCAAGTTGATAAAAAAAAAAAAAAAGGTAACAACTACAATACATAATCCAGAATATTTAGCTAGTTGAGTTTTTTTTAAATAATAATAATAATAAATGTGTACTTTGAGTAATGCAACTGAAGCCCAGAGGAGTTAAGAATGTTGTTCAATGACACAATAACAAAATAAGGCATTTTATAGTATTAGCCAACTCAACAAGCATTACAACAGTGCTTGAGAATATCAAAACTACCAATTGACTTACACTATCAATTTCTATGTAGCCTGATAGAAAATGCAAATGGACACATCCTTTAGTGGACCAGAGGCATGGCTGAGATATAGAGTTTTTACTTGTTCCAAGTGAATATTCGAGGTAAGGATCACTTAAAAGGAGGACTGGTTAAGAACAAGGGGTCACATATGTGTCCTCCTGTAGTAGATGCTTTAGGTTTTCTTAGAATACCTTCTCAATAGCTTTCACCCTTGCCTATTTTCCTATAAAGCTTAAAATATAGTTTTCTTTTAGATATAAGTGTATAAGTTTATAGAAAAATGTTGTCTTCTGAACATAAGTGGAGAGACAGTGATAGCTGCATGGTCTCACATCCTTGCTCCTTACCTTGAACATAGACTTGATGCTTCATAGGCCATCTTCTTACGTAAAGAAAAAACCCAAGGCATTAATGATCATGGATCAATGTAACCAAAAGAGTGATAGAGAGAAAACAATA
Source organism: Rhynchomys soricoides (assembly GCA_019843965.1). Taxonomy (NCBI): domain Eukaryota; kingdom Metazoa; phylum Chordata; class Mammalia; order Rodentia; family Muridae; genus Rhynchomys; species Rhynchomys soricoides. Next base: position 476,642 of record JADRCH010007686.1, on the reverse strand, counting down.
CTATTGCCAACTCAACATTTCTTACTTTTGAACTGTTTGTCAGGCAAGAACAAATAAATTTCCATTTATTCTGACAGCTGTAAGTGGAGTTTCATGTTATGTACTCTTGATGCATTCCTAATGGGCACAATTAAATCTTATCCTTGCCTTTATAATGTTTTGTTTATTTTTAACTGTTTATTTTGTTTGATTATTTATTTCATATTGTATTATGCAGGTGCATACATCACGGCACATGTTCAGAAGTCAGAGGACAACCTATGGGAGTCAAGTCTCTCTTTTTATCACGTGGGTCCCAGGGACTGAACTCAAGTCACCAGTCTCAGCACCAAGTGTCTTTACCCTTTGAGCCACATCAACAGCACTATAGTGGTTTATTTCTTCCCTTTCTATTCTCTTTCTCTCTTTCTTTCTTTTTCTGTTGCTTAACTATTTATTTGAATTTCTTTGAAGTCTGGAAGAGACAAACTTGATCAGGTACTTAAGGTTACTGGGAGCGAAAACATAGAACATAAGAGATTTTCTAGAAAGATGAGGGGATCCAGCCATGGTCATACTCACCCAAACAGCAAGAGTATAGCACAGCAGCCTTAGCATGGTCTACTCATCAAGGAAGACAAGAACCTATTATGTCACAGAGGCAGAGGATTTATTTTGTATAACGACTTTTAATTTTTATTTATTTATTTTAAGTATGTATGTATGTATGTATGTATGTATTTAGTGTATGTATGTCATGGTGCAGAAGTAGACACTGGAGAGCATTTAGTTGAAGTCAGTTGTCTCCTTTCACCTTGGGAATTCTGGGGATAGAACTCAGATCTTTGGACCTGGTGGCAAGCGCCTTTCCCCCCCTTAGCCATCCTCTCACCAGCCTGCCTCACTTTTTAGTTTGGTTATATATTCCCATTTAGTGTTCAAGATCATGTAGGTGGCCAAAATTTGTTCTTTTTTTTTTTTTTCACTTTTAATTGATTCTTTGTGAGTTTCACATCATGTACCCCATACCCACTCATCTCCCTGTCCCCTCATGTTACCCTTCCACCTTTGGCCCTTACAAGATCCCTACCACGTACACATAAAATAAAATAAAATAAAACAAAACAAAACAAAACAAAACAAAAGCATAGAAAACATCTCATCATGGAAGCGGTAATGTGTCACAGAGTGTCCCACAGTATACCCCTTTGTCCACACATCTTCACTTAAAAATGTTCACTACAGTGAGTCTGGTTAGAGGCCTCTGGCTTCTGTTATACCATCAATTGTTGTCCTGTGTTATGGAGATCCTACAGCTTTGGATCAACAAGATCAACCCTTTCATGTGTTTCAATAGTTCATAGATAAAATAGATTTTGGGGTGGGTCAACTCAAGGCCTGGGCCTGGGCCTGCACCTAGGTGGTAGCTGAGATGGTCATCCTACCAGCTCCTCCACATCTGCACCACCAGGGTGAGCTCTCCAGCACTGTTCCAGCTCTGCTATCCAGTGACACCATTAACAAGAGGCAGAGTCAGCTCTCCTGCTCTCAAGCCTTTGAGGCAGGCTCACCCACATCCACGCCTCCAGAGCCATCTCTTTCTTCCTTTTTAAAGATTTTCTTCTTCTTCTTCTTCTCCTTCTTCTTCTTCTTCTTCTTCTTCTTCTTCTTCTTCTTCTTCTTCTTCTCCTCCTCCTCCTCCTCCTCCTCCTCCTCCTCCTCCTCTTTCTCCTTCTCCTTCTTATTCATGATTGCTTTGCCTGTATATATGTATACTTTGTGCATGCATAGTGCCCAGGGAGATCAGAAGAAGGTGTTGGGACCCCTAGAAATGGAGTTAAAGAGAGTTGTAAACTACCATGTGGGTACTGGGAACTGAACTCAGATCTGCAAGAGCAGCAAGTGCTCTTAACTACTGGACCATCTCTCCAGCCACATCAACAATTTCATAGTGTTATGACATGATGAAGTAAAGTGATAGCAAGCGAAGCCCAGCAATCCATAAAAATCAACGTTGTAAATTGTAACCCAGAGATTATGCTAACAAATTATAAAACTCATGTTTCAATTTGGTTATAACAATTTTGTAATGATAAATGTAAGGAAAGAAGAACAAAATGAAAAGCCCCGTATATTTGTTGACTTTTCAGCATATATTCATCCCTTCCCACTTCCCCTCCCCAAAACTCAATAGGGGAAGTATATTTCTCTTTTCCATTGACTTTTGTCTAGGCTATATAACTTCTTTTGGAGAGCGGGATGTGGATAAAAGTGAGATCATCCCAGTAATCAGTCTTAAAGAATACAATGTGCTTGTTTCTGTGCCCTTCTACTCCCTCTGCCTCCACCCCATGAGTATCCTCATATTGGTCTAAGGAGGATGAAAGGACTGAACTGCACTTCAGAAAAATGGGCTCAGCCGTAGTCCAGATGATTTTATTATGTATCAATGAATCTTGAAGTGCTGTTATACAGCATGAGTACGTGAAGAGATGACTTACACACAACTCTGACAGAAGACAGCCATAGAGATATCTCAACAACAGAAGATGGCCCTACCCAACTATGCTAGTCACACTAAAACTCTAACTCAGACCGACAAAACCATCCTTTGCTAGTTGATTGATGAGTCCTATAGGCTATGAAGAATGCCCTTGATATAATGAGAAGTCAACACAAGATTTTGACCTGGGACAGCTGGGAAGATACAGTCTAAGGAAAGAAAGAAGTTTTAGTATTCTGCCTTTAACAATAAAAATAGAGGAGGTTTTAAGGAAAAACTGGGAAAATCAGCTCAGCCCTAACCATACCCATTTGATATGTCTCTGGAATTTCCCAATATTTGCTCTTTCCAGCCTATTTTTTTCACCCAAGTAGTATTACATCTTTGAATTCAGAAGAGAACTGTTCTTGCTTTGTGGAGACAATAAAACAAAGGTAGAAGAAAGGCTGCCTCTACCCCATAGGCAGTCTTTCGATCATCCCCACGAGGATGGAGCAAGCCTAAAGGCAAGTTTAGCTGAGGCTCTAGAATGTGGGCTTCATCTTATCCTGGACCTTAACAATAGTTAGGCATGTTAGCTCCTCGTTAGAATGGCCAAACTGTAGAACAGAGAACGTCAGTTGAAATACTGGGCCTCATTTAGTAGGCAAAGAAAATTTAGCAGCAAGGAAATTTTATAGCTCAGTGTTCAAAGTGAGATGACAAATTTCAACACCTTTTAGAAACATACCAGCAATAGGCAAATACTACAGTGATTGTAAGATCTTATCAATAGTGCATGTAAATGCAACACAAAGTAGTTTAACAGAGGCTAATTGGAACACAGGCCTTTAAATGGGCATGCTGAACATCCTTATGCCATGAAGACTAATTTTCCCCAGGACAGGGAATATGAAAACACAGTGTCTCATATGACCTACCTCAAAACAACCAATACTCTTGTCAGTCTCAAAATAGTCCATTAATTGCATAGATTAGCTCTATTCAATGTGGGAGAGGGTTGTGTAAGAACATGACTTCTGACCAGGGCTCGATAGCCAAATAACACTGGGAGAAAGCTAGCCTCCCAGGAGTGTGGAAAAGCCCATGAGAGGAGGTAAGAGGACTAACACTGCTCAGCGGGACTTGCCCTGAATCATTAGGACACAGGGACTGAGGAACAGCCGGGAGGAAGGAGCCTTCCGGTTTCCATCTTTGGCGGGAAACTTCTGCCGGGGCCACCAGGACTCCATAGCCAAATATCGCTGGGAGAAAGATAGCCTCCCAGGAGTGTGGGCAAGCCTGTCTGCTCAGAGGGACACACCTGAAATACCCAGGACACAAGGACTGAGGAGTGGGCTTCTGGTTTCTTTAGGTGGCCAGGGAGCAGCTCCATACTCAAATAGTGCCAGGAGAGAGCTGGTATCCCAGAAGTGCCAACATACCTTCAAGCACAGGCAAGACCATCACTTCTTTACAAATTCACTGGACCAAGAGGGACTCTTGCAGAGCCATCAGGACACAGGGAACAAGGGACAGCTGGGAACTAGATTCTTCTGGTTTCTGTCTCCACCCAGAGCTGACCCTGTACCACAGCTCTCAAAACCCAACTTCCTCTCAGAGAGAACTGGTCTTCAAGAAGGATTGACACCTAGGCTTGCAGGAAAGACAAGCCACAGTCAGAGAGAGAAAGACCAGCTAACACCAGAGATAACCAGATGGCGAAAGGCAAGGGCAAGAACACAAGGAACAGATACCAAGACTATTTGATATCTTAAGAACCCACCAAAGCAAGCCCTGGATACCCCAACATACCAGAAAAGCAAGACTCAGACTTAAAATCACATATCATGATGATGACAGAAGATTTTAAGAAGGAAATAAATAACTCCCTTAAAGAAATACAAGAGAACAGAGGTAAACAACTAGAAGCCCTTAAAGAGGACACTCAAAAATCCCTTAAAGAATTACAAGAAAACACAATGAAACTGGCAGAATTACAGGAAAACACATTCAAACATATGAAGGAAATGAACAAAACCATCCAGGAACTAAAAGTAGAAATAGAAAAAATAAAGAAATCACAAAGGGAGGCAAACCTGGAGTTAGAAAACCTAGGAAAGAAATCAGAAGTCATAGATGCAAGCACCACCAACAGAATATAAGAGACAAAAGAGAGAATCTCAGGTGCAGAAGATAACATAGAAAACATTGACACAACAGTCAAAGAAAACGCAAAATGCAAAAAGCTCCTAGCCCAAAACATCCAGGATATCCAGGATACAATGAGAAGACAGAACCTGAGGATAATAGGTATAGAAGAGAGTGAAGATTCCCAACTTAAAGGACCAGTAAATATCTTCAACAAAATTATAGAAGAAAACTTCCCTAACCTAAAGAAAGAGATGAATATAAATATACAAGAAGCACACAGAACTCCATATAGATTGGACAAGAAGAGAAATTCCTCCCGTCAGATTATAGTGAAAACACCAAATACACAAAATAAGGAAAGAATATTAAAAGCAGTAAGGGGAAAAGGGCAAGTAACATATAAAGGCAGACCTATCAGAATTACACCAGACTTCTCACCAGAGACTATGAAAGCTAGAAGATCCTGGGCAGATCTCATACAGACTCTAAGAGAACACAAATGCCAGCCCAGGCTGCTATACCCAGCAAAACTCTCAATTACAATAGACGATGAAATCAAAATATTCTATGGCAAATCCAAATTTGCACAGTATGTTTCCACAAACCCAGCCCTACAAAGAAAAATAGATGGAAAACGCCAACTCAAGGAAGGAAACAACACCCTAGAAAAAGCAAGAAAGTAATCTTTCAACAAACTCAAAAGAAGATAGCCACACAAGCATAAAAATAACATCGAAAATAACAGGAAGCAACAATCACTATTCCTTAATATCTCTTAACATCAGTGGACTCAATTCCCCAATAAAAAGACATGGCTGACAGACTGGATCCATAAACAGGACCCAGCTTTTTGCTGCATCCAGGAAACGCACCTCCATGTTAAAGACAAACACTACCTCAGAGTAAAGGTCTGGAAAACAATTTTCCAGGCAAATGGCCCCATGAAACAGGCTGGAGTAGCCATTCTAATATCGGATAAAATTGACTTTCAACCAAAAGTCATGAAAAAAGACAAGGAAGGACACTTCATACTCATCAAAGGAACAATCTACCATGAAGAACTCTCAATTCTGAACATCTATGCCCCGAATGGAAGGGCACTCACATTTATAAAAGAAACTTTACTTAAGCTCAAAGCACAAACTGCACCTTACCCAATAATAGTGGGAGACTTCAACACCCCACTATCATCAATGGACAGATCTTGGAAAAACAAACTAAACAGAGACACACTGAAACTAACAGATGTTATAAACCAAATGGATTTAACATATATCTATAGATCATTTTATCCTAAATCAAAAGACTATACCTTCTTCTCAGCACCTCATGGTACCTTCTCAAAAAATGATCATATAATTGGTCACAAAACAAAACTCAATAGATATAAAAAGATTGAAATAATCCCATGCCTCCCCTCAGATCACTAAGGAATAAGGCTGGTCTTCAATGGCAACAACAACAACAGAAAGCCCACATACACATGGAACCTGGACAAAGCTCTACTCAATGATAACTTGGTCAAGGAAGAAATAAAGAAATAAATTAAAGGCTTCCTAGAATTTAATGAAAATGAAAGTACAACATATCCAAACTTATGGGACACAATGAAAGCAGTGTTAAGAGTAAAACTCATAGCTCTGAATGCCTCCAAAAAGAAACTGGAGCGGCCATATACTTGCAGCTTAACAGCACACCTAAAAGCTCTAGAACAAAAAGAAGATAATATACCCAAGAGGAGTAGAAGGCAGGAAATAATCAAATTCAGGGCTGAAATCAACCAAGTAGAAACTAAAAGAACTATACAAAGAATCAACAAAACCAGGAGCTGGTTCTTTGAGAAAATCAACAAGATAGATAAACCCTTAGCCAGACTAATTAGAGGGCAAGGAGACAGTTTGCAAATTAACAAAATTAGAAATGAAAAGAGAGATATAGCAACAGATTCTGAGGAAATTCATAAAATCATCAGATCCTACTACAAAAGCCTATACTCAACAAAATTGGAAAATCTGGGTGAAATGGACAAGCTTCTAGACAGATACCAAATACCAAAGTTAAGTCAGGATCAGGTAAACTATCTAAACAGTTCCATAACCCCTAAAGGAATAGAAGCAGTCATTAAAAGTCTCCCCCCCAAAAAAGCCCAAGACCAGAAGGGTTCAGTGCAGAAATCTATCATACCTTGGAAGAAGACCTAATACCAATACTCTTCAATCTATTCCATAAAATAGAAACAGAAGGAACACTACCTAATTCATTCTATGAGGCCACAGTTACACTGATACTGAAACCTCATAAAAACTTAACAATAAAAGAAAACTTCAGACCAATTTCAGAACAAGATCAATGCAAAAATACTCAATAAAATTCTCTCAAACTAATCCAAGAACACATCAAAACTATCATTCACCATGATCAAGTAGACTTCATCCCAGGGATGCAGAAATGGTTCAACACCCGGAAATCCATCAATGTAATCCACTACATAAACAAACTCAAAGAAAAAAACCACATGGTAATTTCATTAGATACTGAAAAAGCATTTGACAAAATTCAACATCCATTCATGATCAAAGTTTTAGAAAGATCAGGAATTCAAGGAGCATACCTAAACATAGTAAAAGCAATATACAGTAAACCAGTTGCCAGCATTAAACTAAATGGAGAGAAACTAGAAGCAATCCCACTAAAATCAGGGACTAGCCAAGGCTGTCCACTCTCTCCCTATCTATTCAATATAGTACTTGAAGTTCTAGCTAAAGCAATCAGACAACAAAACGAGGTCAAAGGGATGCATATTGAAAAGGAAGAAATCAAAATATCACTATTTGCAGATGATATGATGGTATACTTAAGTGACCCGAAAAACTCCACCAGAGAACTGCTACAGCTAATAAACAACTTCAGCAAAGTGGCTGGATACAAAATTAACTCAAGCAAATCAGTAGCCTTCCTATACTCGAAGGATAAACAGGCTGAGAAAGAAATTAAGGAAATGACACCCTTCACAATTGTCACAAACAATATAAAGTATCTTGGTGTAACTCTAACCAAACAAGTGAAAGATCTGTATGATAAGAATTTCAAGTCTTGGAAGAAAGAAATCAAAAAAGACCTCAGAAGATGGAAAGATCTCCCATGCTCATGGATTGGCAGGATTAATATAGTTAAAATGGCCACCCTGTCGAGAGCAATCTACAGATTCAGTGCAATCCCCATCAAAAATTCCGACTCAATTCTTCATAGACTTAGATAGAGCAATTCTCAAATTTATATGGAATAACAAAAAACCCAGGATAGCAAAAACTATTTTCAACAATAAAAGAACTTCTGGGGGAATCAGCATCCTTGACCTCAAGCTGTACTACAGAGCAGTAGTGATAAAAACTGCATGGTATTGGTACAGTGACAGGCAGGTAGATCAGTGGAATAGAGTTGAAGACCCAGAAATGAACCCACACACTTACGATCACTTGATCTTTCACACACTTACGGTCACTTGATCTTTGACAAAGGAGCTAAAACCATCCAGTGGTAAAAAGCATTTTCAACAAATGATGCTGGTTCAACTGGTGGTCTACATGTAGAAGAATGCGAATTGATCCATTCCTATCTCCCTGTACAAAGCTCAAGTCCAAATGGATCAAGGACCGCCACATAAAATTAGATACACTGAGTCTAATAGAAGAGAAAGTGGAGAAAAGTCTCGAACACATGGGCACAAAGGAAAAGTTCCTGAACAGAACACCAATGTCTTATGCTCTAAGATCAAGAATTGACAAATGGGACCTCATAAAATTACAAAGCTTCTGTAAGGCAAAGGATACTGTAAATAGGACAAAATGGCGACCAATTACCAATCCTACATCTGATAAAGGGCTAACATCCAATATATACAAAGAACTCAAGAAGTTAGACTCCAGAGAGTGGGTGGAGGAATACCCCCATAGTGGCAGAGGGAGGGGGGAGGGATTGGGGAGGTTCCAAAGGGGAGATCTGGAAAGGGGGAAACATTTGAAATGTAAAGAAAGTATGAAAAAAATGAAAAAAAAAACTTTAAAAAAGGGTGGGGAAGAGAGCTAAACAGAGAATTCTCAACTGAGGAAACTCGAATGGCTGAGAAGCACCTAAAGAAATGTTCAACATCCTTAGCCATCAGAGAAATGCAAATCAAAACAACCCTTAGGTTCCACCTCACACCAGTGTAGCTGTCCAGCAGCCATGGATGAACTGGATCTACCTGAAAGGGAGCCTGGAAATGAAAAAGGGACAGGGTGGGAGAGAAGAATGAAGCCAAGACAAAATTTCTGATCAAGGCTTGAACTTTAATGTTCTGTACTCCTTTTAAAGGGGAAGCCCAAAGACCCAATCCTTTGTTTCAGCAAGCTCAGCAGGCAGTCACTTCTCAGGGTTCCTGTAGGAAGTTGCAAATGCATAAAGGCCAAACTGGCTCTAGCCAGGTTTGTTTATCCTACTCAAGGCTGGGGGCAGGGCACACACCAGTCAGAATGTCTAAGATCAAAAACTCAGGTGACAGCAGATATTGGCAAGGATGTGGAGAAAGAGGAACACTCCTCCATTGCTGGTGGGATTGCAAGCTGATACACTCTCTCTGGAAACCAGTTTGGTGGACCCTCAGAAAAATGAACATAATATTACCTGAGGACCCAGCTATTGCACTCCTGGGCATATACCCAGAAGATGCTCCAACGTGTAATAAAGACACATGCTCCAATATGTTCATAGCAGCCATATTTATAATAGCCAGAAACTGGAAACAACTCAGGTGTCCCTCAACAAAGCAATGGATACAGAAAATGTGGTACATTTACACAATGGAATACTACTCAGCTATTAAAAACAATGACTTCATGAAATTTGCAGGCAAATGGATGGAACTTGAAAATATCATTCTGAGCGAGGCAATGCAGTCACAAAAGAATGATCATGGTATGTACTCACTGATAAGTGGTTATTAGCCCAAAAGTTCGGAATACCCAAGAGTCACTTCACAGCAACTGTAGGGCTGAGTGTGAGGTCCCAGAGGGAGGAGTTGGAGAAGGGACTGAAGGAGCTGAGGGAGTTTGTAGCCCCAAGGAGGGATTTACAGTGACAACTGGCCTGGCCCCTTGATGCTCCAGGAGACTGGATCACCAACCAAGGAATACACATGGAGGGACCCATGGTGCTTGCCACATATGTGGCAGAGGAGGGCCTTGTTTGCCATCAGTGGGAGGAGAGGCCCTTGGGCCTGAGGGTGTTAGATGCCCCAGTATAGGAGAATCCCAAGGAGGGAAGAGGAGAGTGGGTGGGTGGGTAGTTGGGGGAATACCCCCATAGAGGCAGGGGGAGGGAGGAGGTAATGGGGAGGTTCCAAAGGGGAGATCTGGAAAGGGAGAAACGTTTGAAATGTAAATAAAGTATCAAAAGAAAAATAAAATAAATGTATTTATAGAGCTTTAAAAAAAATGAACATGACTTCTAGGAAGCAGATAATTAAGAATCATCTTGTGGCCTGACTTAGTGATTTTGTAGTGTGTGTGTGTGTGTGTGTGTGTGTGTGTGTGTGTGTACACTTGGGTGGAATGCACATTCATATGCATGTATAAGTGTATGGAGTCCAGAGTCAACAACACCTGGCTTCCTTGATTTTCCTTCACTTTATTCTATTTTTATTTTTTGAGACAGAATCTCTCATTAAACCCAGAGCTCACCAATTCAACTAGATGTCTGGCCAGTGAGTGTCAGAGTTTCTTTTGTCATTGTTTCCTTGGTGCTGGAATTATATGTAGATACTGCCACATCTGGCTTTTCTTTTTCTTTTTTTCTTTGTAATCATGGGTTTTGGGGATCAATCTCAGGTCCTCATGCTTGCATGGCCAACACTTTACTAACTGCACCATTGCCTCCCCCACCTGACCCTGTCCTCTAATTCAAGATTTTTGTTTATTTTAACATAGTGTTCTTCTGACTCCTCCAAGCAGATATTTTTAAGTAGATTTATTGGTAATACTTAGAGACATTTTTGCATGCCCCACATGATAAGAGGAAGGCTATGGGCATATTTGTACACCTAGTTGGAAAAGGCCAGGGAAGATGCCAAGCGTCCTGTAACATACATGAGTATTCCCCTTACAAATACAGATCATTTAACTCCAAATGCCAATAGTGACATTCCTTCTCATGAATGCCTCCTGCATGAACTGTTACAGTCTGCTACATGGTTAGTTCCCCTTGCAAAGCCTTCAATATATCATATAAACACTGCTTTTCATTTTCAGTCAAGTATAATCAGATTAAGCAAAACGAAGCTATTACAGTTCAAGATCAAATTGCAGGTGCACAGCCTGAAGGGAGTGAGAAGGAGACTTGAGTCCTGTTATAAAACACACCACACCATACACACACACACACACACACACACACACACACACACACGCACACACGCACACGCACACATCTCCAGAAGTATGGTGGGGGCAAATGGGTTTCTCTTTTATGTGAAACATTTGCTGATTTTACAAAAGCAGCCTCACATTATTCATATTTCTTTAAGAATTCCTGGCCAACGACTCAAAATGACATTACCTGCATGACATAGTGAATTCTCTAAAAACCCATCTGGTATTTTAAAGACAAGCAGAAGAATGCGAGGGTAAATTCAATAGCATCTTATTGACAATGTGTAGCTTGGAGAGCTTTCCTCTAAACCTTGACAAGTCTTTGCATCTGAGGTTTATTGGAGCACTCAGAGGGGGGTTAAGATAGCGAAATCTATAACCCATCTCCTTCTGCAGTGTTCAGAAGCCAACAAGGAGTGATTATCAAGCAGACCGCCCCGATCTGGGGACAGCCTCAGGACTCCTTGTTCACTTTAACAATTAGGAAAAGAAGATCAGCCTGAACTCTAATCGTCCTTGAACAAACCATGCAGAACTGAATTGGCTTCTGGGCAATGTTCAAAGCCTGGGATGATGGAAACAGCTGAATTGGACCAGACCTTCTGAGTGTCTCTAGGCTAGAGCGTGGATGATGAGTCGTCAGGAAAAAAAAAAAGTAAAATGTATCTTTTCATTGCAAGTTCCACTACTTGATGAATTATATATGCCCACATTCTTAATCATTTTAGAAAATGTGATTTAGAAATAACTATAAAATGATTTTCTGTCTTCCACATGGGGAACCTTGGAAAGTGCTGGCAGCGGAGGAATAAAATAGTTCCCGGGACTGGGATGTCTGCAAGTAGAGGAAACT
>JADRCH010007686.1:389770-459770 GCA_019843965.1 Rhynchomys soricoides | reverse complement strand
ATTAGCTTGTTAAACTGAAATAGTCACCATCTAAACAGTACAACTAACTCTTTCTTCCAGCTTCATGGTCCACATATGATGCCTTTCCCATTCATGGCAACCTACTGACTCTTCAAGGATCTGTCAAAAGTAGAATAAGTATTACCCGTTAAAGCCAGGTATTATCCATGTCTTTTCTGTCATATATGAATTCTCGTGCTTAGAAACTATGAAGACTTTTACAATTCAAGTACGTTTATCTCATAGCTTATTTTCTTAAAAAGAGACTTTCTATTTTGTACATGGGTATTTTATCTGAATATATATGTATGTAAAAACATTTAATTCCCTGGAACTGGAGTTGTTTCAAATGTTTGTGAGCTGCTGTACTAGTTAGGGTTACTGTTGCTGTGGTGAAACACAATAACCAAAGCAACTTGGGGAGGAAAGGGTTTACTTGGCTTATCCTTCCACATCACTGCTTAAAATAACAAATACACATTGACCCCAGTAGTGTTTAAATAACTCTCAAACTTCCCTCCAGAACTCCACAAGCCAGAATCTGCATTTCTCTCAACACCCTCTACTTCCAAACTCCCAGAGAACAGCTCACCAAATTTTGAACATGCTATGGCTCTTTTGCCCAAAGTTTCTAAGTCCTTCCACAATCCCCCCCCCCCCCCCCCAAAAACCAACATGGTCAGGTTTGCCACACAATGATACTCCATTCTCGGGGTACCAATTTCTGTGTTAGTTGGGGTTATTACTGCTATGATAAAATACCATTACAAAAGCAGCCTGGGGGTAGGAAAGGGTTTATTTATTTCACCATATAGTTCTACATAGTGATATAGAAAGAAGTCATGAAGGAAGTCATTACAGGAACTCAAGCAGGGATAGAACCAGGAGGCAGCAGCTGATGCAGAGGCTACATAGGGGTGCTACTTACTGGCTTGCTCCCGATGGCTTGCTCAGCCTGCTTTCTTCTAGAACCCAGGACCATCAGCCTAGGAATGGCACTACCCACAATGGGTTGGGACCTTTTGCATTTGATCATTGAAGAAAGGCCTTACAGCCAGTTCTTACGGATGCATTTTCTCAATTGAGGCTCTCTCTTCTCTGATCACTATAGGTTGTGTCAAGCTGACATAAAACTATCCAGCACAGCTGCTATGTGGGTTCTGGGAAATGAACTTAGGTCCTCTGGAAGAGCAGCTAGCGCTCTTAACTACAGAACCATACCTCCAGAACCATTTTCTTTCCGTTCTTATTCAAAGGAAGGTAGCCTCACAATAAGGACATATTGTTTCTGGAAAGGAGTCAGTGAGATGGATAAATGACTGGAAGGATACAGATGGAAGAATAGCTGGGTAACAATTGGACAGATGGGTAAAAAAGATGGATGCACAGATAGAAGGTTAGTGAGTAATAAATGGGTGAGTAGATGAAGAGGTGCACAGATAAGAGAGTGGATGTGTGGATAAATGTAATGGCTGTTTAAAAGTCATTTCCCCTAATACTTAAATCCTTCATAGGCGTGGGCATCAATTACCCAAAGGTCACATTCCAATTAATAATCATTTTATCCTTTCATGCCTTATTAGTAATCTAACATCTCCTCTCACCATATCATGAATTAAAACAGTTTCTCCTACTTACCATTGAGATTTTTTTCCAGTAAATTTACACATTAATCTCTTTATCAAATAATTTTGTCTACTTAAAAAGTATATTATGATACATAATGTCCTTATATAATAAACCTTGTGTTATTAGTCACATAAACACAGTGTGATTTCAGAGAAAAACACAGCCCTCCCATAAAAGATAGGAAATAACTATTTTTGTAGAAATATGATTCAGGAAATGGTAATGAAGATGACTTTAAATAGTACATGCAAAATTTGGCAATGTTCTTAGGAAAACAAATGACTGTTTATTGAGTATTGCTCTACATCATTTAATTCTAACAGCCTGCCCTTCTTTCTACTTTGCCCTATTCTTACCTGAGACAGGCTATAGAAACTGGAATTCCTCTCCCCCAAGCAGACCCTTTATTCCCAAGGTACCCCAAAATTCTAAAACTGCTGCTCTGGTCCTCCTCCCATATTTCACTGTACAACTTTGTCATAAAGAAATTCTCTAACAGTATTTCATAAAATCCTCATTCCAGAGGGATTTTGCCCAGAGCCTATAAAGAAGGGATTACCCTCAAAGAAGGGCCGAGAAGAATGTGAACAGACCAGCTTTTCTGGGCATCCTCTCAATCAGCCACTATTAAGTACAATCATATGTCTACATAGCTGTCCATTTTGTTGGTGTGTAACTTAAGAACAAGAATAGTTTCCTCTGGGTCATTTCTAAAGCTCCTGTGCCATCAAAACTTTGGATAGATTAAGATTTTGCTTTGTCTTTACTAATCTGTCTTCTCTTATGGAAATGTCAACTGTGGCTCAAGATGGCATATCATTAACAGTAATCACATTGTTTCTGAATTAGCCACAGATTCAGTTTTTCTGCTTTGCATTTCAAGGAATTCTGGAGTAGAAAAAAGAGAGGGAGGTAAACAATGGAGTGGAGAACAGGAAGGACCTGCAAACTCTCCAGGATCAAATTTAGCCACAGGATTGACCTTATCCACAGCAGAACCAATGGGTTTCTTTCCTCTCACCTTTTCTCCCTACAGGCAGGCCTGTTGACTATTTATCATTTATTGAAAATTTTTCATCTCTTAGACTAGATTTCTAGGAAAATCAAAGGACAGGACCTGATGTTTTCAGGTATAACTTTATCATGTTGTCTTTGCAATTCAGGTTCTTGGTTTCCTTTCTTGTTTTTTGTTTTGTTTGTTTTTGTTTTTGTTTTGTTTTCAAGACAGGGTTTCTCTGTGTAGCCCTGGCTGTCCTGGAACTCACTCTGTAGACCAGGCTGGCCTCGAACTCAGAAATCCGCCTGCCTCTGCCTCCCGAGTGCTGGGATTAAAGGCGTGTGCCACCACTGCCCAGTGTCTTGGTTTCCTTTCTTGATATGTGACTTTGAACCTCTTTGTGTCTCTAACTTCCCACCCATGAAATGAATGCAGTAATAATATTTGTGCTATTGTGTGCTTATAAGGAACTGAGTCAGATTTAATAGATGTCAATATTAATGAAGTAATGATGGTGCTGATGGTGTTCATATGATGGTGGTAACGGTGGTTATGATACTATAGGACAATTCTTCCCAGAGGTCTCCAGAAAGACTTGGTAGAATAGTGACATCTAAGCATGGAATAAATACAATAAGAGATTTTTTGAGTAAAGGAAAAAGCAAAAGATCTTAGGACATTGGAAGCAGCAGTGAGAAAAACTATAGGGCACTTCTCAAAAAGCCTACAAAAAAGCCCAAAACTCTCCATCAACCAACAAACAAACCCACACAATTCCAGACAGTTAAATGAACTGGAGTTTAGTTGCTGTAATAATTAGAGGCTGAAGAAACAGCTCAGTGGTTAAGAGTACTTTCTTTTCTTCTAAAGGACCTAAATTCAGTTCACAGCACCCATGTCAGGAAACTCACAGCTGCCTGTTCCTCCAGCTCCAGAGAATCAGATGTCTCTAGCCTCTAGACACCTGCACTCAAACACACACGCGCGCACACACACACACACACACACACACGTAGTGATTACTTTTTAAAAGATTTTGAAAACAATTTATTTTAGTTCTGTGTGTGTGCTCACACACAAGCACGCACACTAGCTTGCACGAGTTTACATGCACCATGTGCAAATAGTGTCTGAGTGGGACAGAAAAGGGCTCTTACTGGGCTCTAGTACTGCTGAGTACCAGATTGCAAGAATTTTTTAAATGTTAATTGGAGACTCACTTTCCTGAAGAAGACTTAAAAATGTAAAATTGTATGTCAATATTAAGAGAATTCATGTAGGTCAAAGACAAGAGAAAGGAGTAAAGCTATTGGTGTCTAAACTTAATTAATTTCTTCTATGGTCAATGTTAGAAGTACCAAAAAGCATATCTGAGGGGAGATAGTTTAAGTTGATAAAATGCATGCTGTTCAAGCATCAGCTCCTAAGTTTGGCTCCCCAGCACTCACATAAATGTGTATGTGTTTGGGGGAGGGTGCACATCTGTAACCATAGTGCTGGAGGGGCAGAGATAAGGAAGTCCCATAGGCTCAATAGCCAGGTACTCTAGCCAAAATGGTGAGGTCCAGGTTCAGCAAGAGCCCCTGTTTCAGAAAAAGTAGGTGGAGTGTGCTAGTGGAAGCCACCCAATGTCTTTTTAATGGCTTCCATTAGTAAATGCCTAAGTATGTGAATCTACACATGTAAGCATATGTCACAGACACACACACACGTACACACACACTATCAAAATCATCATCATCATCATCATCCTCAACAACAACAACAACAACAACAAAACAAAATACCCCATGTGATTCCTGTGCCAAATTGCTCTTCCCTGGAAAACAAAGCATAAAAAGAATACCTTGAGAAAGACCTTGCACCAGGAATAATACCTGTAAGAAGTAAAGGGGAAATGACGAACAGTGGGTCATGGAGCGCCTGAGACCATAAAGCAGCTCAGAAATTGACTTCCCCATGCCAATGGGAGACCTGGTCCATGTTATCCATTAGGAGAGGTCCACACTGAGCAGAAATGACCAGGTCTTTGTATGTCTATCATGCTGAGTCTTTGACTGAGAGCTTCTTAGGAAAAGTAAAACCCCTCCGACTAGAAAGCAAGGGTATATCTTGAAAGCACTTAACAGCTGTAGAATCTCAGCTGGATAGCACATTTTGTCAGCACACAAGTGCGATCTGAGTGATGCATTTCTGGTGGTGCCATGGAGGCAGAGGCAGGTGGATCTCTGAGTTCAAGGTCAGCCTGGTCTACAGAGCGAGTTCCAGGACAGCCAGGGCTACACAGTGAAACTCCGTGTCGAAAAAAATGAAAGAAGTAAAAAAGCATCCTGGAATGCAAGTGGAGGAAGAAACCTAGCCAAGCGCACAAAAACCTTGCCTCTTTTAAACCACATTCAAAATTCACTGATCGTGAAGGAGTTAGGGTCCATTTTAAATTTAAAAAGTATCTGATTCCAGCTGCAAGGTATCCTGTGGAACCAGACTAAATATTAAAAGTAAAATGTTGAGAAAAGAACCCTCATTCACCATTCGTGGGATGTACAAATTAGTACGAACATCATGGAAATCAGTTTGGAAATTCCTCAAAAAATTAAAAATAGGAATACCATATGACCCAGCTTTTCTATCTCCTGGGTATATACTCAGAAAACTCTGTATCCTGCCATAGAGAGATTTGTACTCCTGTGTTTATTGCTGCTTTATTTATTATAGCAAAGAATCAAAATTAACATGGATGTCCATCAACAGATGAATGGATGAGAATTTTATTTATTTGTATATAATATATATGTATATATATGTACATTGATATTGATATAGTGATGAATAGCATTCCATCATGTATATATGTATGCATATATATGATGAAATACTATTCATTGTATTTATATTTGAAAATTGAAATTACAAAATTTTAGGAAAAATATATGAACTTAGAAACATTACACTTACAAACATTCTAGAATAGACCCAGAACTTGAAGTGAGAATTTAAGATGTTTTAATGTAGGAGCTTGGCAGGAGAATCTGAAGTCATCCTTGATTAAGTGGAGAGTTCAAAGTCAAGTACCTGAGAACCTGTGGGAAGTAAAGAAAGAAGGGAGGGAGGGAGGGAAGGAGGGAGGGAGGAAAGAAAGCAAGAAGCTAAAGTAATGGCTCACAGTTAAGACTGTGTGCTGTTTTTGCAGAGGACCCAAGTTTGGTTCTCAGCACCCACATCAGGTGGCTAACATCCTTCTGTAACTTCAGCTCTAAGTGACTTCTTGCTCACCTCTCTCTCTCTCTCTCTCTCTCTCTCTCTCTCTCTCTCTCTCTCACACACACACACACACACACACACACACACACACACACCACCTTTTAAAAGAGGTGAGTGCACCTGCTTTCAGCAAAGTATCAGTTCCATCTAGGAGGAAGCAGAGTGCCCTGGTTTCTGGGAAGGGGTAGAAGGCATTTTTCTTCCGAAGCACAGTTTGTATTGTTTCTGGATTGTCTAGTAACAAAAGCCTCTTCTTGTTCTTTTTCTGACCTGATTATTTTCAGCTCAACAATTTTTCTTTTCAATTGAAAGTTTTTTAAAAAATTGTGTTTAACTTGCCCAGTCATTTGAAGTCACTGAATCTCAAACAAAATACTAGGGAAGCTCACGAACACTATCATCTGCTGTAACCTGCACAGTTACTCACTTTTTTTTTTCTGTTAGCCTCACATGCTTGGCAACCTTGTTTTCTTTGTTAGAGATGAAAAGAGACCTCACTCTTAAGTTGGCCTTACAGGACTGGGGGGCGGTCTCACTAATTCCTTCTCAAATCCAAGGTTGCCACATTTTCAGACCTTGATTAAGAAAGAGGACATGCCTTACCAGCATGAACTGTCGCTTGTGTTAGTGATTTTCGCTTGATTGACTAGAGTTCCCCAAGGTATTTTATATTAAGTGAGGCTATTGTGAGGCATGTTGTTTCCCTGATATCTTTCTCAGTCCATTTGTCATTTGTATGTGGGCTACTGATTTTTATGAATTAATTCTGTAGCCGGCTACATTGCTGAAATTGTTCATTGGCTGTAAGAGATTAAGGGTAAAATGTTCAGTTTCACACACACACACACACACAATCATACAATCTGCAAATAAAGGTGCTTTGACTTCTTCTCAAATGTGTATCCCATGATCTCCTTCGATTGTCTTATTACTCTAAGAATTTAAGCCCCATAGGTATGGAGAGAATGGGCAACCTGATTTTAGTGGAATTGCTTTGAGTGTCTCTCCATTTGAATGGATGGTTCCTATAAACTGCCTTTATTATGTTTAATATGTCCCTTATAATCCTAATTTCTCCAGGAGTTTTTTCATGAATGGGGACTCGATTATATTAAAGGCATTTTCTGGGAAAGAAAGAAAGAAAGAAAGAAAGAAAGAAAGAAAGAAAGAAAGAAAGAAAGAAAGAAAGAAAAAGGATGTGCTTTAATAATTGGTCCAGTAGCACAAAACTCAAAACCCAAAGACTCCTGTGGACCATAATCATGGAGAAAGGAGAGCTTAGGAAAGAGGAAAAGCACACAGTCTGGTTTAGAGGGCTTGGATGTACTAGGTAAGCACTCTAACATTGAGCTACATCTTCGGGCCAGAATGGGTTTAGCTGAACAGCTACGGTGAGGTGTAAGCCCATCACAGGACACTGGCTGCTCCTTTTGGAAAGGTGGCTTCTCATTATTGGGAAGTGGAAGCAGGAGTTTGGTCAGGACAGAGAGTAAGGGTATAGTGGAGGAGAATGATCATCCAGGTATCAAGCCTTGCTCTACTCTTAGGAGAAGCTTCTTTGCTGTGAGATGGGAATTAGGGGCATGGCTGTTGTTATGAGTCATTCAGAAAGCTAGCAGAATTTCTGTCAAAGTATGGCATAATTCGCTGTGTGTTTCCGGGAGGATGTCTCACCTTGTTTATTGCAACGGAAAGCACAACCGCAGCCCTGTCACCATTGGGAATCTGAGAGCTTCTGTGCCTTTCGACTCTTTATCTTAAATTACTTTGGTATTAAAAAATGTGACTGTAGACATGAGATTGAAAATGAGCAGCATGTTTATTTCCCCAGAGGTAAAAACCCCCACAAAAAGAGAAACCGAACAAAAATGTGGTTTTGCTGAAGAAGAAATCGAAGCTGCAGCTGCTGGATTCTGGATTCTCCATCTTATTTTTATCGACCTTTTTTTTTTTTATCTTTGGCTCTGATTTTGGTTCCCTAACTCTTTGTTGTTGTCGTTAATTTTACATATCCACTTACATCCCACTCATGTAATGCCCATTACATGCCCCTCCTCCTGGTCACCCCTTCCCACAATCCTTCCCACTCCCCCTTCTTCTCTAAGCAGGTAGGGGCCCCTGGTTATTCCCCCACCCTGGCACTTCAAGTCTCTGTAAGGCACAACCTCTCCCACTGAGGCCAGACAAGACAGCCCAGCTAGAAGAACATATCCCACGGACAGGCAACAGCTTTTGGGATAGCCCCTGCTCCAGTTGTTCAGGTTCCCTACTTTATTCATAGTTTCTCCTAACTTGTGTCTCAACATATGTTTTCCCCCCATTATTCTTTTTTTGTTCATGAGAGTTCCCAGGAGAACTCTGAGTCATGACTATCTTTCTATTTCTTGAAAAGAAGTAGAAACTGATGGCTGAGCTCCCAATGTTAAGACCAGTGTATCAGCCATGGGAATGCAGCCATATTGCTTTTCCTCCCCCATCTCCTCTCCTGGAAGAGGAGGAGTGCAGATAGCCTTGGACCATTGGATGCTTTTGATGACCCCAGAAGAGAATCAATGTTGGTTATTTCTAGGACTGTCTGTGTTCTCTGTCTGTCGTCCTCTTTCCATAGCTCTTGCACTAGCTGTTATCTAGCTAGTTAGCTTGCCTTGAAGGGAACACAAACAGATCTGAAATACACTCATACGGAACCATGCAAGTTAGTGTACGCTTTCTTGGAGGATGAAGTAGGATTGACATGAGTTCAAGGCTAGCCCGGGCTACAAAGGCCAGCCAAGTGATATATAGCAAGAACACGTCTCAGAAATAAAACATAATGTCCACAGAGTGAAATGGGAAAGGATTGGGTAGGAAGGAAGTAAAAATGGAAAAATTTCAATGCATCTATGAGGCATTTCCCCAGGCTGACAAGTTGGCAGCTACTATGAAATCACATGATGCCCATGCCACTTTATTCTCAAGATTGACTGATGTGGAGCACCTAAATCGTGATCTGGTGGCTCTTTACTGGAAGTTCCTTTCACTCTTCCTACTCAGCAGAGGTCTCCACACTAGGAGACGAGCTCTGTGGACAGCACTATGAGCCGTGTTCATAATGAATTACATTTCTGACACTGGAAAAGCCTGTTTATAATGGAACATTTCAAGCTCATACAGAAACATATGCAGAGCATGAGCCCTAGGTACAACCAGTCTTAAGGAACCGTCAGGCTGCTCCTGTTTAGTTTTCTCCCCATGCATTTCTCTACTTCCCACATGATGTTGAAACAAGTCCTTATTATCACGCCATTCTGATCATAGATATTTCAGCAAGTCTCTATGGGCTAGCATGCCACTTGATAAATAAAGTTTCCTGGAATGCAGCTACACTCATTCATTTTCCTATGATCTCTTGGCTCTTTCCCAGAGTCAGCTTAAGGCTTCACAAAAATCCAAAATATTTATCATTTTGTCCCTTAAGAAAAAGTGTGCTGAGGCCTGTTTTAAACAAAAAGGATTGAAAAATTATTAATTAATTAAACACTAAAAATAATAGCTTTTTGGAAACAATCAAAATAAGTATTATGTCTCAAAAGTGATAATACTTGACAACATAGTCACTTGAAATTGTTTAGGAATTTATGCATTTTTTATTCATTTTCATATTCTTTGTTATTTGTTATTTCCTTTGAATCTTGCAAAGAGAGTGTCAGAAAGAAAACCAAATCATAATATTCTTTAAATTCCCTTTGTATGCAAAAACATGAAAGAGTAGAGAGTTTTAAAAAGAATGACCCTTGACTGATCAATTGAAGAGAATAAGAAACTGCGGCCTGCTCAGAATTAAATGGATTTTATATACTACCCACCCCCAAGGGATCTTCAAGGAGGGGGCAGGCAGAAAGATTGTAAGAGCCACAGATGATGGTTAGCTTCAAGGAAACTGTTTTCTGGTCACAACAGGGTAGTTGCACTTAGGAACTCACAGGGATTGTTGTACCTTGACAAAATGTCTGTAAGCTCGAGCCAGATAAAACTCCAAGATGGAACAGAAGTGGGCATGAGATCCTATCACAAACTGAGGAGCTATTGGCATCTGACAGCTGCTAGGATAGAGAATCTGTTGTCTTACTAGTCTGACACCTAGTAGGTCAACCATATTCCAGGGCAGCCCCCCACCCACTCCTAAGAGTAGCTGAGAAACACAAATTGGACTCGATATATTAATTTTTTAAATAAAAGAAAACTCAAAGTTGGATAGATAGGGAGATGAGGGGAGAAATGGTGGCTCTAGGAGATGAGATGAATATGATCAGAACTCCCTGTATGAAATTCTCAAAGGAAATAAAATACTATTTTAAAATGACATAAGCAAAGGCAGGTAGTTCAAAGACCATTGGAATAGGATGCCTCTAGTGCAGATGATGGGGCATAGAGAAGTGAAGATCCTGTAGTATGTGACTGATAAATTCCGGTTTGTTTCTTAGGTGCTCCATGTCAAGAGCATTTGACTTGAAAAAGCTGTATGGGAAGTATATCTCAGACATGACTTGGAGTTAATTTAAGGTGAGCCTCCTTCAAGCAGTAAAAGTAACAGCGGTTTTATACTGAGTGAGTGTTCCCATAGAACTACTTTGAGTTTGAAGTGCCATACTGGCATTTGGAGAAAAAAAAAAATCTATGGGTAAGCATTTTCTAGCATCTTCCTTCAAGAAGAACACAGTGTGTTATTTTACAGGCTAGATGGGGTGGAGGGGTGAAATGTGAGATTAGGACTCTCTTCAGTTCCATGATCACCTAGCATCTGGAGGCACAGCCTGGCTCATTTCTTCTTTAAAACCTGCTACAAACAAAATAAAAAACCGATGCTTCTTAGAAGAAACACATTGGAATTTTTAACTGTTTTTCTGGGAAATTATAGTCTATATTTGAGAAGAGAATCCAGAAGAGCATATAAAAGTGGGAGATACATTATGTTCAACAATACTTTAAAAACTATAAGGATAATACTTTCACTTGTTATTTATTTACCTTTTTATTATTTGTGACATAATCTTCTTATGTAGCCCAGAATAGCCTCAAGTTCCTGATCCTCCTGCCTTAACCTTACAAATGCAAAGCTTAAGAACTTGTGACACCACACCCAAGTTTTTTCCCATTCATTGATGCAACTCCAGAAAAGGCCAGAAGAGAGCACAGATCCCTAGAACCGGAGTTACAGATGGTTATGACCCATCTGACATGGCCGCTGGGAACTGAATTCTAGTCCTCTGCAAGAGTATTACACAGGGTTAACCACTGAGCCAGCTCTCTGGCCCCTCATCACCACCTTTATATAACTTGAAACCCATCAAACAACCAAAGTTCATTACTGAAGCAAATTCCAGATTGTTTAAAGGGCATGCTTGTTTATACTGACTAATGAGATAATTTTTTAAAAGGACACTTAAAATGTTTTCACAGAAATCAATTAACTCCTTGGGAGCAGGGCCCACTGCTTGATAATTTTTATATTTCCAGGATGTAGAACTGGATCTGGCAGGGAATATGGCATTTCTTATAGGTAGCATTGAATGGCTACATAATGTCAACATCATTCCTTATCTCTCTATATAATTAAAATCACATTTCTAGTAATTAAGAGGAACCAATTACCCTAAATATCACTTCACAATGGAGAATCCTAGCAGGCACCACTTTAACCAAGAGATCAAGTTTAATATTGTCACTGGGAAATGACATGAGTATCAAATACCCTGTTGTAGACTTAATAATGGCTCCCAACAGTATCCAAAACCTGGTCCTACATCCAGCATGAATATATCCCTTTACATGACAAACAAATTTTGTAGACAAAGAATTTTTATTAGGAATTAAGATTTTTAAGATGTAGAGATTATATTGGATTATCTCGGTGGGGCCAATGTCCCACAAGGGTCCATATAAGTTGGAGGCAGAGAGGAAGACTTGCTCATAAAGAAGAAAAACCAATGTGATGAAGGAAACAGAGAATGGAGTAGTATGGCCATAAGCCAAGGGAATACTGGGTCCATTTCTCCCAAGAGCCTTCAGAAGGAACCTGCTTGAACAACAATTTGAATTTTGTCTCAAAGGCTCCTTTTAGAATTTTGGGACCCAGAAGTGAGAGAGAACAAACCTTCTTCTTTTATGCCATCAATGATGCTCCTTGGTTATAGAAGCAATTAATACAACTTGCTGAAAGATTTTGATTTTTTTCTCTCCAGAACTCGTCTCCCAAGTCTAATAATGAAGCATTAGGAAAACCAAAATTAAAGGATATTCTACAAAATACCTGAACCATCCTCCTCAAACTAGGTCTGGTAGCACAGGACTGAAATGCCAGATACTCAGGAGGATGAGGCAGGAGGATCACACATCTGAGGCCTGTATGAGCTAGAGAGTGAATTCAAAGCCAAACTGGTTTCTCACACAGAGAGAGAGAGAGAGAGAAAGAGAGAGAGAGAGAGAGAGAGAGAGAGAGAGAGAGAGAGAGAAAGAGGGGGAGAACAAGGAAAGTCTGAGAAACTGTCACAGATATAGCACTGGCCTAAAGAATCATAATGATTAACTACCATGGAGCTTCTTGGATTGGACCCTAAAGTTGAAGATGAGAGTAGAAGGACCAGAAGTCTGACTAAAGTCTATAGTTTGTGCAATAGTATTGTGCCAATGCAAATCTCTTAGTTTTGTAAGATGTTAACACTATGGTGAGTTGGGTGATGGATACATTTGCAATCTTTGCCCCACCTTTGCAACTTTTCTGTAAATCTAAAGTTATTTCAGACATTTATTATAGATAGGCAGAAATAACTCAATGATGCCTTGACATTTAGCATTCTTCAGGGGGAGGGGAAAAAGACTGGGAAGAAATGGCTGATCTTAGAATGGTACTTCTCTTGTATGCTGTAACTGTTATTGGTTTGCCTCATGTTGTCCTGGGGCAAAGGCAATGAGAAAATGTCCCTGTATTTCACAGATAGAAAACCATAGCACAGAACACTTCAGTGACAAATAATGTTCATTGAATTGATTTGACTTGCCCAAGCTCACTGAGCAGATATAGAGACGGCATATAAATTGTCTAATTTCCAGATATATGTTGGCTGAGCAGCTAAGTTCAGCTCATTTATACTATTTTCCAAATACATATATCTTATTCAGATAAGAAACTTTGGAGTTCTTGGACAACAAGTGGATTACAGTCTGCATAACTTCTCCAGACTTGACCAGATTTTATATCAATGAACACCCTGTCTAAATGCTCAAGTTTCAACTTAGGTTTACAGCACTTGCATCTTGTGGTCCTTTGATTCTTTTTTCTTTTTAATGGTTTGTCTTTCTTCCCCTTGTCCATCCATTGTACTGACTAAGGGTATTCTGTTGTTGTATAACAAATTGCCATCAATCAGTGGTTTAACAATAATAAACATTTATTAACTCACACTCTTTGTGCTCTGGAATTTCTAAGTGGTCTGGGTGGGTCAGGGGCTATCATGAAGCTGCAGCCATGTATCAACCAAAGCTTTGGCTCTAGATCAGTGCTTCTCAACCTGTGGGTTATGACCCCTTTGGGAGTTAAAGGACTTTTTGCAGGGGTCACCTAAGACTATTTGCCTACCAGATATTTACATCATGACTCATAATAGTAGTAAAATTACAGTTGTGAAATAGCAATGAAAATAACTTTTTGGTTGGGGGTCACCACAAAATAAGGAATGACATTAAAGGGTTATCACAGCATTCACAGCTTTGAGAAGCACTGCTCTGTAGGGTTCTGCTCTTAAAATGACACACAGCTATATCAGTTCTTCATCAAGTAGCCCTGTCAAGAAGGCCACTTGAATGTCGTATTAGTTACTTTGTTAGCACCTGTGACAAAATGTCTGAGAGGAGCAACTTGAAGGAAGAGAGGCTTATTTGGGCTTACTGTTTAGAGGGTACCTTCCATCTTGATGAAGAGATGCATGGTGGCTTGGTCAGAGGCTGTGGAACCTTGTAGCTGCTTGCTACATCTTGGCAGATCATGATTAGAGGCAGATATCCTTCAATGCCCTCCGTTGTCAGACTACATCATCCAGCAAGGCCCCATGTTCCAAAGGATCCATGACTGACACCCCAAAGCACCACCATCTCTGACCAAGTGTTCAAATGTATGCAACTGTGGAAGGACAGTTCACATTCAAACCATAGTAAATGTCCTCATGTCATGGTGGCTGCTTTCCCCCAGAGCGAATGGTCCCCAAAGAAGACTCTGTGATTATTTGTTTGCCATCTAGTCTTGGGAGGTGTACACTGTCTGCTTTGTCATTTTACTTGTTAGAATCAAGACACTGAGTAGAGCTTATATCTAACAGAAAGAAAATTAATCCTGGTTTCCTACAACAGTCAAAGAACGAGAGAGCCATGCTTTCTTGTGATTACCTTGCCTTCTTTATATTCATCTCAGGACCCCGCCCATAGGCTAGGACCGCCCACATTTAGGGTGGGTCTTTCCCATCTCAATGAACCCAGTCACAAAAATCCCTCATAGATATGTTCAGGGATTTGTTTCCAAGGAGATGCTAAGCCCATCAAGTTGACAATGAAGGGCATCCATCACACGTTATCAAGAACAGGTGGACTTAAAAGTTAGCCACAACATTGGACATTCCTTTAACTTTGAGGTGGGTTAACAATGTGATCTTCCTCTTCAGGCTTTCTCTGACCATCAGCGACTGTTTCTGAAAACTCCCCTCATCTTTCATGGACGTTTCCAAGCCCATGAAAAGTCAAAAGTATTAAGAACAAAAAAGGGAACTTGAAACAATCCCAGTGTTGTAGGATCTGGATAGACTCATCTGCCTTGTCTGTTCCTGCTGCAGCAGTAAAATTTGACATCTCTGATTCTTTTCAAGCAAGAGTTGCTGCAGTCCTCTATGCAGCTCCTCCCTTCTGCTGTCACAGCTCTCACATGGAAACCATATCCAGTGCCCACCGACCTTCAGCATATCACCTTGTCATCAAAGCTGACGGTCACCCTACTTTTGACTCTTGTCCGATGTTTGGACTATTTGGCACTCAGCATTCTGATTCTCACTTCTCTTGTTACTTACCTCTCTGTTTTCATTTCTCATTTCCAGTGACTCCTTTGTTGCTATAGTGAATTCACTTTGCACAAGAGCAGGCTCTGAATTTCCCTCTGGAATGACTTCCATCTTGTGCTTGCTTTTTTTAGTCTCAGAGTGATATCCCTAAAAGGAAAGAAAAAAAATCACCATCCTATGGGTGAACTGGCACATACCGTGATTCTCAAAACTCAGAAGGCAGAGGCAGGTGGACCTCTGTGGTTGGAGTCTTGCCCCTGGGTGTAGTGATGTAGCCTAAGACACTGGAACAACTCTTAGCCATTATCAGGGGTATGAAGAAGCCCCAGTGTAGTATTTTACCTTTTTGTCTCTTTGTTTTTGTTTTGGAGTCTGGAACTCTTGATCCTCTTGCCTCAGACTCCTATGTGTTAGGACTACAGGCTCATATTACCACATCGAGCTGCAGGGCTGCAGTGCATCTTAGTTTAAATTTGAGGTGGTCCAGTTGCTGGTTTCATGCTGAGTGTGAGCCTCTAGTCTCCCCTATCCCCGTGAGCCTAGTTTCCTGTTCCTATTCTTTTTTTTTTTAACCATTGTTCCCAAATATTCTTGATGCCTACATCCCTGTACCATAGACTTTAACCTGCGCTTGAATTTCCTGGATGTTTTGTTACAGTGAAGGTTATTTCTTCTAAATGCAACTTATTAGGAGGACTAGAGTAGTGCCTAGGAGTCTGCGGTTCTAAAATCATTTTCTTTATTGAATTTTGCATGTGTGTGAGCATGCAAGGGCATGTACATGCCACATAGCATGGAGGTCAGAGGACAACTCTCTGGAGTCAGTTCTCTCCTGCCACCTTGTGGGGTTCACTGATTGAAGTCAGGTCGCTAGGCCTAAGCAAATGCCTCTACAGGTTGAGTAACACCACTTGCCCATGACTCTACATTTCCAGTGAATCCTGAGGTCATGCTGCTGGCTTAAAGATTGACTCTTGGGTAGCAAGAACACATAGCAGCAATCTC
Organism: Rhynchomys soricoides; assembly: GCA_019843965.1. Classification (NCBI taxonomy): domain Eukaryota; kingdom Metazoa; phylum Chordata; class Mammalia; order Rodentia; family Muridae; genus Rhynchomys; species Rhynchomys soricoides. The sequence goes on along the minus strand of JADRCH010007686.1, from coordinate 443,798 downwards.
AATTCTTATACATGTTCCCTTCCTTCCTCCCTCATCCAAAGGGACAGAATATAGACTCTCATGCTGACATGATCCCTATAGCCTATGCTGTCTGCCTCGTTAGCCCCCAGTGTAACAAAGCACTAGAACCCCCTAGAAACCTAATGAAAAAGAATCATTTTGGGGTTCTGTCATTGAAGATTTAAAGTTAGTAATCTAGGGTAAGACCTCAGAAGTTGTATTTTTATAAAGCACCCCTGACAATCTTGCTTATTTAAAAAACACACTTTTGTCAATTATGTGTATGTGTGTATCTCTGTGTGGATACATGTTTGTCAGTGCAGCTACTTACAGAGGCCAGAGACATTGGATTCTGCCTAGAGCTGGAGTTTGTGTCATTTGGGTGCTGGGAACTGAAACAAGGTCCTCTTGAAGAGTATTATACACTCTTAACCTCTGAGCCATCTTTCTAGGACCATGTTTTCTTTTTCAAAGATTTGTGTCTTATAGGCTAATGCCCATCTGAAATCTTAAATAAAAAGTCTTCCCCAATGGATCCAATGTCCTTTATTTTATTTTGGTCTCTCTCTGTCTCTATTTCTCTATCTCCTTCCTCTCTCTCCCTTTCCCTCTCTCCTCCTCCCCTTCCCTCTCCTTATCTCTCTTTGTTCTGAACACAGTCACTGTAACTAATTCATATATATATATATATATATATATATATATATATATATATATATATGCCTTGCCAAGAATTTTAATCTAGCAAATAGTAGATGTCAAGCCTCAATATACATTCACTCTTAAACTACCATTAGAACATTTCTATATGGCTGTGGAAGGCACAAGGCTAACGGCAGCTTTGGGAAATCAGTACCTGTCCACATCTGCTTAACTTACATGGGAAGAAGAACTAGTAGCCTAATTGCACTTAAGAAGTGAGACTGACTCAGCACACGGATGAACGGGTGGGGAGAAATAATGCCCACAAGTCCTCTTTGTGTACCCAGACTCTACAGGCTGAACTTCATAGCAACAACAAGGGAATCAGCACTGTCTCATCCAACTTGCCTCCAGCTGTGTTTCATGCTGTACTCTTCCTCACTCTGTTTCTGCTAATTTGAGTGACCTTTATAAAGGGGCTTATAGTAATTCACTTGCTCAATGCTACCCTGCATCCTTTGTGCCACAAAGCATGTGCTGCTTTTTCTCTGTTCAAAAACTCTAGCACACACTTAGGAAATTTTCAATGTCAAGTGTCACATTTTCTAGGGGGAAACAAAAAGTGGTTACTCCATTCTAGAAAGGGAATGGATCTAATAAGTGATCACCTTGATCGTGGCCACTCTCTAGCTTATTACATATGTAGTACATGGAAGCTCTACATTTCTCTTAAGTAAACAGAGGAATTGATGATTCACTGGTGTGTGTGGAACTCCTGTCTATTGATTTGAGATCAATCAGTCTTCTAAGCTATTCCAAAGCAAATTCCTTTCAATTCTCAAATGGTAATCATGGTGACAGCGATAAGTAGCTAAAATTAATCAAATGAAATAAATACTATACAGTCTTACCAGGGATGATTTTTTTATTGAACTTCATAAATTGTCCCTGCTCTACAAATTAAGAACTTAAACCTAAAGATGTGTAAGTAACTTGCCCAAGCAACGTGCCAAGGTACTAAATGGGAGGGTCAGTCAGGATTGAAGCTCATGTCCTGCATCAATAAGTTGTACTTCTAGTAACACCACTAGACTCATGTTTATTGACTCAGTCCTGGCAGTGCTGGACTCCACTAAGAAACCCTTCTACCTGCAAGCATGTAGCATCAGTCTTCTGACTGCTGCCTACAAGGAACCTTTCATATTACAAAAAGGGTACCACGGTCACCTGGGCATCAAATGCTGCAAACATCCATGGCAATGCCTTTGGAAGCTTTCTTGGTGGACCCTGACATGGTAGCAAGCACACATTTCTTTATTTCTTATGGGTCCTGAAGCATGGGCTTTTCCCTAGCACTGTCTCTTATTAACTAGCTTTCTGACACGAATCAAAAAGGGCCGGCTCAATAGACATCATGAAGGCTTAGCCTTATGATGTATTTATTAGTGCTAGCTAAAGGTCAAGCCTCATTCTGATAGCATTTTTAATAGAGTCTTTCTCAGCACTCCTTTGACCATAACTCATTTCTTTCACCAGTTCCCCCGTCTCCCGTCTCCCGAATCCTGTTTCTTGGGAGAATCTACAACTGTTGTATACTTCAGAGGAAATTGAAAGCTTGCCAAAAATTGCAAAAGCTACACCTAAAGCCCAAAAAGCCAGCTCATATGACTTTTAGATCAGAAGAAAATAATGCTTTTGGGGGGGGGGTGTCTGGAAAAGATCTATGTGTGCTGAGCAGGCAGCTGGCTCCATGGTTAAGGATCACAGACAGGCGCTTGGGAAGTTTTCAAGAAAGAGCAGATGTGCACCATACTTCTGGTTTTCCTGAAGTCTGTTGCTGTAGGTTTAAGGTGTGAGTCCCATGTATGCAATTCTCTGTAGCAGTCCCTATTCCAAGGGAACTAATTGGGACAGCTCACACACAGACCCAGATGTGCCATTTTAATACATTAGTAAAGATTAGAAACAAAAGGGTCATGAGTCACATCTGAACTCATGGAGATAGTATCAGAGATATTCCCAGACTTTGCGGCGAACAGCATTTATTAAATGCCGACTATAGGTGCTCCCAGCTTAAATGAAAAGGCAAAGGTATCTGTTAAGCCACTTAGGAGTTGCGATCTGCTGCCTGATTCTCATTTGGAGAAAGCAGGCAGCTGGGCAGTGATTGAAGCGTCCAGCAGGGGGCTGGCATTCGCTGTCTATACGTGGTCCTGGCTCCTCTTCAGAGCGGCAGCTCAGGAGAGCTGCTGTTTGCTGGGGAAGCCAGTGACGTCCAAAGCATCCTGCCTATAGGATTGGAGGCTTTCTTGATGCAGTTTTTTTCTACCCACTTTAAACCTTCAGGTTCTACAAATCAGGGAAGACGGGAAATGCTGTGTGAAAATAGCAATCCAAAAGTTCTTAGTGAACTGCTGCCAGAGAGACTCAGTCTAGGATGGAGGTAGGAAGAGCTGAGACAGAGTGGGCTTAATTCTAAGCTTTTCTTCAGGCTGAGTTTTTGTTGCTTGTTAACTTAGTGAATTTACAGATATATTGCTTGCCGGTGGTGTGAAGGCTGGGACAGAACCAACATCAGCATACTGAGCTAGAGTTTGGAATTCCAGTGTGTGTGTGTGTGTGTGTGTGTGTGTGTGTGTGTGTGTGTGTGTGTGAATTCAGAGTGTTTTTAAAGGAGATCAAGAGCCTCGTACAGATCTTCCCTTCAGCACCTAACTGAAAAACCAGAAGTTACAAAGCAGCATCTTAAAGGCACATTTGAAGAGAGAAGTCTTGAGATGACTCTAAATAATTGTTCCCACCTGAACTTGGAAGTGGACCCTTTCCTGGCTTGCAACGACACCTTCAATCAAAGTCTGAATCCCCCCAAGATGGACAACTCGTTTCACTCGGGGATCATCTATGTCATTCCTGCAGTTTATGGGCTTATCATCGTGATAGGCCTCATTGGCAACATCACACTCATCAAGATCTTCTGTACTGTCAAGTCCATGCGAAACGTGCCAAACCTGTTCATCTCTAGCCTGGCTTTGGGAGACCTGCTGCTGCTGGTAACATGCGCCCCTGTGGATGCCAGCAAGTACCTGGCTGACAGGTGGCTATTTGGCAGGATTGGCTGCAAACTGATCCCCTTTATACAACTTACTTCAGTGGGGGTGTCTGTCTTCACACTTACGGCACTGTCGGCTGACAGGTAAGTACTCATTGGAAGTTATATCCTCTCTTGGGGTGGTGGACCACTCAGTGAATGATGCAGGAGAGCTGTCTGCTCGAAAGGGAAGTTTTACTCAAACTCACATTCCCTTCCAGGCATGGTTTTGGTCTGGAAATTACTTCTGGAGTTTGGCATATTAGTTTAAGAAAAGAAAAATGAGTGAATGGTGGAGACCCGAGGAGACAAATGAGAATTAAATCTCTAAGCCTGAGACGGAGGGGCATTTTTTCTGAAGAAAAATCATTGCCTCTCCCTGTCTTCTCTTTCTCTGAAAAATTAATTGAACAGTGAGAAGGACAATCCTACCCCACAGTTTCAACCTCAGGCTAATGCTTCTTAGAAGCAATTCAGAATCTTTCAGAAAACAGAGAAGTTCCCACTGACCCTCTGTAAAATCTCCTTTGAGAGAGAACAACAAAAAAATAGGCTCAATTTCTCTGAACTTTGTCTTCCTTGGACAGTCTTAACTTTTCCTACAGCTCATTTTTGAGTGTGACTGAACAGAACAGTTGTGTGTTGATTTTTCTAAGTCTCCCTTCAATGACTTTAAATATGATTGCTCCCTTTGGCCCACCTAAGCAAGTTCAAGGTTGACTTCTAATTTAATAGCTTTATTAATGTCCTTCTATGTACAATGTCTTTATAGCTTGGTGAGGCTGAATGTCCCCTGTTATTCTGAAAAATGTACATCTGGAAAACACACATGTGAGATATATATATATATATATATATATATATATATATATATATATATAATTTATATTGATACAATCTTTGAACCTGTATTTATCAAATATCTATATCTACCATGTTAAAAAAAGAAAACTTTTACTTGAACAAGCAAGTAAAGATATATTTGAAGGATATTCACACACGTTGCTGATTGTATCTTACGTTCTGAAGATTAAGCACAGAAATGATTAGACTATCAGATACAACATATGGTAAATGGCTAAATTAAGAAGAACAGGTCTAGTGGACCAGAGATTATAAATTTTTATCTTAAGTCAACTCTCTGGTATATATAAAGATACATAGGACCAGAGTGTAAATTGGGAAAAGTATAGCTGCAATTCTTTAAAGTTTAGAATCTGAAGAAAAGGGCTTACATTTTACTGCTTGTGGTGCTTGAGTCTCTTGCTATAAAAAGAACAAACCGTCCTCAGGTGAGCTGGCCTTCATAAGTAATGGACTAATAAAGATAGCGTTATCAGTATTTGTGGCCATGTGTTTATCCTAAGCTACTTAAAGTACACTGCTCAGCACAGATGATATTCTCAGAGACTGAAAAGTAATGGTCCAGAAATGAGGGTATTGTGTGGACCAGACAGGGTTTTTCCACACACCCTCATCTTGCTTGCACCCTGCCTATTTGCCTTCCAGGTACTAATGACCACAGACACTTTCTGTGTTCATTCAGGGCCAGCAAACTTCAGAGCTGGCAGAAGCTCTATGGCTGGTTCCCACTGGTGGAGGGCACTTCAGGCTGAGAATAATTTTTTTGATAGGAAGAAGAGATTTGTGTTTCCGGGCTGGTGAATGCAGTGGTCCAGATGGTGTTTACTGTCTCCTTAGGGAGGCGAACAGCATGGGAAGGGAGGGCATGGAATGGAAAACTGCAGCTGCAGGGACCCTCTTCCTGGAGTTTCAGACCAGACTGAGCTTGCCATCAGCAGTCAGGGACAGCTCTGTGCAAAGCTGAGTTGAATGCCACCGCAGCTGCAGTGTGTCCTCACTTTTTGTAATTGGCCTTGTCTTGCAAAGGCTGATGGATCACTGGAAAGACAGGTGGTGCATCACACTAACTTCAACGAGAATAGATGTCCAGCTAGTTCGATAACACAAAACTGTACTTTTCTATTATCTTATGTTTGAAAGCTGCAAGATTCTTACAACAGCTTTATGGGCTTGGCAATGTAAATGTGAATTCTGTACTTTTCAACAGTGTGTCATCTATGAACATAGTAAAAAGAATAAATTAACAGCTCATCATTTTTACATGATGTCCATGTTACTGTGGAACTATAATATTGAGGATATTAAGGAGGCCTCATTTCTAGTTAATATTCCCAAAGAAAGGCAACCGTTACTGTGATTTCATCCACCCGACATTACTTATTGCAATTCTTGAACATATAAATGAGATCACATAGCAAATACAACTTTAGGTTTGCCTTCTACTGCTTGGCATATTTCTGTGGTTTTCATCCATGTGTGTGTGTGCAGGATCCCATTGGAGGAAAAGACTTCGGGTTATCTTGATGAATACTGATGTATTTCTGATTTGGGGCTGAGAACCATTTCTGGATTTTGTTTCTGTTTCTTTGTTTGTTTAGAATTTCATACAATATAGTTTGACGATATTCCTTACTCATTCCCAACTCCTCCCTGATCATATCTCATCCCTACCCACCACGTTCTTCTCTTTATAAAAAGTGAACAAGCAAGCAAGAGCACACAAAAAATAAACAAGCTAACATGGAGTCCATTTTGTATTGGACAACTTTTCCTGAGCATGAGTACTACCCTAGAGTGTGGTTGATACCAAGTGTCACTAACTGATTTTCTCCCTCTCGGCAGCCATCAAGTACAGAGAGATTCTTGGTTAGGGCTGGGACTTTGCATCTTTTGGCTGACATAAGAATTTATTTCTTTTAGGTGTATGTTCAAATCTGAAATGCTTAAGTTATCAGTGCATATATTTAGTACATATTGCCAGTTTCCAAGTGAGCCTCTATATTTGGTAACTTGGTAAAAGGGCGAAGCAAACTGTCCAATGGAGGTGCCCATCAGAACTAAAAGGGGACTTTGAAACAGAAGCTAGGCCCTACCCCGAGCTACTTCAACAAGGTTTCCAACATGTGAGTGAGTGGGGCTCACAACAGTAACCATACATGCCCATCCAGTGTAGGCTTTCACAAAGCCAGAGTCCATGTCAGTCACCCTTCTGCAGCCCCTTGTATCCGCAGGTAATGTTGAGTCTCTGTCACTAAGAAAAGAACATTTTTCTAGAAAACTTTATACTACTGTCACCATCCCAAAAGGGAGATTTCAAGAATTTCAAATGGGACCATGGGATTATCACGGTTTTCCAATTTCAGGTTCACATTCAAGTTTCTTCGATTTTAGTCCCTGTCTTCTCTCTCCACTTGCATTCTCTGTCCTCATGTATACACCGCTGTCCTCATACATGCTATTACATGGCCCCATTCAGAATACAGTCTGATTCTATTTCCCTTCTCATGACAGGGAGCTCCAGACTCAAAATCTGGCTGTTTTAAAAGATGGTGGCTGAGTGATCCAAGGCAGATCAGTTTGGAAGGGGTCCTTCCCTGGTCACTTCAACGGTTCTTAGGCTACTATGCCTAGCTTTCTGGATTCTGAAGAGATTGATCTCTTTCTCACAAAAGAAGACTCAATTTAGTTCCTTACAGAGCATCCTCCCATAAAACCCCTCAGTTAGAGGAGGTTGGGTGGGCTGCCAGATCCTAAGTTCTATCTAGTTTGGTTTTGCAGAGGCATATGCTTCCACCCTGGAAGGAAATATATCTTGTGTCTGCCCACAGCCACAGTGACCCAGAAGTGCTGCTAGCAGCTTCTGGGAATGAGCAGAGGCCAGGTGTTCTGGACGTGGGCTTTCCCAGCCAGGCTCTGTCTCAACAGGAATGCAGTGGCAGAGGAGAAGAGGGTAACAAAGAACTTCCATGTCTCTCACACATTATTTTTTCAAGTGTCAGGCTTTTACGTGATTAATTAAGTATCATTCTGGCAACTTAATATGCATGAAGGAAGAAAAGAAGCACAAGCTTCATCATGAAACATGCACTGTCTCACGAAGGACTCCCTGGTGAGGTCTTTTGAACTGTGCCTGTCAATAACATCCTTTAAAAATAGACTAAATTTACATTCTTGCACTTATAAATCTTCCTGGTGTATGTGGTTGCATAAATTCTCATTTAATTAAAACACATGCTTTCAGAATAAAACGGAAGTTTTCCTCTTTTTCATCTCCAAGTAAAAGCAAAACAGGACATCTGAGAGGTTTCTTTTGCACAGTAGTCACCTCCTCTAAGAGACCTTCTTTGGCCACTCAGTCTAAGAGAATGGTCAATGGAATCCTATCATCCAGTTTCTTTTTTAGGTTTCTTGGAAGCTGTATATAGTAAGTTCTTAGTTGGACACATCTATGAACTTTGATACTCCCACCTACCACACCAACTTCATCAACACAGCCCAAATACGTGTCATTTCTATCATCCCCCCAAATTCTTTCTGGTCCATTTTTAGTGTACCCCTTCCCTCCACCTCAGCTCCTGGAGACCTTGATCTTTTCCAGGATGCCCTATAAATATGTAACATACAGCCTGTTTCCTTTTAGCACACTGTTGCATGTTAAGTTTATGGAACTCACTCCTACTTTGCTGTGTAGTATTCAAAGCATTGGTGTGTCCTGGTTTATTTATCCATCCTCCAGTTCATAATCAGTAGGACTGTTTTCCACTTGGTATGATGATGAATAAATCCGGTATGAATTCTCATTTACAGTTTTAGTATGGATATATGTCTTCAGTCCTCATGGGTACATACAATCTATTTTCTCAAGAGTTTCCTTGTTCATTTGTTTTGTTATGTCATACTGTATATTTATAAAACACACATGAGTATAGGGGCTTGAGGAGATGACTCAGTTGGCAGTGTTTGTCTTACTAGCCTGAGGGCCTGAGTTTCACCCCCAGAGCATGCCTGTAATCCCAGCACAGAGGAAGTAGAGATAGAAGATATCAGGGGCTTGCTAGCTAGCCATTCAACCTCAATTGTCAACCTCTGAGTTCAGTGAGAGACCCTGTTTCAAAATATAAGACAAAGAGCCATGGATGCCAACTGCTGGCGTCTGCTTACAAGTACATGCACACATACAAAGAAGGAATCTATCTTATTCATTAATATATTCTCTGGCACTAGACCAGTTCATAGTCTGTCCTGAGTGCTCGAGACACCCTTGCCGAACAGATGAAATGAAATATTCATGAAAGAAAGAATAAAGGAGTGGGTGCATTCAGATGCCTCATACCGGATGAACCTAGAATACTTGATGATGATCTCCAAATCATGTTCATTTCCTCTGATGATTCACAGAGCAACACTAGCACAACAATGGTTCTAGCCACAGATGACAAGAGCTAAGTTCTGTGGCAACCGACGAGTGCTTTTAAAAAAGAAAAACCAAAGGAAAATTTAAACAGAAGGCAGATAAGCAAATATTTAATCAAACGAGTTACAAATTAAATGGATTTAATAAATTCCAGGCTCATCATAAAATTCAGGGAAATACCATAATACCTGATTCTCCTTTATCATGCTTGTTTTCTTAAATATTTTGGCTCCATCCTCATCTGTCTCCACTTAAAATATCCATCATTTGGACATATTTATTACTTTCCCTTTGCTTTTTTTTTTTTTTCTTAAAGTTCTGGAGATTGAGCTGAAGGTATTACGCTAAGCATACACTCTACAGCTGACTCACACTCCCAGACTGATGTTATTTCTATAAGAAATTAGACTCTGACTTCCCCAAGGGTAAGTTCCTGGTAGCTTATCCATTCCCAAGTGGTCAGCGTAAAACACATGTACAAGAGCAACAAATGGACTCTACAGGCTCTATTGATATATGCATATGCACAGTGTGTGTAAATTATATCTCTAGAAGAAGAGGTTATGGATCTGAAAATTGGGGGAAAAGTTGGAGGAGTTGGAGGGGGAGATGGAGGGATGGAAATGATGTAAATACAGTACTCATGTGTGAAAGTCTCAAAAATTAAAAGGATACCATCCATGGCTTACCATTTCCTTGAAAAATGAAAAAAAAATGGTATTAAAATGAGAAGAATGGTTTTTTTTTTAAATAAAAGAAATGAGAAGGATATAGCTGTGTTTTTATTATGGTTAGTTAAAATCCAGCCATTTACTAGAGGTTAGGAAAGTTTTCATCATGCCCAGAAGGGGATAGGAACTCCACAGGAAGACCAACAGAGTCAACTAACCTGCACCCTTGGGGCTCTCAGAGATTGAGCCACCAACCAAAGAGCATACATGGGCTGCACCTAGGCCTCCCCACACTTATGTAGCAGATGTGCAGCTTGGTTTCCATGTGGGTCCTGAACAACTACAGCGGGAGCTATCCCTAAAGCTGTAGCCTGTCTGTGGAATACATTCCCTAACTGGGCTGCCTTGTCTGGCCTCAGTGGGAGAGGATGTGCCAAACCCTTCAGAGACTTGGTGTGCCAGGATGGGGGATACCCAGAGTGGACCTTCACCCTCTCATAGGAGAAGGGGAGGGGGAGAAAAGGGAGAGATTTGGGGACTGGGAAACCAGGAGGGGAGCAGCGATTAGGATGTAAAGTTAATAAACATGGTAAATAAAAGTTTCCATCCAATTTCACAGCTCATTATTGAGACTGTTGTATATAAACATTTAGAATTATAAAGTTTTAGAAAACTATTGGCTTTATCTTGTTTCTTTCTTGTTACAATAGAATAATGTAGACTGAATAATTATAAAAGATAGAAATGTATTTAGTTCGTTATTCTAGAGGATGTGGCATACAAAAAATACCAGCAGGTAGTGAGGGTCCCACTGCTGCACAGTGACATGGTATGAAGGAAATAGCCTGAAATTTTATAACAATTTACTGAAGAGAAGGGGAACCAGACAGGGTAGTGGGGCAGGGGAGAGGAAGGGAGAAAGACAAACTATCACACTTTGTCTCATGTTAAGATGATAGATAGATAGATAGATAGATAGATAGATAGACAGACAGACAGGCAGGCAGATATATATTAAAAAGATGATAGATGATAGATGTTAAAAATAAACATACATAGATAGACACATACACATACATACATACATACATACATACATACATACATACATACATGACAGATAATTATTCTTCATTTCCCAAAGTTCTTTCCTATCTTTTTGTTGTGTAGTGAACCTTCAACCTCCACCTCAGTTCCTAGAAGCCTTGATGTTTTCTAGGATGTCCCATGAATGATAATGTACAGTATGGTTCCTTTTAACACACTGTACCTCGTATGTAAGTAACCCACCCCTATTTTGTTGTATGGTATTCATAGTACTGATGTTCTATAGTTTATCTATCTGTCTTCCAGGAGTGTTTTCAGTTTGGGATGGTGATGAACAAATCTGGCATACATGCTCATTTACAGTTTGAGTATGGATATAGGTCTTCTATTCTCCTGAGTACATACAATCTGAATTATTAGTTCTTGAGAATTCCCTTGTTTGTTTTATACACACAACATGAAACCAGAAGGAAGAGAAAATAATGGAAGGGATAGCAGAGGGTGAATATGAGCAAAATACAATGACACATACACCCCAAACCTCATAATAAATATAAAACTAAATTCAATAAATGAAAAGGTAAAATAGTAGCAATTCACTGTTGGTGTAACTAATGTATTTCTGCAATAATGGCATTAGTCTATTCCCAAGGGCAAAGACCTCATAATCTGAACACCCCCTGAAGGTCCTACCATTTGACACTGTAGTGTTTGAATGACAATCAAATTTTATGAGATTTTTAGGCAGTCAAACTGCTGCAACCACTACCAAAATTTGTTTCCTATGTAGGCTACTATAATTGACAGCAGTTCCATTTTCTTATGTCTTGGGTAATCTTAGGTACTCTTTCAATGAATGGCGGCACCTACTATGAGCTTTTTGCTATCTTCACCAGTCTTGGTATTTTGTGATTATGTATAACACAAGTGAATTGATATTCATAATATGGTCACAGGTTAATTTGCAAACAGATTGGTAAATTTCAGTTCTGCTTATGTATCTAAATCAAATATCTTACATTATTACTTGATGTTTTATTGGTCTCACCTGATCTATAATTTACTCTTTGCTTACTTTCTGTGCTGTCTAATTTTTATGTCCACTTGACACAAGCTAGAGTGATCTGAGAGGAGGGGATGTCAATAATGCTTCTATAAGATTGGGCTATAGCAAGCCTGTAGGGCATTTTCTTAATTGATGACTAATTGGGGAGGACCCAGTCCATTGTGGGTGATGTCAACCCTGGGCTGGTAGTCCCAGGTTCTATAAGAAAGCTGGTCGAACAAGCTATGAGGAGCAAGCCAGTAAGCATCCCTCCATGGCCTCTGTATCAGCTCCTGCCTCCAGGTTCCTGCCCTGCTTGAGTTCCTGTCCTTACTTAATTCAATGATGAACTATTATGTGTAACTGTGAATGAAATAAATTCTTTCTTCCCCAAGTTACTATATTGGTCATGATGTTTTATCACAGCAATAGTAACCCTAAGACAAACTTTAGGTTAATTTAATATTTTAATTATTCAATTTCACTCTCCTATGAATGTGTTAATATAGAAATCATTCTCAATACTCAATACTTAGGTACATTGCTAAAGTTTACAGTGTGTGTTCCTGACTTATTAGACTCTACTACAAATTAGAATTTCCTCACAATATAGGTCTGTGAGGACACTTCAACTTCATTTAAAATTCCTCCTTCTCCTTTACTTTTTATTCTATCTGGGAAAGCAGGAGGGCCATTGTGTGCCATGGTGTGTATGTCGGTGTCATCTTCCACTTTTATGTGAGTTTCAGGGATTGAACTCTGGTCACCAGGCTTGGCTGCAAGCTCTTTTACCTAGTGAGACATCTTGCTGGCCCCTGTCTGTTCTATATTTTAATTCTCTCTGTGTTTCTATAACCCACACCCACCACGCCGTTCATTGTTTGTACATTCTTTATGTTTGTTCACATACTTATCTAAGATTTAAGTCTAGATTTCAATTTATCTTATTTATATATCCTGTATATATAACTAAGATAAAATGTATATATATATATGAAATATATATATAAATGTTTATATATATAAAATGTATATATAAGAGTGCAAGAGATGCACTCTTGTCTGCATCTCTGTGGCTTTTCACCAAAGAACATTTTCCTCCTCTCCAAAGAATTCCCTAGAGTGTTCCATTTATTAGTAAGTCTAATAGCGACGATTCCTCTCAGTTTCTGTTTGACACTGTCTTATTTTGTGCTTATTTTGGAGAATATCTTCAGAATTCTAGGAGGAGGGTTTCTATCTTTTTGACACTTTGCAGCTGCCATTTATCATCCTCTGAATTCTTATAGTTCCTTTAACAACACTGTGCCAAAAGATAGAATCATATTACTGTGTTGCTTATAGACTTTGCTTGCTTGCTTGCTTGCTTGCTTTCTTCCATCTGTGGTCTGAAGGTTTTAGTCAGCTTGGGGAACTTTGTGATCATTACAACTTAAACATAAATTCCTTTCCATTCTCTCTTACCTTTCTAATTGTGTAAGAATAACATAAGCGGACTTTGCAGTTTTAAAGTTTGCCCCTTTCACTGTTTCTAAGGCTAGCGATTTCATAACAGCTCTGTTAGTAAAGGAAATGTTGTTTCTTTATTTGTGTGGGTTTTTTTTTCCATTTATTTGGGGTGCTGGAGATAAAACTGTTTTAAACACATTTTAACATCACAACTTTGTCATGACTTATAGACATGCTTTCCCATTTCTCTATTGCAGTTTTAGAATGTAATAGAATAGAATGTAATTCCATTTGGTTCACAAATAGATTCACAATATATTTTTTAAACTTTCTGTGGGGTCTTGTGAGATGGCTTGGCAGTTAAGAGCACTGGCTACTTTTGAAGAGGACCCCGGTTCAGTTCATAGAACCCATATGATGGCTCGCATCTGTTTATAACTTCAGTTCCAGGGAATCTGACACCCTCTTCTGACTCCCCGGTGCTTCTGCACTCACAAGCATGCACATAAACTCATGCAAGCTACACATAAGTAATAAGTAAATGAATCTTTTAAAAATATCTCTGTGTGGCAAACTCTAACCTCTGGAATGCCTGACAATCTATTTCTATTGGAAATATTTCTTTTTATTTTATGGATGCTTAATTTGTCTCCTACCAGACCAAATAATTTTTGTTTGAATGCCTACATTTTTTGTATGAAAAACCATAGGCAAGTTAAGGTTTTGGATGATATTACCTTCCAGAAAATACTAGCCTTTGCTCTTGCTTACAACTGGAAGGTAGTGTTGTGTCAGACTTATCTGGAAAATGAACAGATTGAAAACTGAGCTTTGGCATCTGTGAGAGTTAGTCTGTGTTTGGGGACACTTCATAAGATATAACCTGGCCCGTTTCCAGTTTTTCTCTACTGCTGATGTTTACCTTTCTGGGCATCTCAACTTAACCTCTGTGGACTCTACTTATTATTTATCTTCACCCTAAAGCTGCTTGAAATTTGTAAAAGACTCAAGGGGAAAATATGAAGCTGAATGCCAGCCTCCCGTCTGCACGTCATTCCTCTCCAGGATTTGAGCGTCTCACATTGTTATCTCCTTGGTATGCCTCTGACATTTTTTCAAAGAGATTTTTCTAACATTTTGTTTCTGAAGCTCTGCCCAGCCACAAGCTTGTTTGGCCTGATCAAGAGTGGAAAATCCTCCACCACCTCTCTGAAAGACCTTCTCTGCTGCCCTTGAAGGGGCACTCAGCCCAGCTCTGCTAACAAGGAGTTTCCAGCCACCTGGGCCTGTGAGGTCAGCATTCAGAATCTCAGCAACTTAGCATTAGAGAACTGAGTTCTGGCTCACTTCAAAGTGAGACAGTCAGAAATCTCAGAAGAGGTCTTCGGGAGTGCCTACTGCTGAGGGTGTAGGCTCATCAAAGCCTCAGGGATCCTGAAACTAGGCCAAAACTCTCGGCCAGTGAACAAGGGCTTAGAACTGATATTTAGCTACACAATGAGTTTATAACAGTTGAAATTTCATGGGAAGAAAAGAGCCAGAATGGTCCTAATATATGCTTCTTTAAATTTCATTATTTAATATTTTTGAGAACTTCATACATGAGTACTATATTTATATCATTTCAAGCCTTCCCTCTCTCTCCTCCAGTTTCTCTTGTGGCCCCCAACTCCCTCTCAAATTTATGACCTCTTTTTTTGATAATTATTACTGCCACATGTGCATACATACATATGATATACATGTACATATATAATCTACATTATCTTACTGAGTTGAATTAGTATTGCCCATATGTACATGTTTAAGGCTCACCACTTGGGATAGGATAACAGTTCAGGAGTTTGTCCCTGGAGAAAATAAATTCTTTCTCTCTCTCAGCAGCTCCTCATGTTTAGAAGACACTGTCTCATAGTGGTGTCCTGGTCCTCTGGATCTTGCAATGTTTCCACCTCCTCTTCCAAAATTTTCTCTGAGCCTAAGGTGTATATGGAGTTGAGTTGTAGATGTATCAATAGCTGGTCACCATTTGAATGCTTATTCTCTGCATTTTACCCAGTTTGGGTTTGATTTTTTAAAACCACTGTGTATCCTTAGTGTACACAGTAGTGGGTTACATTAAAACGGCTTCATACAAATATAATTTGTATGCTGAGCAAATTCCCTACACTACTTGACTCTTTTCTTTGTCTCCTCTCCCATTTCTTCTTACAGTCTGGTATGTTTCCCTTCTTTCATATTATACATACATGCATGATTTTATGTTATCTCTAGTAAAAAATCTAGAAACCACATATAAGAGAAAGCACATGGTACCTCTGCAACACTGGCTTAATTTGCTTAATACGTGTGATGGTTGGTTTGATTTGTCAATGCAATCTTGAATGAGCTTGGAGAAGGGCCTCTGAGAAGGTCTGTGAATCTTACTACATGAATTGAAGTGGGAAGGCCTCCCCACTATGGGTAGTGCCAGGGGATCCTGAACTGTATAAGAAAGGAAGCTGAGATGCAGCACACATGTATTCATTGGTCCCTTCTGACCGTGGACTCAACGTGATCACTTGTTTCAAGCTCTTGTTACTGTGACTTTCCCACCTAGAACTGTAAGACCAAATAAACTCTTCCCCCTTAAGTAGTTTTTGCCTAAGTATTTTGTTATAGCAACAGGAAAAGAAACTAAGACCTATTTTCCTGAAAATGATATGACTTTATTCTTTTTCTATGACTGAAAATTCATATGTATGATATATTCTATATAATATACATGCAAATCTATCATATATATCATATTTTCTTCATCTTTTGCTTTGAGCTACTTGAGTTAGTGCTCTCACTTAGCTGTTCTGAATAGTGCTGCAATAAACACTGATGTGCAAATAGCTCTGTGATATATTAGCTTAGAGTTTGCTGGGTAAACACCTATGAGTGGCATAACTGGGTTCTATGGAAAATCTATTTTTAGTTTTATTTCTTTATCAGTTTCCTCTCTCACTTGTCTTCCTCTTTTTCTATCCATATCTCTGTTTTTATTATCTCTGTCCCTGTCTCTTACATTCTACTCAAGCTAGTTGGGCAGTGAAAACTACTGAAGATTATGTTAAAGAATAATATAAAAATTTTGCACATAACGACATTTGCTTTCAATCACAAGGATTTACTGTGATAATAGCATGTCTATGTGACTCACTTGTTTCTTTACACTGTCTACATATAAATAGAACTATAGGTCATGTAGAAATTTTTCAAAGTTTCCTTTTGCCCTTTGCTAATTTTGTTTTATTCTGTTCTGTTCTTTTGCATTGGAATATGTCATATTTGGGTCAAATGTCTGCTATGAAAAGTACTTTAAACAATTTTTAGAACAATAAAAATATGTTATAATCAAGCAACAGTAGATTTACCCATGAAAATATATAGGGAATACCGTTTAATTCTTTTTTTAAAAATGTGTATGGATGTTTTGTCTGTATATATGTACATGTACCACTTATATGGCTGGTGGCTTCAGATACAGATATGGCATTGTGTCCACTGGAATTTTAGTTACATATGGTTGTGAGCCACTGTGTGGGTACTGGGAATTGAATCCAGGTCTTCTACAAGAGCAGCATGAACACTTAACCACTGAGACACCTCTTTGGCCCTTGGAAATGCTTTCTAAAATATGGTGATCCAAACTAATTTTTAAAGGAATCTCATTGTTGGATGATTATCTAATTAGATATTGTCTATTATTATATTAGATGATCAAACACATTACAGAAGAATTGGAGCCAAATTTCTTTCCAAGATTGTCAACAAAAATGGAATTGAAGGTTGAAATGATATTGTGAAGGAGGCTTGTATCATGGGCCTATAGACATAGTATTTAAGCATCCTTTACTTGTGCTTTAAGGGAAGATATGAGGGTCTAAAGAGCAATGCTTTTGTCTCTTCTCTGGGGACTGGCTTTCATGGCACCAGAAGGCACCATGTGAGCTTCCAGAGTAAGGAGGCAACCAACAGTCCTACTCAGGTATGATGCCTATGAACCATATCAATGACTATCAATAGCACACTACCACTGAAGGTGCAGTAGTGGCATATATACTTTGGCAATAACCAACAGCTCTTTAATTGGACCTAAGACTCACTTAACAAGAGGGAAACCATGCCTGGTACCAAAAACTAGTGAACTACTCAGTGCTACTGAATCATGGTTATAGGAAGAGAATCACAAATTTACTAACTGGCCTAATCCATAGCAACAATCTATAAGCATTTGTCCTTATACCTACAGATTAGTATAGTCTTTACCCTTCATTAAGGAAACTTGTCTCTGCAGTAGATTGAGTCCATTACAGAAAACCACACATAATCAAAATGCAGATTTTATACAAAACACTCGTACCACCCAAGGCTCAAGGAACATTGTGGAAGAGGGGGTAGAAAGAATGTAAGAACCAGAGGATTGGGGAGTTTGCTATGAGATCGTGTCTCCTAGTAATATCAAAAGCTACACCCATAAAGTCTTCCCAATATGACTGCCTAAGCATGAGCTGAACAAGGAGGACACCAGTGGGCATGTCAAAGTAGAAAGGGAAAAGACTTTGAGGCTTTAACTTACACAAAGGACTATAGACAGCTGAGGAAACCTGGAAGTTGGAGAGGTAGTCTACCCCAGGGAAGGAAGAACACACCAATTGGTTGTCCAGTGCTAAATGGTCAGCCTTAAAAACAATGTGTATACAAGTTTGTATCCCCGGAACATTATATGGACTGAACAGGTTATATTTAGGGTATTATATTATTTACTCCTATCCAATATATATCTTATCCAATATTAAAAATATTTATGCATGAAATAAAAATGAATGGAAAAAAAGGCCATGAGTTTGAAGAAGAGTGGAGGGGTATATGAGAGGATTTAGAAGGAGAAAAAGGCAAGGAAGAAATGTGATTATATTATAATCTCAAAAATAAAACAATGGTCAGTCATAGGAAATCATCACTGGGCATCCAGAACCTTAGATTCAGCTAACTGACTCTGAGACTCCTCTTGGCTTTGGTGTCTTCTTCAAGTGAAAGAAATTATACTTGATGACTTCTTGCTTTCAGGTCTATAGTTCCATGGATGAGAGATTTGTAATTAGGAGGGTGCATGCATTTGTCTGTACTGTGGTAACAGCACTTTGCATATTGATCTACTGCCATCAACTCTAAGAACTCTTCACAAAGACCTATGTAGAAATCATTTCCATGTTTATTAAGGGTTTTCGGGCATATTTTTCCTCTCTAGTTAGATTTTAAATCCTCATTGGCCAGGAACTTTTACATTCATAATGCGAAACAGAGCCTGAAATACCAACTTAGTACTTCAGTGTGCTACTAAATTGACTAAGCGTGCTGAGCAGTGATAGCTTGGTCCTAGAAGCCCAATGGCAGGGCTCAGTGGCCTATTGTCTTTATTATTACGAAGTAATAAGGCTAATAAGCAGTGTTGTGTGATGGAAGGCAGGCTTATTTCTATTTAAAGATGGAATGAACAGCTTTGACAGGGACAAGCAAAGAACACAGGAACATTAGCTGTGTTCCCACATTCAGTGCACATAGTCCAGATCTTGGCAAACATTTCTGTAATGGCCAGATGATAAACATTTGAGGATTGGAAGACCATAGGGTCTTCAATGCAACCACTAAATTCTTCTATGTAGCATGAAAACAGCTATAGATAATGTGTAAACATATGGGCATGGCCATGTGCCAGTAAAACTTTATTTATGGATGCTGAACTTTGAATTCTGTGTAATTTTCACACATCCCATAAATATTAGTCTTTTTTGGATTTTTTCCCAACCATTTAAAATGTAAAAAACATTAGTAGTTCTTGGCCATACCAAAAGAGACAGGAGGCCAGATTTGATCAATGAGGCCCATATAGTTTCCTGTCCATGATGAAGGCTTGTGTGCACACTTTCTGCAATGGTCATTTAACAGTGAGAGTTTCTTGTTTAATGTGCCTAGGAAAATTCACACTTCTGTTCCAGTTACCCAGGAAAGAGGTCTTAGGAAATATTTTATATAAAAACCCTAAATCGGGGTGGGGGAAGGCATAATTCAACTGGTCAAGTGTTTGTCTTACGAGCATGAGTTTTATCCCCAGAACACATATGAAAAGCTGACCATGGTGGTATGCAATTGTAATGCCGGCTCTAGGGAGTCAGAAAGAAGACTGACTGGGACTCACTAGTCGCTGGCCTAGCCTACAGGATGACCTCTAGGTCAGTGAGAGATACTGTTTCAGAAAGCAACATGGACTGCAGTTGAGGAGGGACTCCCAACATTGTATTTTAGTCTCTTGGCACACACACACAGAGAGAGAGAGAGAGAGAGAGAGAGAGAGAGAGAGAGAGAGAGAGAATTGTAATGGTTTGAGGCTCTACTATAGCATACACCTGAGCTTTTCAGATTATTAAGAACCATTATCGTCTATGTTTTTAAGTGGTAAAGTGGGGTTCTGCAGCACATGATCAGAGAACAGTAAAACTGAGAGCAAAGTCAAAGTCTTTCAGCCAGCTATTTCCTCCTGCATGCTCTTGGTTGTCTGTGATGGGAACAGTTTAAATAAGAAAAGGAAAGACTGTGGAAGACAAAGTTTAGCTGGATTCTAGCACATACCATGCATCTTGCCTCTCCCTTTGTGTTTCACCATTGTGTATGGTGCTGCTTCCTTCAAGGTCTGTCCATCCAACTCATGGAACGGGTTTAGTAAGTTGTAACAAAAAATAAATGTGGCGAGAACTGGGCCTGGCTAGATAACTTCTTTAGTTATCCCTAGTAAAGTTTGAAGACTTGAAATGGTCAGAGAAATAGGAAGCATCTGGACTGTGTAAGATGTTCAGAGCAATGTTTTGGAAGGCCTTGAGAGGATGGTTTAGCTAAGCTTATGGTAGGAGAAGAATGGGTCACTTTAGACATCTCAAACCTGTTCCCTAGTCTAAAGCCTATGAAATGGCAGGCAAATGGAATGAAGAACTCCTAGTTTTTGGTTTTAGTTTATTCTATATATGAGGCAAGCACAAAAATGAGCAAGATTTAGACTGTAGTCCTAACACCAATAGACATACTATCACAGGCAGGGGAAAGCTCATGGGGCCTTCAGTCCTACCCAAAAACTCCAGGCAGCTAAGGACTGTTGAGAATGGGAAAAATAGTCTTCCTACCCAGGGACAAGAACACCAGTTGGTTATCCAATACCAATGGTCAGCCCTGAAAACATACATGCAAGTAACATTGTAAAGACTGAGAAAGTTGTATTTCAGTTGTGTGTGTGTGTGTGTATGTGTGTGTGCATTTATGTATGTATGCATGCATGCACATATGTATGTATGTATGTATGTAGACATATATGCATATAACAATAATGAAAAAAGAGGCCATGAATTTGAAAGAGGGCAATGACGGTTTAAAGGGAAGAAAAAAGAAGAGGTGAATGACATAATTATGTTATGATTTCAATTTATTTTTTCAAAAAACACATTCTCTTAGGACCCAGAGTGAATTGATCTTTTTTAAAAAAATTCTTATTGCTTTTAATTATATGTAGATGTGTGTTCCTGCATGTGAGTATGTACACATGAATGCAGATACTCAAGGAAGCCAGAGGCATTGAATCTCCTGGAGCTGGAATTACATATAGTTGTGAGCCCCCTAACATGGGTGCTGGGAACTGAACGTGAGCTCTCTGGAAGAGCAGCACGTGCTGTTAACCACTGAACCATCTCTCCAGCCTGAATCGTTGTTCTTAATTTCCAGAATGGAGTATGAAAACTGGTTGCTAAGTGCCCAGGTTTATAGATCCATTTGCATTAACTCATTGCTAGTATAGTATCCTGCAAAAGTAGATACTTAAGATGTGCTTGTGTGTTACCAGATATGCTGCTTTCTAGGTAGTTAGGGGTGTTTTGCTTCATTTGAGCTAATTGGTGGAGGCACATGATGAAATAGAGACTCTGTTCCCTAGAGATCACCAGACTTTCTTGAAAAATAAATAAAAACCTCACTGGCCAGAGGCTTGCTAGGGTCTGCAGAGTACAACCTGATATTCCTAGGGGTATCTGTGTGATATCACAAAATGTTTACATGACATACTGATATTAAAAGATACAAAAAAGTTGACTTTTAATCCTGTAAAAGAAGACCAAAAATAAATAAATAAATAAAAGACATTGGGAAGAATCATATCAAAACATCATGTATAAGACTGCCAAGTAATTCTTGTTTAATTTGTAGGATTCTTCACTCTCTAATTGTTTTATGCTGAGCTCTTAGAACTCTTGTACTGTGTTTTAAGTGAAAAGTCCTTCAAAGTAGCTTACTGCTTCTCATCCACCTTCCTTGTGGATCTCTTTACTGACTCAAGGCAACTATGTCAATTGATTCTTGTTCTATATGTATGTGTGTGGGGGGGAGTAGTTGGGAGGACTGGAGATGGAACCCAATGAAGAAAATGGAGCCTCTAAAGTCTTTAGATCTGAGCCTGGTCTCAGGAGCCAGATGGCCTCTGTTCAGATTCTAGCTCTGTCATTTGTTAGAGTAGCCTTGAAAATGTCAACCACTCCATCAGTTCTTTCATTTGTAAGAGTTGTGGCAGAGAAGGAGGGGTGAGGGGAGAGAAAGAGAGAGTGTGTGAGACCGAGACAGGGAGTGATAGAGACACAGAGACAAAGACAGAGACACAAAGAGAGACACATAGAGAGACAGTGAAAGACAGAGACAGAATGAGGTGACAGGAGAAAGAAATGCTAAACAGTACTTACAGCCTTCTATTATAATGATAATTTTTTAAAGGTAAGAGTAACTAACTATTGAAAAGTATTTCATAGAATATTATGCTCTTTCTTTCTCAAGCATGAGGTCCAAAGTCATTTGACTGAGGATGCTAATAGATACAGGCATAACTGCATTAATGTTAGATTTAGATTTTAATGACAGAAAATGTTTCAAGACTATCCATCTCTTACATTGTAAAATTTAAATTAGAGACCTTTTTATCACTTAGTGTCAATCGAGTGCTTCTTTTTTGAGTTCATTCTTGAAACCAATTGAGAACTGGGCCAGGCACACAGTGTGTGGAATGTGAGTTTTCATTGAATAATGAAACAGTCAAAAAGAAACCCAATAACAACAAAATAAACTGCTAATGAAAGAAGTAGAGTCTAGGGTTCCCAGGCCTAAACGCTATCTCTGATATTTCAATGTTTAAATATATGTTAGATAAACTAAATCAACCAAGAGAAGAATTTACACTGTAGATGGTGGCTATGTCCCCTGGTGTGCCCTGGGAGATGGGGACTTCTTTTCTCAGAGTAAAGCCAATCACTGAACCTAAGGGAGGTTTGGGGCAGGCTGTGGCCATCCAAGAATGATCAACTTATGCAATTCTCAGCCAAAGAGGGCTCAAAGAGGGTCAGGGACTGTTGGGTAAGTGCTATCACTTTGTTCTTTGCTGGCACAGTTCTGCTCCTGACACTCTCAAGGGGTCTCTTGTTCTTTCCCTTCTTGTATCTCCCAGCCTTTCTGCTGACTTTCTCTTTACTTAATTCAAATCTTCCTCTCTTAATCTGTTTTGGGGTGAATTACTAGTTTTGAAGACCATCTATGACCCAGAATTAGTAATCTATTCTACCCTAGAACAAGGGTAAACTTTGTCTTTGGAGTTTGTCTTGTTTTGTGTATTTTCTAGGCTGTAAGATAGAGTGATTTTACTATGCCCCATTTCAATGTGCAAATGGAATCTGAAAATGTTCTTCCAACTTTGGGGCTCATAAACTGTTGAGAAGTGTAACAATATCTAAATATATATTCATCCCCCCATAAAGTTTTTGAAAAATGGTCCATGAACAGCTTGTGCCAAGATGCTTGCATACCTATTGAAGTTTAACTGCATAACTGCTTTCCTTTCTCATTTTAAATGTAACCAAGGGCAAGAGCAATATTTCAACCTGCTTATACCCCTTCTGACAGGCTCCTTTATAAGATTAGCATTGAACTCTGGAATTAGATCATCTTGATGAAACTCATTCTTGGCCCAAGGTTCAGTTGGTGCCCTATTCCTTATGAGAAAGCATTATAAGATGTCCGATAACTGATTACTTCTCTCTTTCCACTTTATCCCTAAGACTTTACAGCTCTCACATCCAAGAATCAGGGTCCTATGTTACTGTTGTTTTGTAGTTTTGAGAATTGAACTCAAGGCCTTGCATGGGCAAGGCAGGTGCTTCACAACTGAGCTATACGCTCAGCTCAGTCTCATCTCTCAGGATCAATATCATTCTGTCTGAAATATTTCTGGCATCATCCCAGCTGCATTCTACCTTATAGGCTTCTGGTTCTTCACTAATGCCAATGCCTTTTTCTTTTTAAATCTCACTTCAAGCTCTCACTTAGATGGCCCTTTTGGGCCCTGGGACTTCTAAATATAGAAGAGATCTCAGAGTTCACTCTAAGCCTCGGGCCATATGGAACTCTCTCTTTCTCTCTCTCTCTCTCTCTCTCTCTCTCTCTCTCTCTCTCTGTGTGTGTGTGTGTGTGTGTGTGTGTGTGTGAGAGAGAGAGAGAGAGAGAGAGAGAGATAATATATCAGGAATCTCAGGTTTCATGGTCAACCACAAGACCATCAGTTTAGGAAGCTATCTGGCCTGGTGATATCCTTAGGAGTCATCTTGAATAGGCTCAAACTTTGTTACTAATGTTTAACATTGGTAGACTTGGAAAAGTTGCAAAACCTCAGTTTACTTATTTGTTAAAGAACAGTAATATTGGCGTCTGCCCTCCAAGATTGCCATGTGGACCAAACATGATCATTTAATCAAAGCGTAGCCCAATCATCCGTAGCAAAAGTGCCTGATCCATAGTAAGTAGCTCACAAGCTTCAGCTCTTATGGTGGTGGTGATTCCTTATCGAGTCAATCTAATTATTCCTTAGAAATCTACACCAAAAAAGGGATATTAATGGAAGTTGGGGAGATGGCTCTGTCTGAGTCCAATCACCAGCACCCACATTCAAGACTCCATGCATGGGTTCCTATATATGCGATTCCAGCACTTAGGGAAGCAGAGACAGGATCCCCTGGGCTTTCCAGTCAGCCAGTCTAGCTCAATTAGTAAGCTGCAGATGTGAGAGATTCTATCTCAAAAAATAAGATGGAACGCTACTGAGGGAGACATGGACATACACGCAAGGAGGCCTCCACATGGCATATACACAGATGAATCTTTACACAGATATTCACACAAATACAGATACACATTTTTAAAAATATTGCCACATGGTGGATGCAAAGAAAGACTTTGACACAGAAAGTAAATATGTAGAGATATGGCTACCTAAAGCCCTTGCCTCCAAATAATGGAGGAATTTAAAAATCCTTTGCTGAGAAACAGCCTTCTTCGCATAGCAGATGGTAAACACACTGACTTCCCTTGTTCTATGGAACAAATAAGAGGCATCCACACCCTCAAAGCCAGCTATGCTCTCCAGGGATATACTGTGTGTGTACTAGGAGAGGGTATGATGGAGAAATTGCAGCCCCAGATAAACAACTTCAGAATTATACAGGGTATAAGAGGGTTCTGCCCGCAAACACAATTTGTTTCTTGGTCTCTTTGAGGAAAATCAAAAGTTCAATTACATTCACAACATGGATCATGACCTACTCTCTTAGCTTAGGTTTAAAACTTCTTTCTTCCCAAAATGGGAAGATCTCTGCTGAAGACTCCTAGGAAGTCCACTAAAACCTTAAATATCTTCTGAAAACTTTCATATGGGACAATGGATGCCAAAGGTGATTGGTCACCTGGAGAGGAAGTTGAGACCTGTCTAATGAGTAAGGGAGGAAAGTATCAAACCTATTTATATTGGCTTCTATTTAAATGGAAGGATGAATTAAACATTAGTGTTCAAACTGAGGTTTACTCCCTGTTTCCTCTATGCCAGTATCCCTTATCAGGTGTCCTTCAGGCATCAGAAACAGTGCCCTTATCCACAATGGCAGCTGTACTCTTCCTTGATCTCTCAGCTCATATCCAGCCACTATAAACTGATGTGTATTTTATGTAATCTAGTTTTAATTAAACTAGCCTCCCCAAATGAACAAGTGGCTTAAAAATAGTTTTGATGAAACAAAAAAAACAAACAAAAAAGCACACACCAAAACCTTATGGGTTGTAGATTATATTAAAGTCACAAACCCAAGAGAACAATGTGGCTATTCCTTGCTCTTGGTATAGGTGCTGAGCAGATATGATATATTCAATAACATTTCAGTTATAATTTAATATTGTGCAATGGCAAGGGCTTTTTCCTTTAGTAACATAAAGTAAAATATATGACATTATGTCTTAGTTACTTTTCTATTATTGTGAAAAAAACATCATGGGCAAAGCAACTTATAGAAGAAAGAGTTATTAGGTTTATAGTTTCAGAGGATGAGTTGTTGATCATCATATCAGGGAGTAGGACAGCCGGCAGACAGGCACTCATGGTGCTGAAGCAATAGCTGAGAGCTTATATGTTAAGACAATAACCACAAGAAAGAAAGAGGAGGGTTGGGCTTTTGAAACCTCAAAGCTTGCTCCCACTGACACACCTCCTTCCAAGTGGTCACACCTCCTAATTCTTTCCAAACAGTTCACCACCTGTGGAACAACCATTCAAATATGAGAGCTTATGGGGGCCATCCTCATTCAAACCACCACACATTAGTTTACCCTCTTTCTCTACTGTTAGGTAATTTTAAAAAATTTATACTTTAAAATACCCACTTACATTCAATAATAACTATTTTCTTGATTTTGCCTTTACCATGTAGTATGTGTGAATATGAACATGTGTACTTACGTTTGCTTGCTGTATATTGTTTTGTTGAGCTTTGAGAAGTAAACATCTTGAACTTTTACACCTATGGATTTCATTGTTTTTCCTCAGAACAAGGACAGTCTTCTATATACTCTATCTCATCATATTGAACAAAATTAAAAATAATTTTTAGAACATTTAATATTCAACTCAATCAAAATTTGCCCTATTGTCCTTTAAAAAGCTATAAAGTCTTTTATAGCTTCTTTTTAATAGTTACAGATCAAATAAAGACTTATGTATTGCCTATCTTGTATCTCTTTCATTGCCTTCAAGATAGAAATCTCTATTTTCTTTAGTCTCCATTTGTTTAGTAACAATGACATTGATATTTTAAGGCTATTTTGGATTTGCTGTTTGGCAATTTTATACATGCATACAGTGCATCTTGATTGTATCCATCCCAAGATTTTCCCCTACTCCCTTTGGGCCCTTCCCAAAACATCTCCCTTCCACCTCATGTCTTGTCTTCTTCTTCTTCTTCTTTTTTTTTTTTTTTTTTAAAAATTAACCCAGCTTCCCATGTATGCATGAGCTTATGACTCTCTACTAGAGAATGAGAAACCTACCAGTCCCCACACTCACAATAAAACGACTCCCTCTCCCAGCAGCCACTAATAGTCACAGCTAGGGATGGGGCTTTATGATCTCCTCTAATAACCATTCTGCAATTTTGACTGGCTTGAACTTGCACCAATCACCACAGTTGCTATGATTTCATGAGTGCAACAGCCATCTCACATGCAGAAGTTAGCATTTCATGTCACTCTCTACCATCATCTGGTTCCTATATTATTTTGACCTTCTGTTCTGAGATGTCCCCTGAAACTTGGACATGGAGGTTAACATAGATGACCATTTAGAGCTGAACATCCAACAGTTATTCTGAACTCTTTTATCAGTTGTGAGTCTCTACATGGAGTACAACCCACTGAAAAAAAAGTTTCTCTGACCAAGGCTGAGAGCAGCACTGATCTATGGATATAAACATAAATACCTGGTTAATGATTTATTTATTTGTATTTTATGTGGATGAGTGTTTTGTTTGCATGTACACTGCATATGTGCCAAGTACCCATGAAACTGGATCTCCTGGACCTGGAGTTACAGACAGTTGTAAGCTGATATATGAGTGCTGGAAACCAAGTCTGGTCCTCTGCAAGGGCAGTGAGTGCTCTTAGCTGAAGAGCCATCTCTCCAGCCTCAAACATTTAGAAAGGCAGTTTGACCCATCTATTTAAAACAGTAATACATTCTCTAGGGTCCATGATCTTTCCAACCATTAACTTCTGACCAGGTTTATAGTACCAGGCATGAATCCTTTCTGTGGAGCAATCCTCAAACCCAATCATGAAAGGATTGCTTACATCTGTGACAGTCATTCCTTTATTGCACAGGTGGGGGCATCTTGCCCGCCATGTTAATACTGTAGCATACAGGGTCCAATGCTGGGTAATTCTACTAATGACTTTGCCCCCACCCCACTCTACCCAGTGGCTTTCATTGTCACCTCTGGCACTAGAAAAATAGGCAGTATGGAGGAAAATTCAAGCTTTATTTCTCTATGCCCTGCAACCAAAATATGTGGTCTCTTTAGCAGCAGGTCCTTACCACCTAGTTATAGCTGCAATGAACATTATCGTCTAAAATGTGCCAGAATATTGATTTGTCTCCCCCCACTATGTTCAGATTCCAGTTAAATGTTTGGCCAAGAATATTGATCATGTAAGTAGGCAATCTGATGACTCAGGGCTATAATACCAGGGGCTGAGACAGGAGGATTGCAAATCAAAGGTTTAGTTTCATGAGTGCATTGGTGTAAAGATAAAATTAGATCTGTCATATTTTTCAAACTTTTAAATACAATTAAAGCATGTTTCTGGACCTCTAAGAGTGTCTTCAGCATTAGATCATGTTCCTGCTCTGTTTAAAGGAAAAATTACCCTTGCATTTTATATATTATGGGTTAACTTCCAGATTCATCTATCTAAAAGGGAAAAAAATCCTCTTTGTAGCTTGGTGAGCACATTGTGTAAATATCTTGTCACTCCCAAACCTCTAACCCAATGGCTTTATTGCTT
Source organism: Rhynchomys soricoides (assembly GCA_019843965.1). Classification (NCBI taxonomy): domain Eukaryota; kingdom Metazoa; phylum Chordata; class Mammalia; order Rodentia; family Muridae; genus Rhynchomys; species Rhynchomys soricoides. The sequence goes on along the minus strand of JADRCH010007686.1, from coordinate 415,599 downwards.
TTATCTAAATCAATGATTACAAATGATAACAAATGGGCATCATCTAGACATATTTCTGCTTTTTTCTTTTGTTCATTAATTTTAAAAGAAATTTCTTTCTGCTGGCCTTTTTTCTTTTGTTCATTAATTTTAAAAGAAAGGCTGGAAAGTTGGTTCATTCAGGCAATGCTTTTTACAGAGAACCTGAGTTGGGTCTCATGTCTGGTAGCTCATAACTACCTGTAAATTGCAGCTCTGGGGACTCTGACACCGTCTTCTTTTCTCTATAGGCTCTCACATACACATGGGGCACATAAACTCATGCATGGGTACACAATACACATAATATAAAAATAATAAAAATGGTATAGATTTATGAATTGCTTTAAATTCAATGAATTATGTATCACCACTACTCTAATTTTATTGCTAAAATTGTCCTAGGAAGTCTCTTCAATATGCTTTCTATGTCTACACATACAAATCTCTCATACTTCAACATTTCTTTTCTATCTGGCATCACAATGTATTTGAGGTTCATGTTACACATTTTCTACTTCAGATGTACAATTGACCATTTCTTTGAGAGCTTCTATGTTTTAAAGTGGGTATAAATTTACATGTTTTCTTAATGTACATGTATAGTATTTATAAATAAAACAACACAGATGCATGTTCATATTTTTGTACTGAGTAGTGTTCCCAACTAGCACAATGGGGAGTGCCTTTCCTGTGTCTTTGAAGCTGAGTAGCTCCTTGTGTCATTTTGTTTATCCTCTTTTATTTAATGTGAATGAAAATATTCTTTGGTACTTCTACAATAGAGAAGAAAGATGATGTCAACCATATGCTCAACTTTTCTTTGTTCATATCACTTCCATGAAGCCTTAGATAGAGAAACAAAGTGTACAATTGTATCAACTCTGCAAGTGTTCAGGATTTTGAGCCATGTGCTCCTAGTGCTGATAGCATGCTTGGAAGGTATGCATTTCACACGGTGGAACTGTGTTTCACTGAGAGTTGCTACTTCCTGAGTGACAACCTTGCCCACACTTAAAAAATTCTTAAGAAAAGAACATGGGTACATTTCCCCTAAGTGTACAACTCCTCTTCAATACTCTGATGCTAGCTTCCTTAGAGACAGCAAGGCATATTGACAATGTCCAGGTGAATACATTGGCCAGGGCATGATGCAACAATAGAGTCATATTAAAAGTCAGACTTAGGTTTAGTTCTTCCTTCTCTTCCTCATTCCTTTTTACATCTCCAGTTACCCAACATTTCCTCCTATTTCCTGATTCCTTCTCTAGTCTTCTCCAATTTGCTTCTTTGTGTCCTTTTCTTTTTTTCCTCAACCCTTCCCTCCATCCATCCATGTCCCTGGGGATTCTGCTTTGATCACAAGTCTATGTTATAAGTCAGAAGAAACTACAGTATATTAAGTTGGGATGAAAAGAAGCATTGGAGAGGCTAACCTGGAGAAAAACTAGGAAAGGATGACTGTAATATATCACATTTTTAAAACAGAACAGTTGGATCTGCTACAAGGACCACTAAGCTGTTAGCTGAGAAATGGCTCAGAGGGGAATGTGAAGAAGAACTGAGAGGAGTTGGGGAAAGGAAATGCGTTATCAGAATATATCCTATGGAAGAAAATTTAGAGATTCCACTGCTCTGTGCTCTGGGTTACAGGCATCTTACAAGTCAGTTAATGACAGCCTCATATTTCTTCAAGGGGATTATAGGTGCTATTCTCAAGGGAAAATAAATCCAGGCTTTTGGAGTGTTGTCAAAGTTCACCAGCAGGATTCTCATTTAAATTCATGCAATGTGTCAGTTAGCTCAGAGACTAGTTTGTTCATTTTGTTTTCTTCTAGACCAATCTTCTCAGTAGAATGAGCATTTGGTTTGTATTAGGAGTTTTAAAGGGTTGATATTCAACAATTCCTACTGACTACATCAGACAATTATAAACAAGCAAGGCCTGAACTATTTGAATAAAATCATGAAACAAAAGACAATTTAAATCAATGCCATGCCTTTTTGTGGACAAAGGTTTCCAATCTTAGACACTAGAGCCAATCAGTTTGTGTCTTTGCCACATTAATTTTGTGAAGACCATCCTTCACCCATTCCAATATTGATACCAGCAAAATGAAGCCCAGGTGTTTTTAGAAGTGGAAAGAGTTGCCTTGTGCCTTGTACTATCAGCAAAGTAAATTTGCCCATCTATAGACAAAAGAGTCTTACTATGTGTGTAATAGTGAACCCCCCTCACTTGTGAGGATGTGAGAATAAGAGTCTCTCCTGCAAGATATATTTTGGCAACCAATAGCAAATATTTGCTAGCTCTTACTTAAACATGAGTAAAAGAGGGGCTTAAGACATTTTACATGATACAGAAAGAAATGGAGACAAGAAGCCAGAATCTTCAGACTTCAGGAAACTGATTTTTAAAAAATCAAGTAGAAAAGTCATGCCAATAAAAAATTAGCAAACAATAAATTCAAGTCTGGCTGGATGGTGCAGCCTGTAATCCAAGTGACTCAGAAGGCAGACACAGGAGAGTTGCAAAATTCAAAGCCTATCTAAACTGCACAAATGTTCAAGACAAACCTAGGAAATTTATACAGACTGTCTCAACATGAAAAATAAAAAGAAATCTGGGGCTCTACACAGAGCTTGTGTGGCTTATATGAGTAAGGTCTTGGGCTAATCCTTGTACTGCAGATCTTAGGTAATTAGCTAAAGACAGTGCATAGTTATTTTAAAATGATAAGAGCTGACAACTCTATCAAAAATTTAGATAGATTGGGAGAATGAATGGGTGTGTTTATGTCATCGATTAGTCTGCAAAATCTTCAAGATGCCACTTAAGCTGGGATACAGAAGGATTGGGTTCACATGTGTAGAGACTGTGGGATAGAGCATGAAGAGAAAGAGGGAAGCAGAGGTGCAATGGAGACCTAAGCACTTGGGTAACTATCCCTAGATTACAATTTAAAAAGGCAGCTTACTCTTTTAAGGATTTGGCAATGACACATGGGAAGCAACCCTAGAAATAAATATGGTAACAACTTCAAATGGCCATTGTAGTCGACTGTCTCATATAAGGCTCTTTCGTCATGAAGAATGGAAGCCACACAAAGTAACTCAAGAGAAAAGGCAATGAAAGAATATTCCAGATTCTAATATGAGACTGGATGTTCAAAAGTAGCTCACAGATCAGAACCCAAGGACCCTCTATACATAGGACCTCATTGTCTCTGTTTCTGTCCTGTCTGCTTCATTCTCTTTTCTTTCCAGTCTGTCTACTCTGTTTATTTATCTTTTCCAGAGTTCAAGCATAGCTGCTCTGATCATTTCTTTGACAGTAAAACCTTTTCTTTTCACCATCAATCATTAACTAGCTATATTTTCTGGATAAACGTTTGAGAGAAAAAGAAACTCTTTAGTACCTGAGTAAATAGTCCATCAGCTGGTTTAGCTCAGGTATCCACCCCCAATAAACCTTTGTACCTTCGACTTCAGGCCCGTATCTGTTTCCCCGAGTAACCCAAGGCAGTAGAGGTGCAAGTACCTCACAAAGCAGTAGGGGTCTAAGACAGAAGGAAGAGGGTAAGAAAGTAAAGCAAAGATTAGTTTGTTAATTACTGGCCTCATTCTGGGTATAGCATTCTCAATGGCCTATTCATTCCCATTCTTTGGAAGAAAGAAGAAAAATATTGAAAATATCCAGTGACTTCAGATCCTAGAACTGGATGTGAATATTCAAAATGAAGATTTTACAAAATAAAAACAAGCTCTTTGTCTCCATATCTCTCTTTAGGTAGCAATTTGCTTTGTTATTCATTTCTGCAGTTTATTAAGAAAAATGAAAGAAACATCAGCTTTACTGAGAGGAACTAAATCAAAAGACAGGGTGAATTGTGCTGCACGGTGACCACAGTTGTTAACAACATATCATATGCTTGAAAATCACTGAGTCATTTTTAATTGGCTTCACAGAAGCCAGATAACTAAACCAGATAACTATGTGAGATAATGCATATGATAATTACTCTTTGTATAATGTATACATATTTTGAAATATAATATTGTATACAATAAATAAATATGTATAATTCTTAAAGAAGAAATCTCATGGGAGCCCACACATAGACAAAGAACTCAAAGCATCTAATGAGTGCTGGGGAGGAGGGTAGACTTCCCCAGGGAAGGCTTCATATAATTGGTTATATCTCAAGTTATGTGCATACAAGTAAGACTAAATGGACTGAGCACATTCTCTTATATATTTGAATGTTTGGGTGTGTGTATGTGTGGGGGCAGGTGCATGCATGCATGCATGGAAGGAGGGGAGCGAAGAAAGAAAATGAAATCAATTGCATTACATAATAATTTAAACAAAGAAAATAGGAGAAATGCACATAAAATGATTTAAACCTCTAATCTAAAAGTAGAGGGAAAGGAGAGACAAAAGGGGGAAAAGAAAGAGAACAGAATGTTACTTCTTAAGGCATCCATTCTAGAGCAACCAGAATGAGGCAAGGGATATGCTCAGGATGCCAAATTTCGGAAGGCACTCACTTTGTGTGTTATGAGAATTCCGAGTAAGTATTTTCATGAACTTAAGGGTGAGTCCCCCTTTAAATTTTGCACCTCAGCAGCCTAACTTGCCACACCCTGGTCTGGCTGTACTAGCATCCATAATGATGTCTAACACCTTACAGAGAATCATTCTCCTTTTTTGCTGCCCCAGGTACAAAGCCATTGTCCGACCAATGGATATCCAGGCATCCCATGCCCTGATGAAGATCTGTCTCAAAGCTGCCTTGATCTGGATCGTCTCTATGCTGTTGGCCATCCCAGAGGCTGTGTTTTCTGACCTCCACCCCTTCCATGTGAAAGATACCAACCAAACCTTCATTAGTTGTGCCCCCTACCCACACTCCAATGAGCTGCACCCTAAAATCCACTCCATGGCTTCCTTTCTGGTTTTCTATGTTATCCCACTGGCGATCATCTCTGTCTACTACTACTTCATTGCCCGGAATCTGATTCAGAGTGCCTACAATCTCCCCGTGGAAGGCAATATACATGTCAAGAAGCAGGTGGGTGCTTCCTATGGATTTATTTTCCTCCTTAGGCACTTGGCCCCTTGCATTAAATTTTGAATCTTAGTGACAAGTATGGTATAGAAGTGGCCACATCACTTGACTTTGACTCATTCTAGGAGGTGAGTTATGCTTCTTCATTAAGGTTTCCTTCAGTGATAGGGCACTTGCCTAGTATACACAAGTCCCTGGGTTCAATTCTCCAGAGCTGTGAAAAGGAAAATAATTTGAAGGACTCCAATGCTTTCTATAGATGCTTCTTTTAATCCAAACACATTGTTTGTTCAGGAAGAGAGTTAGCACACAGATAAACAAAGGGAACAGAAAAATGAGAGTAGGAGAAGGAAATTAATCTGGTTAGGAAAGGCTTGTGATGGAGGGAGGTATAGAGGAGTGACTACGGTCAATGGTCATGGCATGCTTGAACAACAGTGTCTTCATGAAAACCACCTCTATGTATAATGAATGTTATCAATGGAAAAAAAAGGAGAAAGGTTTACAGAACGATGGCATGAAACCAGATTTGATTTCTCTGCTTGAGGCCTTAATTTTCTTATCATTATTATAAATAGCTTCTATTTTGTAATGTTATTGGGAAATTATGAGAGTGTCACAGCATGCAGGATACCCCAGTAGGTTACTCTTCCCTCTATCTTCCATAAACGTCCTTAATTTTATCCTAGAAGGACAAAGAGTAGAAACTGAGGGCTCTGGCTTTCCTTCCTTGCCAGTACTTTTAATTTTTTAAAGGGATTTATGTATTTTATGTATGTGTGTATTTGCCTGCAATGTATATGCATCATGAACATGACTGGTGCCCACAGAAATCAGAAGAGGGCACCAAATCCTGTGAGACTAGCTTTATACCCACGTGGGTGCTGGGAACTGAACTCAGGCCCTCTGCAAGTCATCTTTCCAACTCCAGGCACTTCTTTTAGCTTCCCCCACTAATCCACATCAGATCTTTGATATATTTAATGATAGAACAAAAAGACCTCCAACTCCATGGAAATGAATAGCTTAACACATTTAGAGGGCTCCCTTTTCAAAGTTCTTTTCCTACCAGGAAGAAATGGCAGTTGATGATGCAATCGGCTTCCTATTTGAAAAGCCTTTTTAGTAAGCAAATATCCACTGTACCCCAAATTGTTTAATGAGAAAGAAGTCCCCCCTGAAGTCACAAAGGGAGTGAAGTGCAAAAAGAGATGTTCACTCCACTTTGTGTTGTCCAAAAATAGCTAGAGATTAAAAAATAATAATACAGACTTATCTCAGCTTGGTCAATGAGGAAGAATAAAGCTGGCTGCTGTTTTGAGCATCTGAGGGGATAAGAAATAATTAACTGTAGAGAAAAGAAAGGCATGAAGGAGAATGGCTGATAAACTACCCCAATGCTCTCTGAAGGAAAAAGAGGGCACTTACTAGAATTTCATTGTGCAGTCCATTCAAGCATGTAATCAACTTTGTTTAAAGATCTGTTCTCTGCAGCATGTTCTAACTATTTTACCTCACAGGTTTCTGCTTCCCGCCTTGTCAATCTGTGTGTTTCTGATTCTTTTTTGCTTCCTTCCCCCATCTCTGTGTGAGTGTATGTCTGTGTGCTGTCTATCTCTGTCTGTGTCTGTGTCTCTGTCTCTCTGTCTCTGTCTCTCTCTCATCATCTTCAATTACACTTTTTGTGCACCTGCTTCCTCACTCATTTCTCTCTGTTTGTTCTTATACCTTTAATGCTCTCCCTCTTTCTGCCTTTCTTCCTGTTCAGATCGAATCCCGGAAGCGACTTGCCAAGACAGTACTGGTGTTTGTGGGTCTCTTTGCCTTCTGCTGGCTCCCAAATCATGTCATCTACCTGTATCGTTCCTACCACTACTCTGAGGTGGACACCTCCATGCTCCACTTTGTCACCAGCATCTGTGCCCGCCTCCTGGCCTTCACCAACTCCTGTGTGAACCCCTTTGCCCTTTATCTGCTGAGCAAGAGCTTCAGGAAGCAGTTCAACACTCAGCTCCTCTGTTGCCAGCCCGGCCTGATGAACAGGTCCCACAGCACAGGCAGAAGTACCACTTGCATGACCTCCTTCAAGAGTACCAACCCCTCGGCTACATTCAGCCTCATCAACGGAAATATCTGTCATGAGGGATATGTCTAGACTAACCTTCAACCTTGCCTCTTAAGGAACTCCCAGTTCTGTTCTACAGATGTCCAGGAGCCCTGGAATTGATTGTTTCTCTATACCTTCGGCAGACCCTTCAGGAGGATGAGTGATACGGACAGGTGGGAAAGATATCCAAATGCATCAATCACCACTGTATCTCAAAGTAAGCCAGCAGGCTTAGTTTTCCATCTCAACTTGTGAGGGATTTTTCCGATGGACATCAAATCTTCCTTTAAAAAACAAGGAAAATAAACAAAAATTAAAAAAACAAAACAAGGAACAAATTGGAAAGTATTATTCAAAGCGCCAAGCCCTGCTAGGCAAGTATGGTCAATTAAGTCTTAGAAATTATATGAACAAAGAGAGCAGAGAAACCATGCATTGGGTATCTGCTCTGTGAGTTATTTTCTTTAAACAGAAGCTGATTGCTTTCAAAACATGGCTTGGCTCTTTTTTTTCCCCCCAGAAATATCTATAATATGTAAACCAAGGGACAACTTTTATTTACATTCCTAAAATGAAAAGCCAACTCTAAAAAAGAGTCCCATGTGTGAGGAATGGACTCCATTTATAACATTTGAATCCAATGTAATATAAAACAAACCGCTAAATATTGACTTTTTCAAAGATGTTGCTGAGGACACAGAAGAAACACTCAATAGAAAATGTTAAGGCAAAACACAACCAAACCTAGATTCATGTACGGATATGGGGCAATGGCTTATGCTCAGATTTCTCATTTCATAGAAATTCTGATTCTTGTTAACCCAATTTTGGTCATTAGAGTGTCTTTCTACCATAGAAAAGAGATCTTTTGGTGGGAAAAATGCTCATTTTCTCAAATTAGTAACTATTACAAATGTATAAAGGATGGCATTTATTCTTGATATACATGTTTTGAATCAAGTGTATTTGCTTAGAGTTAACTGTCCTTGCTGTAGTAAAGCAGTAATTTCAATACATGAAAGATAATTTTTCCCTACAGAAATAAATTCATGTTTATATTGAATGCATAGTTCCCCTAAAGTGTGCAAAGAAAATGAATAAAATTTAACTAATGTGACCTTGTGTCTGAACATGTGAAAAAAATAAGCCACAGAAATCTTAAATTGTTGAACTGACCAAAAAGATTACATATTTATTTCTACTTTAAAATGTGTGTGAAATAGCCCAATGCAGAAAAAAGACTGGACTCATAGCTCCATCTCTTTCTAAAGTCATAGAAATGGCTCTGAAGTATAGTTGGGACTGTCTTATTTGAGAAATCCTGCTTTCACTGTTTCTGAACTCAAATATGGGCCAATCCTGACAGACTGTGAATATGAGGACCCACTTGAATCTAAATCCAAGATGTACAAGTGTCTCCTAGTATGTATCCCTTAAATCCTAAGGCAATTTTAGTTCAAGCTTTCTCTGCCTGGGATGTAAACAGCAAGCACACAGCACATCTAAGAAAGCCTTCTGTTGCTTGATGAGAAGTACTGGCTGGCTGTGGAGCTTTAGTCATTAGGACCAAGGCAGTGTAAGGATCTGTGGTTACAGTTGGAACAAGACCTCTCCACTCCTGCTTTCTCTGGGCTCTTATGTACTATAAACACTAGCTTTCCTAGTAGTCCCTAACTACATTTCACTTTTTGAAAGACAGACAGTGGAGGTAGAGAACCAAGATGTCTTAATATCCTGCTTTTAACTATATGACTTCAGCTATCTGGCTTCCCCATCTAGGCTCCTTTTTCCATGTGTGAGAAGAGAGAGCTAAGTCCCTTCTCTTGCTAAGGTTCTCTGAGTCTCCTCATCTCCTCTAGTTCAGTCTTAAAAGGATGTGTGTGGCCCATCTACTTAACAGTTAATACACTTCTGCTCTTGCAACCGTAAAGTTTTGGAGAACCCCCTCGGCCATTCTTTCATGTTCCTGTGCACATGGCAGAGTGAAAGAAGCTAGGTTGTTCTGCTACTCAGGGACTCCTTGGCATCATTCACATTAATAGATTTCTATGAGCTTGCAGTGGTTTATAATTAGAACTGAAAGATACATAAGAAAACACGCGGCCCGGTCTTCTCACTAGTCAAAGGGAATTCTTGCTCTTCATTCTTCAGCTTTTACATGCCTGCTCTCCTGAAATAGCTGTGTCCCTACGTTGCCTTTTTGTCTCAAACCTTTAAAGCCCTTGAAGACAAATGGCTCAATACCTAGATAGTTGCTGACATAGACAGCATTCTGGATGTCTAAAATTCTGGCATATGGAACTTAAGGTAGTAGTTTTAGCATCTCTTCTATACCTGCTTCTAGAGATGACTTAGGAACAGGATACAGCTTCCTGTCTCCTTCAGTCAACATCAGGGTACAGACAGTGTGTCTCTTTGCTAGCTACTAGACAAACAGTGAGAAGATCAAGGTCTGGATATTGCTGTGTGTCCTAAGGCAAATCTTGTTACTTCCTTGTGAGTTGTAAATGAAAGAGTTGGAGGGAGTTTTTGCCAGCCAGTGACCAAAACTGATAAAATGTAGAGTGAATTAAATAATGGATTGAGCTAGACCTTCTTATTAGGAAAAATGTAATTGGCCCATCTCTTCTCTAAGGAAGCAGAAGTTTTATTTTATTTTAAAATCAAGAACCCAAAATTAGATGAGAAACCTGAGACCCATGTGGTGCCCCTTCTTTGCCAGGGCAGAACATACATTGGCTGGAACCGAGACATTTCATGCCTGGCTTCCAAAGATAATCACGTTTAGCACTTATGTCTTTGGTGAAGGAAAAAAAATCAATTTTTGCTGTGGAAAACCATCTGTGTTTATTCAATTGACAGATACTACCTTTCAATCTATCTTAAATTGAGACTCCCTGAGGCAGGCAGCTCAACAGTGATAGATTAAGCAATAAACAAAGCAGTCTCCCCACCAAGGAAGGACTGCTACTGGCAGGGAAGGTCCAGCTGCCATTGGGACTGATATTCTACAGCAAGATGATCCTCCCTGCATAGTGTAGACAAAGCCCCTCCCTGCTAATGATTTTATGATTCCCCATAAACGTGGATGGCTCAACCCAGTTCTGGCTGCTCTTACTTCCCCACTGAATTTAGCTTTCTGCCTCATTAGCAAGGCCTCTTTGCCCCACTAATAATTTGGTTCTTCAGTTTGCAGGATGGATATCCCATAGGGAAACTGTTCAGAAGCTGCTACAGATGAAGCAACCTTGTCTTTTTATGAAAGTGCACACTGAACAGAAATAAATGAGCTTGCCTAGGACATGGGAGAACGTGGGTTATAAAGTTCTCGTTTCCGCCAAAAGGAGCAATTAGTTATTGGTTTCTGAGCCCCATCATGTGTCAGATGGCTTGTAGGAAAAGAGATTATCTTTGTTTGGAGAATGACATGTTGAATGGCACCCTCATCCGTTGGCTAAAAGGTGGCTAAGTCACTTTCCCTAGAAGCCAGATAAGAACAGTTGCCCCAAGGACCTGTCTGTATGAGAACTTAATGAACAGTGTACCTTGAATCTTGGTAAAATGGGGGAGATATATACTTTCTTGCCATCTTCTCTCCTCCCACCCACACTAGGAGGAAGCTGTTGTGAGAGAATGGCTTAGAATTAGCCCTGGCGTTCTGGGAAGAACAAAGAATATTTTACAAACTTCATCTACCTGTGACCCCATTTTCATGGGATGAACCAACAGCTGAAAGAAAGCAGGCATTCTTTACTTTTATGGGACCAATTTCTCTCACTCTTCTCTCTCTCTCTCTCTCTCTCTCTCTCTCTCTCTCTCTCTCTCTCTCCTGCCGTATGCATGTACACATGCACTATTCAAGAAAACATAACCACCCCCTAGGCTCTGCTTTCTTCTGTATCCAGATTGCTATTTCTCCCAGTCACCCCTCTACCACAGCATACAGACACAATGTATTTAACACTGCTCCAGTCTTATTATAACTTTGGCCTTCAGGATCAGTGGGATAGCTCAACTGGTAAAGGCACTTACCACCAAGTTAGACAAGCTGGGTTCCATCTGAAGAACCCATATGGTAGAAGGAGAGAACTATCTTGCAAGTTATTTTCTGACCTCCACACATGCTCCATGGCACACGCATGCCCCACACATAATCACTCTGTCCAACACACACACACACACACACAGAGAGAGAGAGAGAGAGAGAGAGAGAGAGAAAGAGAGAGAGGGAGAGAGAGAAAGAGAGAGAGAGAAAGAGAGAGAGAGAAAGAGAAAGATAATAAAAAGATGTTTTACAATATTATCATTTGGGTCTTCAAAGATATCCTTTCTTTAGATAAAGGAGGATCATGTGTATGCTCCAGAAGAATATCTATCTAGAGTAGTCAACAAACAGCACACAAAGAACAAATATTCTTATGTTAGAAATGCACTGGATGGAGTTCAAATATTTTCACAAAGTATCAAGGTTGCACATGTGTTTAATTTAGGAACCTTGGGTTATACTATAACAATCCATGATTTATTCAAAAGAGTATTGCATTTACCTCATGTTCATGGTCTATAAAGTATTCTCACACTCATTACCTCATTAAACTCAAGGTTTTCCCACTGGCCAAAGAGCCCATTTACATCCTTTACTATGGGAATTTAGAAGTATTAAATTCACTTGCTTGTGACCATCTAGCACTCAATTAAAATGCCCATGGAACCATGGGACTGAAACATGAGCTGTCAAAATCAGACCACCTTTGACCTACGAGAAAGCTGTTTCATCCACACTCCAATTTAATCTGATTTCCATTTGCTCTAATCTGAATTAACTATGCTTTAGTCTTTGTGGCTCATTCTGTGAAAATGACAATCACTGCTTCCCTGGTTTCCAGGACAGAGTCTAATTACCTTGATACAAAGGAGTTAGTAAGATTATTCTTGGCTGAATAGAAGTGGGAATAACTTTGAATGTTGTAAGTAGAAGGCAGAGACACAGGACAAGATGTTTGGGGGGGGGGAGCGATGGTTATGTAATGTGTAACATCCTGTGGCTTTGAATGTGCTAGAAGGCAAGGAGCATAATGTCACCAAACATTCATATATGAACTGCTGTCCTGGTTCAAGAGCATTACTTAATAATCCTAAGGTTACATGGAAGAGTCAAATGGCACAATACACATATAGGTCAGAATTTTTCTTCCACCCAGTATTACTTCCCAAATCCAGGCTGTGTGAGAAATGAAGCTTACAGGACTTAATACAAAGCTCCTTGCTACTCTAGATATTGTCCAAAGGCCTGAACTAGTGGTAGACTCAAAGAGGATCAAAACACACAGGTAAATGACTCCCTGAATGCCAAGGCTGAGATGTAGTACAAACTGGTGGAGCAGGGAAGTCTCAGAGCTTACACCCTCATCTCAACCCAGAGATATACTTCAGTTGCAAGCACCAACTAAATCACATGGTTGTAATCCCAGCACTCAAGAGCATAAGGATTGCTACAAGTCCCAGGCTATCCAGGGCTACATAGTGAGGCTTTGTCTCAAAATAGCATCAAAAATCAACTCAACAACAAATAACTTAGCAACAGACCAAGTCAGAGAAGAGGACCCAAGTGTTCACAATCTAGCCTTCTTTGATATCAGGATTCATTGGAGAAGGGGTATCAGGAAAGAGGCAGAATCACTTACTCTCCATCTTCTCACTAAATGAATAATATATGGCAATGGTTGATTTATAGGAGCCTGGAGACATAGGCTACATGAATGGCCTCTAATCGAAAAATACTTTGTGGAATAAGAGACTTGGCCAGGAGCTCAAATGTGAATCAGTAGTCGAGATGCCTAGCTCTGGATGCCCTGCTGGAATCCCAGATCGAACTGTCTCTCTGTTCTCTCTGAGCTCCATATTTCTAGGAGATAAGATTTATATTTCCCCAAATTCAAAATTCACTCCCAGAATAATAGAACACAGTCAGACTTTCATAAATTTATGGTTTCTTAAGAGAATTGTTTTAATGGATGATAAAACTTCATATATTCAAGACTTCATTAACTCCCAGACAAGCTTGAATTTTTTTCAGTATAACTCAGGACCTCAATATTAAAGGCACACTGTAGGATTCAAAGTTTTCTCTATGTTGGTCTTAGCTATTGACATTGATATGCTTATGACAATGACATACAGGGTTTGAGATGACACAGTCCAGTGAGTTGTGAAACTACATGGCACAAGCTTTAGTGTTATTTTATGTTTTGTTTTAAATACTAGGCACATATTATGTAAATTATAATTGTACTTGTTAATATTAGCCTAAATATTTATTGCTTTGAAAAATACACTCTGGGTTAAATAACTCAGAATGAGTTCCAGGTGTGGGACTTAATGTAAATAATGTCATAGTTTGGTTTTGTCTGGACTCTTTGGATTAATGAATCCTGTAGAAGAAGTTCGCAACACAATGCAACAGACTCAGATTCTTTTAACTTTGTCTTGTGTGTAACTGTGTGGCTGAGTGAACCTTGCTTGGTAGAAAGTATGCTCTGTGATTGATTTGGATTTTTCCAGAAATCTTTCCAATGCTACTCTCCCATCATATGTGCACTCTGTGACAGTAGCTCAACTGCAGTGTAGAAAACTGAACATTCAAAGTGGTAGAAAATAAGTAGTCACTTTTATTTTGTGACATAATAAAGTATAATTTATGAACTGGACAAATGCATGTATCCAATGTTCAATAAAAAATAGTTGTTGCATGACTGCACTCTGTGGCTCTAAGTCCCTTTTATTATTACTAATACAGGTTATTATTGTTGATGTTGTTACTATTATTATTATCAATTTAGGGGTGCATGTACACCAGGGCATGCAGGAGACCAGACAACAACTCATGGGAGTCAGCTCCTCCTTCTGCCATGTGAGTCTTGGGGATCAAATTCAGTTCTAAGGCTTAGTAGCAAGCACATTTTACCTGTGTAATAATCTCACCAGCCCTGTCTTGTAGATTGCTGGCTCCTCCGACTTATATCAGAATCAATCAGGCTGATTTGTTCCAAAATATAGAGTTTCTAATGTTTTATTGAGATTGAACACTGTGTTGAAAAATAAGCATTCCAGGTAATTCCCCATAACTAGAATTTTAATGAAATTTTTACTTATACACTTAAAATATTTAAAATGTATTTTATTAATCCTTTGAGAATTTCACAAATGTCTTTTGATCTTATTCTTCCTTTACCCATCCCCTAACTCTTCACAGACCCACTCTGATCGCCTCATACACCCACAACTCCATATAGTCTCCTTCTTCTTTTTCTTCTCCTTCCCCTTCTTCTTCTTCTTCTCCTTCCCCTTCTTCTTCTTCTTCTTCTTCTTCTTCTTCTTCTTCTTCTTCTTCTTCTTCTTCTTCTTCTTCTTCTTCTGTCCTAATTTGTGCTGTCCATATACTCCTGAACATCTGGTGGAACATGATTGACCTACCAGGAATTACAGATTAAAGAAAATCAATTCTTCCTCTCCCAGAAACCACCAAGTGTCCATAGCCACTCAGTTAAGCGTGGGAGCTTGTGAACCTTTTCCCCTTCCATGCTAGAATGTTGACTGTCTTGGTCTTATATAGGTCTTGTCTGGCAACTACCACTGCTATGAGTTGCTATGAGTTGCTATGAGTAGTCCTCTCATGTCCAGAGGACATTGGTTTGCTCTGATGCTCCCCAATCTCTGTCTCATGGTTCAGAACTCTAAAGGCATGGAAAATGGCATCCAGTGCAAAGTTGTTCAACTATCAATGTACTTTTTCCTTGTGATACTCAACATCCATTTCCCAAACCCTGCAGTTGGTGATCACTGTTGAGCTGTTAGTTTCTTTATATGTTTCCTGCAGTGTTTACACACATATACAGAGAAATAACAAACTTTTTTCAAATATTCTACCCTCAGTTTACAGAAATGGTAGCCTATTGGTTGCTATGCCCACTTGTTTACACATGGCACATCATATCTTGAAGTTCTTTCTCTACCAGTGCCTAAAATGATTCCTCATCCTTTACTACACTTACATAGCCCAGCCTCATTTGTTTACTCAATCTCATCTGAGTAATATTTTGCTATCATCAGAAATGACATGATAAATAACAAACATATTTGAAATCTTGTGTGTGTACAAGTGTTTATGTAGTAAAAATTCTAGAATGTAGATTTACAGAAACAAAGAGTGGATGCCTTTATAATTGTGACAATTATTCCAAATTGTTCTCCTTAAGACTTGGATGCTCAGTTTTAAGGATCTTTGCTTTCTAGAATTATCCTAGATAATATGGGACAGAATAACTCTTAAAATTTATGGCTTAAACCAGACCAAAGCATGGAGAGAGGAGGTGGCCATGAAGTCCCACACCAGCCAAAGTGGTATTGGCAATCATTAGCTGCTAGAAGGAAAGCCAGTTTTCTCTATGATTATAACCCCTGGTCCACTATGGTCCAATGGAAGACCACATATCTAAGAATATTTGGTCAGCATAAACTGGACTTTATAGGCTTTATTTTTAAAAGAACACAAACTTGTCTGGGGGGGCAGATCTTGGAAAAGTTGAGAGAGGGAGAATGAAAGTAGTCAAAATTTGTTATGTGAAATTCTCAAATTATTTTTTAAAACTTACATAAAAAGAGGCAAATGTGAATGAGAATGTCTCCTATTATTTTGTACAATCAATATATAAAATTATGCAAGAGATTACGATTTAGGTGTGGGGGTGCGGCAGGATCCTTGTGAATCAAAGTGAGGAAATCTAGCTAAAGATCCAACATAGTTAACACATTGCCCTCCTGGGTTTTACTCCTCTTTCTTTCCATCTAGCCAATGGCTGGTTGTGAAGAAAAATGAACAGATAAGGTAGTATATCCAAAGATAATGAGGCTATCTAACATTCAGTTCATGAACTGTTTCATTCATTTCTACAGAGCCAATAATAAAAAAACCTAATTCTTTCATCCTTTGTCACCAACTCACTTATATGAAATGTGTGTTTGAAATGGCTTCCACAGCGATAAAGTCTTTTGAAATATTTAAAATAGTCAACAATAGCTATGGCTGGGCATGATTTGATTATCTCCCAGGGCATCATTTTTGAGCTGCAGTCCCTGGCGTGAAGTAACAAGAGGATCAAATTTAATCCAACTATGATATTTAGAGGTGGGCCCTTCAGATGATGAGGATTAAATAAGGCCCCCATGATTAAATCCTGATGGCTTTATAGAAAGAAGGAAAGAAATCAGAGGGCAAAACGTCATATATTTTCTCTCATTTGCAGTTTCCGGGTTTTAAGTCATACAGAAAAACATGTATGTATATGTAAAATGAAAGTAGAAGCGAAAGGGTCTAGGGATACAAGAAGAACAAAAGAGAGGATAGAAGGGTAAGAAAACGGAGGGCATGATTGGAGGCAATATGCTTTGTGTAGCATATAAATCTACAGGAACATTTTAAAAATAAAATTTAAAACCAAAGCTAGAAGGAACACATACACACATAAACATACACCCCCACACCTTATACACCACACACACACACACACACACACACACACACACACACACACACTCTACCTGTCTCTTCACATGCCATAAAGAAAGCCATCTGGCCTTGGTGGCACAAGAATGCCTGTAATGTCAGCACTTGAATGTCAGAGACAAGAAACCAATTGAAAGTTTGAGGTCAGCCTTGGCTTCTTAACGAGTTCCTGGTCAGCTAGGACCACATAGTGTGATTATGTTTCAAATATATATATATAAAAGATGATCACCAGCCCTGGCTCCTTTATCTTGGCCCTCCACAGATGGAATAAATCTGTGTTCTTGGTAACAGAAAATGGCTAAGGCAAGAAAGTTAACTACAGAGCAATGGCACAGTCACAGTGGGTGTAATATGGCTTACCCAAGCCCTGTGCCTTGGCAAAAAGAGGTCATTCGAGGGGTTGCCTGTCAGATGTAGTCAGCAAATGTCTTAAAAGTTACACTGGTTATCACGCCAAGGGGCTTCCAGAGGGTGGGCCTTTGACTTCATTTGAAAGGAGGTTCCTTCATCTCCCACATTCCCTGCCATGCACTCCACCCTATTGATATATAGTGTGTACAGTCCACAATTAAGTTGTAAATGCTTTATGGAAGTGTCAATACTTCCATATCATAACTGTGCCTAAAAGAGTGCTTGAGTCTACGTTCCAGGGGTTATACGGGAAGGTAGTCCAGCTAAAATCTTTTGGGGTATCCAGGCAATAAAATATTAACTGAAAGAAAGGTTGTTTCACTTCAGTCACTCAGAGCTTCATCCAAAGCAATGGAAACTTCATGGATTCTATGAGCTGACACTAGTAAAGACTCCTAGTAATGGGGGACAGGGAGCCTGAACTGGCCATCCTCTGTAACCAGGGAAGGTCTCAAGTGGAGGGATTGGGACACCAATCCATCCATAAAATCTCTGACCTACAGTTTTTCATGCCTGAAGGATGTGTTGGGACCAGAGCTTAGCATAATAGTCATCAGAGAGACTTCATCCATCAAATGATGGGAGCAGATGCAGAATCTCACAGCCAAATATTAGATGGAACTCAGGGAGTCCTGTGGAGGAGAGGGAGGAAGAATTTCAAGAACCAGAGGGGTCAGGGACACCATGAGAACATGGCCCACAGAATCTACTGAAGGGAACTTATGAGGTCTCACAGAGATTAGAGAGCCTGTATGCGTCTGACTTCTATGTACAAGTTATAGTTGTGTAGCTTGGTGTTCTTCTGGGATTCCTAACTTTGGGAGTGGGGGTTGTCTCTGACTCTTTTGCCTGTCTTTAGGATACTTTTCCTCCTACTGGGTTGCCTCATCCAGCCTTGATGTGAGAATATGTGCCAGAGTTTGTTGATCACCGGAAGGCCTGCTCTTTTCTGAGGGGGCATGAAGGGGATGAAGAGGGGAAGGAGAGATGAAGGGGAGAGTTGGGGATAGGAAACTGTAGTTGTGATGTAATATATGAGGGAAGAATACATAAAAAAGGAAAGAAAATGAAACTCGGAACTCTCTGTAAGCATTCTACTACCATGTCAGAAAAGAAAACTTTACTAATGCCCAGATTGTAATATAGAGAGGGTAATACTCTCTCAGGAGTATGGAGTATTAGCAGTGGAAGACACCCAAGAGAATGCCATATATAGCCCTTAATTTTACAAATGAAGAAGTTAAAGAAAAGTGTCACAATTTATGCTTCATTTAGTCATTGGGGCTTGGGAAAATGAAAACTAATGGGCTTGGAGATGCTATAGATAAAGTGGACAGAGTTTCATCAGTGTCTTTTTCCTAGAGAAAGGCAAATCTGTACAGGACTACACTGTAACACATTAAACTTATTCACTAGGCTCAACAGTGATAATCGATGGCTTCTACTACAAGAAAGATGGGATAATTTCTCAAGAAAATAACACAAAAGTATAACTCCTATCCTTTGCATATGGACTGAATTGTGACTTCTATTATAAAAAATGAATTTCTGAAAATACAACTCCTTTGTAGAATTGAAGCCAGGCCAACTTTAACTTCTCCCAGACCTTCTAGACTTTTCAAAGGGGTTGTAATAGTTCTACCCAGTACTTTTTTCACTAGGGATAGTCTACTTTTGGGTTTTTACCCTGGACAGAAGCTGGTGTATGGTTTAGGAACTATCACCTAGGAACTGGTTAAAATGTACACCCTATCTTAGAGCTACTGATTCCAAATTGGGCTTTTAATAAATCCTTAATCGATTTCATCCTTTGTAATTCCAGGAAATGATCTAGGAAAAAATCTGGAATGAGTGCATTTATGTAATATATAACATGCATGAAAAAAAAGAATGAATAGCAAGCAACAGATAGCTGGAAAAACATCATCAAGTGAATACGTAAAACATCCAATAGAAACTGAGCCATGATGGTGAATGCCTTTAATCCCAGCACTTGAGAGGCAGAGGTAGGAGGATCTTTAAGATTTCAAGGCTACCTGGTTTACAGAGAGTTCCAGGACAGCCAAGGCTACAAAGAGAGAGAGATCCTGTCTCAAAAAAAAAAACATATCCCAGCCAACAAACAAACATCCAGGAAAGACAACTGGAGTAGACCAAATGAGAGAGCAAACAAAAATAACACCACCAAATCAAGGGTTACAAATATCCAGCAGAAATTTACTGGAGAAGCTCCATTGAGACAGTCAGCTGAAGATCCCAATAGAGTCTCAGGTAGAACAAAATGTCCCCTCAGGTGAGGTTTCTAAGTAAAAGAATAGGACCACATAGAGATAACATCATCGAATCAGGCACTGGCAACTTCCAGCAGAAACCAAGGGAGGGAGCTGAGGGAGTCAGGTGGAGTTTCCAACAGATTAGTGTCTCTATGAATGAGCTTAACATTCATGGGCTTCTAGTTTCTTATTTCTATGACAGGCACTATTATATCATGGGATAAAATAATAGTAACCTCTATTGGAGATGCTTCACTTTCTGACTTTTCTCAAGGACACAGCTGGACCTGCATTATTGTTTTCTCCTCCCCGTCACAGTGTTAGGAAGAGGCAGTCCATCCCTTGACAAGGGACTTTGGAGAACACTTTGAAACAAACATACTTGGGTTTGAAATGGAGGGTGGCAACCCCACTTCAAGTGCCAGCTTCTTGGTGATTTCAAACAGCACATGACCAATATAATGTAAGTTACAAATTTCTATGTATATTAAATTCATGGTCACTAGCCAAGAACATCATTTACCATGAAGAAATATAACAGTACATCTGGTGCCAATTCACTTATCAATACTTTTCTTTCCTGTGAAAATGTAAATGATGTCAACATACAATGGTTATTGTCTACTGACCCAAAGTCACACTTTGTTCTCAAAATCCAGTTTTCTCTAATAGCAGCTGTGGTGGTTTGAATAGGAATGGCCCCCATAGACTCATATATATATGAATGTTTGGCCCATAGGGAGTGGCAATATTACGAGGCGTGGCCTTATTGAAGAAGTGTGTCACTATGGAGGCAGGATTCTGAGGTCACGCATGCCCGGGATACACGGGTGTGGTACCCAATCCCCTTCTGCTGCCTGCAGATCAAGATATAGAACTCTCGACTCTTCCAGCACTATGTTTGCCTGCATGCTGCTAAGCTTTCCACTATGATGATAATGGACTAGACTCTGCAACTACAAGCCAGCCCCAATTAAATGCTTTCCTTTATAAGAATTGCCTTGGTCATGGTGTCTCTTGACCCTAAGACAGCAGCTAATTGAGATATGTATCCAAGGTTCCCATGAGAACCTTTTGAGGAAACAATAATAAAAACATGTATCTATTTATGGAGCTTAGGGATTCTTATGGAAGAAGAGTAGGAAGGATTGTGGACCCTGAAGGGGATAGGATCTCCACAGGAAGACCAACACAGTCAACTAACCTGGACCCTTGGGGCTCTCAGAGTCTGAACCACCAACCCAAGAACATACACTGGCTGGACCTAGGCCTCCACACACATGTAGTAAATATGCAGCTTGGTCTTCATGTGGGTCCCAAACAGCTGGAGCAAGAGCTATCCAAAAAGCTGTTGCCTGTACATAAGTTATGTTCTCCTAGCTGGGCTGCCTTGTGGGAGCTTCATAGAGACTTGAAGTGCCGGGGGGGAAATACCAGGGGCCCCCACCCACTCAGAAGAGAAGGTGAGGAGGTGAGGAGGGAAGTATTGTAGGAGAGGGTGACCAGGAAGGGGGCAGTGAGCAGGATGTAACATGCATAAGTAAAAAAAAAAAATCAAATTAAATTTTTAAAAAACACCTTGTATTTGGAGGCTGGAGAGAAGGCTCTCTCTGCAATTAAGAGCTCTTCCAGAGAATCAGGATTCAATTCCAAGCACCCACATGGTTACCTGATCATTAAACCCACGTCAAAGCAAATACTGTCTTTCTGATTAGACCCTGTCACCCCAATTTTCTTTAAGTTAGAGGAGATGGTTTAAAGGCCTACTGTACCTATCTGCTCACAAGCACATTTCTGATTCCAGCCAACCCTTTTGTTATATCTCTTTTCCTAAGGATGTGTGGCCAAGCTTCAGACAGGTCATTGATAAACTGAAGAAACAATTTCATCCCAGCTCACCCTGGTGAACCAACAAATTTATTGAGATTACTTACAAGAATTTGAGTGACTCGGAACCAGCTACATCATTAAAAAGTCTTGCTCCAGCTTGAGTGACAAACTCTCAAAATCTACTTAGATGAAGTCTCATCTCGAGTCAACTTTTCACCTCCTGTATTCTCAAGCATCCCTTGAAGACAATATGTATTGGGAAACAGAAGCAAGTGGTAAAGTGGTAAATGGAATCTCAGGAGAGGGCCTTGGTAGTGTCCCCTTCCCTCTTATGCAGGAGTACTAAGAGTCTCATTACCATTCCCATACATCTAGCTACTGCTGGACCAAGGTATTCTGTAGGTCAGCATAGGAATTTTGGCTTCACAATAGCCACTGTTACTGTCAGGCCCAGACGAAATAGTTCTACTATATCTCTCTTTGCTGTGTCTGTAAAGTGGGAGGATACTATTCTGCTTTGACACATAAAACAGAGAAGTATCTCAAAAGCCAAGAACTAAAACCAGTTGGATCCTATGTGAATTCTGTCAAGAGAACAAAGGCAACAAGTTCCTTAATGATCTCTAGGTGTCATGGTGTCTTAAAACATCTTCCTTGTTGCATATTTAAGAAAACATGAAAGTTTCTCTCAATTCTGCAGGTACCCAATAATAAAATCCATTCCCACACTGATGCCCAACCTGATTATGTTCAAAATCAGTATCACTGTCCCTTCAGATCCTTCACTGCTTTTTTTTTTCTGTGCTTTGCCTTCTAAAGGCTGTCAAGATGTCCTCAGTCCCAAACCCCAAAGATTATCATCATTTCTGACTCCTTCCACTCTGATCACTCACATCAACCAGTCCCAAGGTCTACAAATGTCCTTCTAAAAGGTGTCAAAAAAAAAGCTTTTCTCCAAAGAGCTACATTCAACAATGAGATGTTGGTTCAGAGGTCCAAGAGTTCCCTATAGCCTCAGCTTCTCTAGGACCCTGTATTTCTATTTCTCCATCATGCAGAAAGTAAAAAGTTGGGCCTCCAGAGAAGAGGTCTAGGCTAAACTGGACAGTGAAGGCTCTTCCAGTGGACTGCTCTTGTACCATGCCTAAGTTATTACCATTTTTCTTCCTACTTTTAAATCTGCCTACCCACATTGTAAACATCTTTAAAAAAAACTCCTCCCTCAAATTGCTTTATTTTTCACTTCCAGATAACAATTCATCACTGAGGGAAGTCAGAATAGTCCAAGCAGAGCAGGAACCTGGAGGCAGGAACTAAAGCAGAGGCCATGGTAGAGTTCTTCTTAGTGGCTTGCTCCTTGTGACTTGCTCAGTCTACTTTCTTATACAAATTAGAAACATCTGCCCAGGGGTGACATCATCTCCCTTCTCATGGGCTGGGGCTACTGACATCAACCATTAATCAAGAAAAATGCCTTACAGACATACCTTTAGGCAATCTGATGAGGCATTTCCTCAACTGGAGTTCTTTTTCCCAGATAATTATAGCTTTTACCAAATTCAAAACAACAACTAAGACAACTGACCTTTTGTTGATTTGTCACATCAATACATTACTATTAAGCTTTAACTCTTCATTTCTTGTTTATTCCCCAAGTTTTCATAGGAATAACAATATCACAATATAAAACATTCCAAAGTCTCAAAGTCTTTAAAACTCCAAACACTTTAAAAGTTCAGTCTCTTCAAAACATGACAAAAGTCATTTTGAAAGGTCTAATTATCTCTAAAATTCTAAAGATTTTCTAATATATCAAAAATCTGTCCAAAATTTCAAAGTCTCTGTAAAATTCTAAAGTCTCACAATTGAGAGCTCCTGTGTTTTAAAAACGTTATATGCTATCTTACTCCAAGAGGGAAGAACCTGGGCACAGTTAGATTCAAATAAAAGCAGGACTAAAGTCCAACATTGTGAAGATTCATGTCAGACATCTGGAATTCACAATCTTCTAGACTTCAAAGGGTTCCCTTTCTCCAGCTCTACCATCATTGTCAGCACTCAATGTTTATCCCCTAGGTTCAGGCCAGCTCTATTCCACAGCTCCTACTGTCCCTAACAATCATCCCATAGAACTAGCATCTCTAAAATGCTGTGGTCTCTGCTGCAACTGAGCTATGCCTTCACCAATGGTCTCTACTAGGCTCTCTTCAGGGGCTCAAACCCTGCCACACGGTGCCAGGCCTCAACTTCTCACAACAACCTGGCCTCTCATGATGCCAAGCCTCATCTGCTTTCCATGAGCCCTTAAGACCTTCCAAACCTCTATCACCTGAGAGACTCTCACATATTACCAAGTATGGCTGCCAGCACAAGATATAGCCTCGATTCTCTCTGAACCATAGCTTCTTTATGCTGACTGTGGAAATATTTTCCAGAGAATTTTGGCATTTTGGCTTAATGATAGTTTTCTTCTTCTTCTTCTTCTTCTTCTTCTTCTTCTTCTTCTTCTTCTTCTTCTTCTTCTTCTTCTTCTTCTTCCTCTTCCTTTTCCTCTTCTTCTTCCTCCTCCTCCTCCTTCCTCATTTTTTCCCTTTTGTTGAAAATAGATTCTTTTCTCATCCAGTGTAAAAGTAACTTTTATTCACCAAATGTAATTGTCGTCTTGGAGGTTTACTGCTGAATAAATTTATCCTTACTAGTTCTTTCTAAACTCTGGTTGGCTGGTGCAACTCAGCTGTTCTGGCTCAAAATTCCTTTCCAAGCTGATTAATTCCATCTGGATTCTCAGCTTATCACTGAATTTCTCTGCTTGGCCTCAAACTAACTCAGGCAATATGTTCTAATCTTCTGACTCCTTCTCATTCTCTGGCTCATTCTGTCTTTGCCTGTGTGTAGTTTCTTCTCTCTGCCACATGACTTTGTAAAAAAAAAATGGTCCCGCTTAAAACTCACACACACACACATACACATACACACACACACACACACACACACACACACACACACACACACTTTACTCACTGTACTGTTCTTAAGTAGACTCTTTCCTGTTTGTTCTTTTGAGAGTTGGGTATATCCTATCTTTAACTCATTCTGTCAAATCTTTCTCTGATTTGTCACTTTGTCTCTCCCTCAGTTATACTTCAAACATGATTGCTTCCTTCTACAAACTGAAGTTACCTACATTGTTGGGATTAAAGGTATGTACTAAGTGTGTGACTGTATTCCAGCCAGAGAGATTAAAAGTGTGTCATTCCAGCCAGATCACACAAACCTAGAAGGTCTTTGGATGTGATCCCTTGCCAGAGCAGCCATGTTGCTGGTTTAAAATTCCTCTACAATACAATGTATCCTGATTACAGTTTCCCCTTTCTCTACTCCTCCAAGTTCCTCCTTATCTCCTATCTCCTCCAGATCTACTCCCTTTCTGTCTCTTATTAGAAAAGAACAGGCTTCTAAGAGATAAAAACCAAACATGGCAAAATAAAATATATTAAGGTGAGCAAAACCTTTCACATTGAAGGTGGACATGGCAATCCAACAAAGGGAGAAGAGTCCCAAGAGAAGGCACAAGAGTCAGAGATCCATTCATTCTTATAGACAGAAGTCCTATAAAAATACTAAGCTAATAGCTATAATATATATGAAAGAGGACCTGGTGCCAACTCCTGTAGACCCTGTGCTTGCTGCTTCAGTCTCTGTGGGCATCTATGCACCTTGTTTAGTTAACTCAGAGAGCCATGTTCTCCTGGTGTTATCCATACCTTCCAGCTCTTATACTCTTCCTACTTCCTCATATGTGGCAATCTCTAAGTTTGAGGGGATGGATTTGATGGAGACCTCATATTTTAACTCTTTCTGTATAATGTCTCACTGTGGATCTCTCCATTTCCTCTCTGATGATTACCACAAAAAGTACTGAACTATGAGTACAGCAGAATATCATTAAGAATCGTTTTATTGATCATTTTTTAAGACCAGTAGTTTTTTGTTTTATCCTAGGACTGTGGGCATTCCAGTCTCTGTTTCTTGGCTACCCAAGCAGTGTCAGTCTCGGAATCTCTCTTGTGGAGTGGACCTTAAGTCAAATCAGACATTCATTGACTACTCCCATAAGTTCTGTGCCACCATTGCCCTGCCATATAGTGCAAGCAGAACCAATTGTAGGTTAGAGGTTTTGTGGCTGAGTTGGTGTCCATTTTTCTCTTTTGATAGCCTACAGAATACCTGTCTGCACCAAAGAGACTAGAACATAAGGGTGAGGGCTCCAAGTAGGCACCAGCTTGACTTTTCCAAGCTCAAATGAGTTTTGTGGGTGCTGTTCTCAGCAATGGGGTTCCACTGTTCATTTACAGAGAGCAATCCTTGTGGGAAGCCGCCTGAGTCGCACCCACATTTGCCATTACAAGATAGCGCCTACATCCGGCTGAGGACAAGTTGTAAACAGGCTAGTGCGCATATACCTGGTAATTTTCCACCTCAGAGTCTCAGCCTCTCTCGTGGCGGCATCTGGCCTGGTGTGCGGGAGCCAATGGAGAAGCTCCGCGTCCCAG